>CM059280.1:18565282-18607782 GCA_030347295.1 Setipinna tenuifilis | reverse complement strand
GAGTAATCAGACATGTATAAATTATCATTGAACCCAGACATTAAAAATGGTTCCCACCATCAAACCTCCCATGGGGCAAATTCCCCCAAATTCACTCACACTCGCCCCATAAAGGAGGGTGGGGGCCACACAACAGCTCCGTGATGGCTTCTTGACCTCTGCTGTCTGGCTGAAGGGAAGTCGGGGCAGTTCCCATGATGCACTTGGAGACAGGAACCATGATGGGGCAAGTGGTGAGAACTAGCCATAAGAGGGTGCCCAGGCTAGACACAGTAAGACCTGACTGAAACAGACACTGAGGGAGGGGGGACATGTTGGAACCTTGAGAGAGCCGGGTAGGTTGGGGTGGGTGGAGCAGAGAGGGCTGGGCATGGTAGCCCCCCCCCCCCCCCCCAGATACACCTCAGACATTAAGGAACTCATCCACTAGGGTTCCCAACTAAACACCCCCCCCCCCCCCAACACACACACACACACACACACACACACACACACACAACTAGTCCCTCCCAACTTACCTCTTGTCTCCTCTCCTCTCCTCTTCTTCTCTCCCCTCCTCTCCTCTCCTCTTCTCAATGTGCTGGTATGAATATGCATGCCTTCTGATATATGGGACCTCCAGACTAGACCAGACTTCAATGGTGCTCCATGTAGGGGACACAAAGGGGCCCAGGGTCCTCTGGGTGTAGCGTCTGCCCATCACAGGAAGCTGAGAGAGCCACCACCAGACTTTCTCAGACGTCTGATTTAGAGGCCTGAGAACGGCTAGACCCCATTTGCTTTTTTTCTGAGATGCTTTCTCAGGAATAAAGCCTACTACAACAACATGAATTATCCTCTTGTATGCCAGGATCTGATACTCACACACAGTAACGGTCAATGTCAAATACAAAACTTTATCCTCAACACTGCATGATGTAGAGTCCTGTTTCCCTACCCAGAAAATGTGTTTTTATAACAAAAACACAGCAATATATTTAAGAAATTGTGAGTACTGCAAATAGATTTTGCAAGTGAAAGTATGCAAGATCAGATTAAATTAGCTGTAAATGTTACTTCTGTCCATTAAATGAGGTAATGATAATGTTTTGTTCCAGCCCACTCGGTTTAATGTTATATTACGCTAGATAACATCCCAAGGAAGATAAGCGCAGCACACAAGCATATGTACATATCCGCCTGCTTCTATTGCTTTGGATAGAGGTGTCTGTACAGAGGATAAATGTTTTTGTAATGAACTGCTATGTAATGGCAATTATGATGATATTAGATGGTATTATGGGTACGTATGCAAAGGGTTCAGTAATAGACGTTGGGTGTGTACTAAATGACCACACAAAAGAAGTGCTGTATTGGTGGTATCAAATATGCTGTGGGAAATATTTTTAATTTGATGTATATTAATTTGATCTTCGTAGAAGGATTTCCTGTGGAAAGTTGATGTTGATGTCCACATAAACTTTAAGTCAACATCTCAACACACACACACACACACACACACACACACACACAGATAGAGAGAGAGGGAGAGAAACAGCTCAATGTTTACACAGTTACTCAAAAACAGCAATGTAAATTTACCAGCAATGTGCTACTGAATTGCTGTGTGGGTTGGCGCCATATGATAGGCTGCTTAAATCAGATTCTGGCCCCATGTCCCCTCTTAGCATCCCTGCAGAGCCGGAGGGGTCGGCCATCCTTTTGGTCCTGGCTGTGCTGGAATGCCCGGTATGTCTTTCAGCCTGTCGACCGGTCGACAGAGTCAGCCCTGCCCCCATTTTGGGGGCCGCCCACCTTCAAAGGGGGCGCCTTGCGGCATGCCACCCAGCGTCTCGGTGCCCTTCACTCAGCACCACACCAACCCCCCGCCCACAGCACCCCCACCCCCCACTCCCCACCCCCTGTGGCAGGCCCATGCGAGCTGTCAATCAACGGCCGTCGCCAAGAGAAAGAGATGTCTCGCCCCGGGAGGAGGAACAATGGCTCCGTCTCGAGTCCGCCTGCGTGCACTCTCCCGCTCTGCACCTTGCCTAGCAACTGCCGTCTCACGACAGAGAGGCTCCGTCCCTAGCAACAAGCGCCAGAGTGATGGAGAGGCCCCGGCACCTTAGCAACTAGGGCCCTGCCATTGCAGAAAAAGGGCCGTCCGTCTCAAAGCCCGCCTAAAATAAAAATGGGGTGGGGGGGGGGGGGGGGGGGGGACTGAAGGGAAAAGAAGGGGAGGGGAGGGGAGAGGGGGGCTTTTTTTTCTCTCCAGTGTGAAGTTCATCCGATGGTAGTGAATGGACACCCCTCCTCCTGCTCAGACACTTGTCAGGGGAAGAAAGAAAGAGGCAGATACTTGGTGGATAAGATCATGACTAATCTGTTGTTCTATGCAAGGGAGATCCGACTGAGGCTCTAAAACAACTCCACAGACCGAAGGACCAGTCTGAATACTGATTACCCCCCATCCGCTCCCACACACACACACACACACACACACAAACAGGGAGGGGATGTAAAAAGAGCGGGACAGAAGTGGAGGGAACACATTTTCCCTTTTGCACCTCGAAATATCCTAGGGGTCTGTTCCTTACTGAAAAACAGACTTTAAGAGGGAAGATGGAGTCTTCATGTAAGGCTCAATTTAGACACATGTATGGTAGTAATTATGGCCACAGGACATAGCTGTATGTCTTTGTGCAAATTTCCAACACAAATTTACAATGTCCACCAATCTTGGCATATGGAAACAATAAATTAACATATCTGGAAAGCAAAAGAACATTGACAGAACACTTCATGCTGAAGACATGTGGCCATCTTTAATCATTGATAAGTCTTTGATATTTCAGAAAAGAGAGAATATGAAAATAAATAATAAAGCCATTAAAAAGCAAAAAATGACAGCAAGATGATTCATATTAATGTCTAACAACAAAAAGAGAGAGTGAGCATCTTTGAGTTATCTTTGATTATGTTCTTACAAAACCATGTGATAATACTGTATGTGACAAAGCATGCTTAAATGGTAAGGATTAAGGACTATCAGCTCCTCATGGGTACAGCTTGGTAGTCTGACTAAAGCTGGTGGTAACACATGGACACTCTGCAGATAAAGCAAAGATAAAAATGCTGCTTTATTCCTTATATATTCTTACAGCTAATCCTTATCCTTAAAATACTACCTTAAGCCTTATCCATCCTTACCATCACACTGGCTTTATTTTCCTTTCTAGGCCTTTGAATAACTGAAAGTTTGCGCTCTCTACATTCAGACTTAGCACATCATTTCTCTTCACTGCCCTCTTATTTCCAATAGACTCTGCATCTAAAAAGACGTTTTTTACAGCTAGTTTCACAGAATCTACTGCACTGTGCCTAAGTTGTGGACCAACAAGACTTGTTTACCATTGACAATAAAATGAAGGCAATCCTCCTCTTCACAGAATGTGTTCTTTGCTATTTGTATCAGTATGCACACAGTACATTCCGAAATGGGTGTGAGTGATTTTAAATTTTATATTTAAGAGGGCATTAGAAGGTCTCACATGTATGTAAGGACATTTCTCTTGTGGTTTGCTAAACCAGAGCACAAGTAAATCAATAGAAGCAAAGGATTACCCCAAGGTAGACTTAAAACTTTGTATAGCTGATTAAATGATGGATTTGTGAATGAGTCAGCTAAAACAACACATTTTACATTGTTTTGTCGTTGGGAAGTCTCCTTTTTTCTCCTGACATCACTACAATAGTAGTTATCTTAGCTTGCACCAGACACAACCAGGGAACCCCTCACATGTCCCCCATTTTGCTGACGTAAAGCCCCACTTTGATCCTGTGCATCTTTCCTCCATGTTGAGCTGTTGTTTCAGTGTCTATACACCAACCTCTCAGCTCCTCCCTCTGCCAGGTAGTGGTTTCACTTTAGGCACCGAAGGAAGATAATTTAACAACCACAGCCCCTTTAAGAGAGGGGATTGATTAAAGCAGCCTGTCAATCAGTTTATTCCAATCAATTAGCCTCCATTGGGGGTGGGCTCTAATGCAGAGGGGCCAGCGGTAATCAGAAGTCCCACCATCATTAGGTGTAATTTCAGAACATCCGGCTCTCATATACCGATCCCCTTAGTCTCTCTCTCTCTCTCTCCCCCTTCCTTTGTCTATCTATCTTTCTCTTTCTCTTTTCTTCTCTCTCATTCTTGGTCTCCCCCTCTGTCCCTTCCTCTGTCTGTCTTTCTCTCTCTCTCTCTCTCTCTCTCTGTCCCTTCCTCTCTATCTCCCTCTCTGCCTTCCTCCCTCTATCTGTCTGTTTCTCTCTCTTTTTCTATCTCTCTCTCTCTACAAGGGCTCCTGCTGCCAGGCCTCCTGCTTTTCCACACCAGGGTAGAGAGCAGACGCACAACCACTTACCAGGCTCACGTTCAGTCACGCAGTATAGAACTCAACCCCCAGCCTCTCTCTCTCTAACTCCGGTCTTTTTTTCCGCTATACATTAGCTTTGCAAATACAGACTTAGCAATGAGTTTATTAGGGTACAGGAGATGTATTCCAAGTTACCATAAAAAAGCATGAGTTGTAAATCTGAGTCTTGTCAGAGATGGCCTGGAAAGAGAAGGGGCAAGATAACAAACTGAATAGACCGGTGTTTCTTAACTGGTGAGTCAGGATTCAAAGTGGATTGTAGAGCTATTCTGTCTGTTTTTTAGGGCTTGCAGTTAAGCAAACAAATAAAACAAAAAACAAAAAGATTACCATGTCAGATCCATACCAGGGGGCTACATAAGTTGAAGTGGAAAAGAAAATCTTAATTAGCTGTTCAGTTGATGATGTGACCTGGTTATATGAATAAAATAGGCCTGTGCATGTTAATATTATTATATTATGGGTGGGGGACTCTGAGTTGGTTTGAACATTTGGGTGCGACTTACTGGTGATGGGAACTCTAGGCCACACCAGTAAAGGACCACTGGAATAGACTTACAGTGCTCAGTCCTCACTTGTAGTCTCTTGTAGTGTAGTCTCTTCATCGCTTCACTTAACATTTTTTTTTGTCCTTCTATTTTCTCTCTCATCCCCTCTATCCCTCCTTCTGTCTTTACTTATTCTCTCTCTTTACTCTTTATCTGCCATTACTCTATCTGTCATATTCTGTCCTTCTGTACTTACAGTCTCACTCTCTTTCTCTGTCTACCTCACTTTCATACAATAACACATAACTGATGGAAAATTAGGACATCAAAGGATATCATAGACATTAAGCTCATTTGAGTTGACTAATCTGAGTTTAAGTTACAGCTGGAATAGCAGGCACTCAGCGTCTACTCAAATGTGCTGTCACTGGAGGTGATGATTTCTCCACTAGTCCACTTGGTGACAGCTATCATGGTTTTTTTTTTTTTAAGCTTTCTCTCTCACACATACCTTGATCTTTGACCCCGGCGGTCACATAGCACTTTCCCCCCTCGGCTCAAGCTGGCCGTCTGTAAGAGTGCCTGTCTGAGACGACAGATATAATCAGGGCTCCAATTAGGCTCCACAGCCCACAGGCCCAAGTCTCACCCACTCCCACTCCTCTCTTTCTCCAGGCACACGGACGTAAGGGGGATCCTCTAATTGGATGATCCTCATTCGGAAGCCTTCACACCCCCCCCTTCCCTTCCCACCACACTCTCCTTTTTTTCAACCTCTCCTGCAATCGAGCCTTTTACACCCCGATTCCACACTACTCTTTCTTTCTTTCTTTCTTTCTTTCTCTCTTTCTCTCTATTCCTGTTCCTTTCTCCCTTTCTTTCTCAGTTCCTGATTCATACGTTTATCTACACCTACCCCGACATAGATGGGTACACTCTGCTCATTGTCTGAAGGGGCTGAGGTCATGTTCTCTGATGTCACGACCTCTCACCTCCCACCAATGCCTGGGTGTCAAAGAGAGGACAAAAAATCTGCTCCCTGATGGAGATTTAACAAGAGCGATCAATGCTAAGGGTGTATGAATAACTCATAAAGAAACAATAAAAAAGGGAGGGAAATAATGACCAAACTTTACAAACCGAAAGGAGAGGAACTGCTGAGGCCTTCTTAAAAAAAAAAAACAGATAGCACACAATCACCATGACAAGGCCGGGCAGGTTTGCTTGGCATTGGAAAAGGGATATAACACTGAGATGGTACTGAGCCCACTGTAAATGGTCTCCACAGAATGAATGAAGCGTCACAAAGCATAAAGGACAGAGGGGGAGCAAAGCAGTTCTGTCAGGTTGGGCCACTGAATCATGATCACTGGAATGACTGAGTTGGCAATTGCAGAGAAGATTTAGGTCTCTTTGATAATGAAGTATGTACATGTTATGGCTAAATAATGGATCAAATCCAACCTCTAACATTTGGCTCACATCCATGTGTGGACCTATAAAGGACTTTCTGTCTGAATAGGAAACAAAAAACTGATATTCAATCTAAAAGCAAATGATCTGAACCTCAGAACAAAATACATGTACATTCAAACATGTACAGTCTCCTGGCTGTATGGTAGCTGTTAAACTAGGATAGTTGCTCATGATGCAAATTGGTTCCTTACTCCTAAAATGGACTGCATATTCTGTTCCCGTTTCCATTCTGCCATACATTGAGATATTTAAATATGATAGTCAAACTATGAATAGCGTAATATCAGATCTACATTCTCCAGTGGACGTCTGTAAGCACATAGGACCCACCCCACCCCCCCAATCTCTCAATGGAAAGTAAACTTTCTATGTCTGTAATATTTCATCAAGGGAAAATTCAATTTTATTTTTAGCGAGACCATATCTGAGGCTTTGTATTAAGGTCTCTGCCCATCACAAAGGTGCTGTGTGCAGGGGAGACGTCCTCTCTTTAGACGAAGCGTGTGACCCCCTCCTCCCAGATGCACGGCTCTCAGGCCAGTGTAAGCCTAGGTCTCTAAAGTGATATAATTACCAGGTTGGGAGGGGGGTGGTGGAGGAGAGAGAAAAGACACCACCTTTCTCCCAGCCTCTCTCTCCTTCCCCACCTATTATTCCCCGTCAACAACAGGCCAATTTGTCCGTGAGGCCCCCGAGCCTGTCCTCCCTGCTGGGGTATTTAGCTCCTCTCCTGCCCCTCAATGGCAGGTAATGATTAGGGGAGAGTGCAATCTCCCTCCTGCCACCGCTACCCCCTGTCCTGACCACCCCCCAGCCCTCCCTCAACCTGCCCCCCACCCCATCCTTGCCCAATGCAAACTCCCTTCATCTCGGCGATCTTTAATCTGATTATAGACCTTCTAGAGCTTTTCAGACGAGGCTGGCCTCCCAGGACAATGGTGGGCCAAGTGGTTTCACAAACTGCCTGTGAGCTATGTGATCCAAGTGAGGAACTCCCTCTCTTTCTTGTTTCCTCTTTTTCTCCCTTTGCTCCTCTCCCCTCTCCTCTCTCCCTCCTCCCCTCCCCTCCCCCCGTCCCTCCCTCTCTCTTTCAGGTCGCACTATGGCCAGGATCTGCCCACCTGCCTGCTCTTCCCACTCAAGAGATTACAGGAGGACATCTCTCTTACAGCCACACGCCTACAGCCTTCCAGGGTGTGCAAGAAACACAAGACAAACGGAAGGACACACACACACACACACACGCACACACACACACACGCACACACACGCACACGCACACACACGCACACGCGCACACACACACACACACACACACACACACACACACACACACACACACACACAGTTGCACACACAAACACAGACACAGAGAAACACATAGTTACACTCAAACACATGTGGACATACACACATACACACACACACACACACACACACACACACACAGTTGCACACACAAACACAGACACAGAGAAACACATAGTTACACTCAAACACATGTGGACATACACACATGCACACACAATCACACACACACACATACTTACACATATGGACACAAACACACAGACATGCACACACACTTAAAATAAACAAACACGTGCACACACACACACACACACACACACACACACACACACACACACACCATACATGTACACACACTTAAAACACACACACACACACACAAAGACATGCACCCTCCCACACACATACACATCTCCAACAATACACTTTCATACAGACACACAGATGCCTATCCTTTATTTAATCCAGCTACTGTAGATCAAGAAGATGTGAAACCTCATGCTTTCGCTGTTTTACTCTTTTTCATGCTTTTCAAATCTTTCTGCAATTCTTCAAGCAACAAGCTTGACCAGTTAGCTACCTCTCACTCTCACTGCTTCTCTGTCTCCCCCTCTCCCCTCTTCATGGGAAAACTGTGAAAAAAAACAAGAGATGGAAGGGGGGGGTGGATTGTGTCACCCCCTCCCATCCCTCCACCCCCCGCTCCCACCCCTGCTGTCCATCTAATTTGTACCTTGTAATCCCTTAAACCTGGGCAAGCAGTTGAACACTTGTCCCCCTGTTCTTCCCTCCTCTTCCTCCTCCCTCTCTTTTCCTCTCTCCTCCTCTCTCCTTTCATCAGGTCTTCCAGTGCTTTGAGGATCTATAGTGGACAGCAGACAAGTACACAGTGAAGGAGAGAGAGATGGTGGATGCACTTATTATGAAAAGGCTTATTTGGAAAGCTTGATGAAAAGGTGGTTTGTTTGAGGTTTGTAGCCGAACAGAAAGTGTTCATTTGGATAAGACAGGATGTGAAATAATTAATGTGATTTGCAATCTTTGCTGCTATTGTTGAAATGCAAGCAGACATATAGCAAGATTCACAAAACAATTTACTTTGTTAAGTAAAGAAAAGCAACCCTTTGTGAATACTGCATTATTTAAGGTTTCCTGGATATTAGAGCAATATTTGTGATAGACAAAAAATACTAAAAAAAACACTGGAAAGATGATTATTACTATAATTTCTGAAACCATGAATTTCATGGCCACTTAAGCAATAGATGTCTGTCATCTCCTCATAATGGAGAAGTGGCCCTTGGATGTCCCTGGAGGTCTGGTGTCTCTCTAGTGAGTGTTTAAACTTCATTAACTACCACGGTGATGGATCTGGAGGAGAGGCCCTGCTGACCTCTGCCCATCAGCATGTGAAAGGACAGATCAGAGGGGAGGACACATGCCTGACCCCGCACAAATGACCACATCCTCTCGGGCCCTAACAGCCCCCCAATCCCACAATCCACCACTCCCTAACCAACCCTCTTGGGGCCACGAGCCTCTCCTGATCAAACCTGAACTATCCAGAGCTCACCAGCCTCTCCTAATAATAATAATAATAATAATAATAATAATAATAATAATAACAATAATAATAATAAGAGGGAGGAAATAGTTTGTCTGAAATGTCACTTCGTTTTAGAAGTAGGCCTACAGCAGGTTGGTTTGGTCTGTGAACATTCTATTCTGGAACATTCTGAGAAGGAATGTGGAACATTTGAAAGGTGTGTTTGCACGCATCATCTAGCCAGCATGGCAGCTGGATGATTTGTGAAGGCTTTGACCCCTGACATCTTTCAACGGCTGTGCGTGCAGTGGTTGGTTCATATACAGGCAGTAATAATAGATTTAATAATCACTGCTCTCTTCAACGTGTTCACTCAATGTCATGATTATCTGTTTTGCTTTAAGCTTTGCATTGGCCTGTATGGTTTGCATTTACTGTACATAGCTCATACAAGATTCATGCTGATAACTAGATAGTAGCCTAATAAAATCTGTATTTCCACCTTGAATTGAAAAATAGTTTTATCATCAACATCTGTCACTATTATTTCTTCTAACCTCGTAAGCTAGTATACCAGATATTCTTATATATAACACAAAACAGTCACTGAGTACAGCATGCTTTCTAAGAGCATATAAGAGTTTTTGTAGAAACTGTCAGCTGTCAGTAGTTGGTTTCTTTATTTGAACATTGTTTAACATTCATCAAGTAATTACAGGAGGTTGTAATTGCATATTTAATCAATATATTTCATTATAAACATCAGATAACATGTTTACATTCACATTCACGTTCTTAAATACAAATACAATATTTTCACATGGCAAACCTATACAAAAGCCTGCAATGTAGGCTATATTCACTGATATGAAAATATAAATCCCTTTGAATTTTATACCTACATCAAACACAGAGCCTCTTCTGATCCTAAGCACCCAAGGCATCAGACAAACACGTCTCATCACACATCACATAATTACTGATCTGATGAACAATTCTTTGTAAAGACAATTATATAGGCAGCCAATAAATACTGAACGAAGGTAATCCATGTCGCTATACAGGCCTATTTGTAGTTGGTTTCGCACAGAAAAAAACAGCCTTCATTAAACATCAGGCTCTTTGGGGAAAAAAGCAAAATTGCAGTTATGAGTGTTAAAGAGTTAAACTACAGTACAGTCATAGGCTCTGGGAATCGGCTAAAAGACGTTCAAAGGTCATTAAACGAAAGAACCAATCATTTATGTTGCATGTTCTTAATTGCTATTATATGAGCTAGGGCTCGAGGAAATAGGCTAATATATGGACACAGCTCTTAAAATTCGATGAAAATTTACTACCGTGGAAGTTACAACAGTAAAGTACAGTACAACAGTAAAGCATCAGCAGGCATTCTTATGTACATTCAGGGAACCATTTCTTTTAGAAACGTGCTTTCCAGGCTACTCAAAACAAACTTACAGCTATTCTAAAATCAAAGACACAAGCCTATAAGTTAGCTATGTTAGCACAAGTCAGAACAAGGAAAGTTTATTTGCATTGGTCCTACACAACTACAATTTTTGTCCTGGTCTTTGTGACATCGTAACCATTTATTCAGCCTAGATAATAGAGTAAACGGCCATACAAATTATTACTTAGGTGTGACAATTGGAGTCATTGACCATTCTGTTGACTGTTTTCTTTGTTGGAGAGACTTGGGGGTCGATCCGCAGCGAGGTTCTAGAGTGGTAGTTTACTAACTTTGTTCCACAGAAAAGTTGGACTCGGACCTGAAATAAAAAGTCAACGTGGACTTAATTGTATGTGTGTTGTATGTGTGTGCATGTCGTAACCTTTCAAAAACGGCAAGTAAAGAGTGCCACCCTGTGGTGAAAGCTTTTTGCTTCACTTGCAAAACACCCACAAGTAGGTTACTGTGACGACGATGATTATTTAATAGCATTGCAATATCATTGCATGGTTGACTTACATGTCAGGGTTTTTGGACACCATGTGGTTGTTGTACTCCAGAATTGGAGGAAGGCTTTCTTCATCCTCAGGGAGCTATAAAAAATAAAAAATATATATTTGAAATGGGCTTGCCATATTAAAAAAAAAAAAAAACATTTAGTCGAAGTTTAATGTGTCTGTACACAGCGAAGAGGAGAAACGACCGGTAACTGCCGGTAAATCTGTGGGACTATTAACATAAACCTTGCTTATATCTGCCCAGATATAATTATGGGTGGATTTTGATCCCTGTATAATACGGTCATCTAGCGGTCAAAGTGAGAAAGGCATGGGCTCTTACCTCCCAGTAAACTTCGTCATCGTAGCAGTTGTCATCTGCAGGATCTCCCCAAATAGGAAACCTCAGGATCAAACCTGTAGACGGAAAAAAGACTGAGGCTGAAGGAATGTGTTTACTTTAGGGTTTTAAAGGTCCTTCTTCAATTGCTTTGATAAACTCTGACATTACTTTTTAGGAATTGATTAAAAAAGCCAAGAAAATATATTTAGTGGTTAGTTTACTTTTAAATGTCAGAGTGGATCAGAAGATTTGATTATTTAAAATTACATTGCACTGAATATGTGAAGTGGTTAACCTCAGAGACTTCAAGAATCAGTTGTTTTGGGTCATACACTGTTTTCGGCTTGAATTCAGAACATTTGCACCTGGTTTGTCATCGTGGGACACCACTTACCTACGGCCGCACCACCAACTACCCCGAAGGCGATGGCCACACATGTGCCTGCTGCCTGATAACCTCCCTGAGTCCCAACAGTTCTGTTCACAAATGCACCTTCAAAGTCGAATGTGTTGATCAACCTAGGTAAATAAGGCAGAGATAGAAAGACAGAGGGAAAGAAAGAGAAATTATTCAGAACATGACATTAGAGGGTACGAAAGAGAAAGTTTTCCAAATATGAAATTAAATGGGAATTGATTTGTTGTGAATTGTCTGTGCTAAGGTGTGTAGGTTCATCTATACTGGAACTTTGAAGTATTTGAAAAAGTCTTGAGAAACTCTTCCATAAAAGGCTGGTCGGTTTTTGTTTCTGAGACCTACCCCTCATGACCATAGACATCCTCTGTGGCTGCAGCAGCAACAATGGCTCCTACAAAACCTCCGATCACCCCAGGCATGGCGTGGAGGTTGTGGATCCCACACGTGTCCTGGATCTTTAGGACCTTCTCCATGAAGGGCTAGATAAGGGAGAAACTCTGATGTCAGCTCTTTGCTCTCATACTGTCAACAAAGATGTTGAGTCTCAACAAATGACACTGAAGGAAATTACCACCTGTGTTTGCACATGAGAGAGGACTATTGCTAGCTTGGTATCAGAGACATTATTTGCACTGGAGTTCCCTATTAATTCCCTGCCACACAGTTGGCTCACTATTACAAACATTCAGGGCAAATAGCCCAGGGAAAACACCAAGGCTGTCATCCTGCTCCTAGCACACACACACGCACACCGACACACACACACACACACACAGTTTTGTGTTTATTTTGCACTCCAAGTACCTATTAGTCTTGGTCCTGTCATGATATTAGCTATGGCACATGTCTGAATTCCAAACTCTATGCCAAGTCAAAATTTCCCCACTCTCCCCTAATTCCTCTAAGTTTATTTTCTTATGAAGTACAAGTAAATATTAATAGTTATCTGTTGATCATGGCCATGTCCCATGCCAAAATTCTAGGGCTGATAGACATTAATAATTATATTAATTATTATGGATTATCCCAGCCTTCATGTCCGATTTGGCACATAAATGTGTAAGTGGTGACAGGAAACAGAAATCTGCTTACGCTGAACACTAGATAGCCTAGTGTGGAGAGGATTCCACAGCAGAAGCCCACAATGAGAGCACCATAGGGCTGGATCATAAACTCAGCAGCTGTCCCCATGGCAACTCCTCCGGCCAGGGTCGCATTCTGGATGTGCACCTTAGAGGGACAAAGAGGCATCAGGCATCATGATTACAGTCCCGTAAGTCGTTCTAAGTTACAGCAGCAACAATTAAATGATTGATGTGATTAAGTGCAACTAGTTTTTTTAATATTGGTTTGAACTGGCTTAAGATTTAAACAAAAATCTAAATTCTCAAAATTATCTAAAAAAAATCCCTAAATGATTGTTATTTTTAAAAATTGTAAAAATATTTTCAGGTGTTTCAACAATGAAAATAACTCCTAAATCTCATTCTATGTTGTAAATACCTGCAAAAGTTTATAAGACAGGAGAGGTAGGGTGATGGTAACAGTAGGCAATGGCAATGGTAGTAGAGAAGGGGGGGGTGTGCTTACCATGTCCAGTTTTCCTCTCTTGGCAGACAGACTGGAGATGGCGTAGGTGGTCAAAACGGTGGAGGCCAGGGCCAGGTAGGTGTTGATGGCTGCCCTGTGCTGGCCGTCTCCGTGGTCAGTGATGGCGGAGTTGAAACTGGGCCAGAACATCCACAGGTAGAGGGTACCTAACAGTAGAGGAGATTTCACTTTAGCCCAAAGAAACAGTTTAACAAAGAGCTTTTTTAAAATAACTTGTGCATGGCCCGTTTGCAGGAGACACACAGGCACAACTGATTGATTAATAGGTAAATAATAATTATTAATAATATTAATAATATAATAATATTTATTAGATAATTTAAACACGTTTCTCTAAGTCCTGTATAACTGAACCCGTTCTATTGCTGTAGCATCACTGGCATTGCGATGTTACGGATGTATTCAACCTCTCTTCTTGATCCTTACAATCACTCACCAATCATGGCGAAGACATCCGAGTGATAGACCGAGCCATTCAGACGCTTGCTCTGGTGCAGGTTCGGTCTGTACAGCACCCATGAGATGGCCAGGCCGTAGTACCCGCCGAAGGTGTGGATGACCATGGAACCACCAGCATCCCTGCACTGTGCACAAAGTGTTTGTATTTGTTATTGCTGTTGATGATCAGCTGAAGTAAGCATTTATATGTTTGTGTAAAGTTTCATATTTCAAAGCGGGCATGAAATATGCCAACATTTTTGTTTTTTGGGACCTCTTGACACTTTAATAGTCTCAGTGTTTCCCTCTCTGGCCGGGTGATGTGCTCTCGTAACACTGCAATGTGCGCCTGCATGTGTTTTAAACTGTCACATGTAGGGGTGTGGCAACAGTCTCTGCTTAAGCTGTTAACTTACATGGAGGAGACTAAGGATGATGTACTCCTCTACAGCGAAGAGGGTGATGCCAAATAACGTGACCACCATCAGCTGCACAGGACTGACTTTCCCCAGGAGTGCTCCGTACGCAATCAGACAGCCCGCCACACAGAAATCTGCATTGATCAAGCTGGATAAGGGGAGAATAGGAAAAAAATGATGTAGAGAGCATACACATGCACAGGGAGACAAGTCTGTCATGCGTGTCCAAAAAAACCAGTTGAGCCAGGCCAGCATGTGGCAGCTCGGGGTATTTAGTAACGAACACCTTGACAGGTAATATATCTCAAGCTTAAAGCAACAGCAGTTACATAACTCTGCAGAGAGATCACAAGACTGAAGACTAACATGTTAATGTGAGAGAGGGTTTCCCTCCTAAATGCCTGGCTTCTCCATTTCACATACACACATTAGATATTATGATCCACACTATATGGCAGTGTGTAGTGAGGGTAGTTACATGCGTTATTATAGACACTAAGTAATTGTGATCTGGTGAATCTGCTGGAAAAATAAATCAAAGAATCTGTCTGGAGATATTGATAAAATAAGGATAATGGTGTGGTTCAGTCTCTTTTTCCCCTACCTGCCACCTACAACATCAAGACAGATGTACTTTTGGTTTCTATTATACTTTGAATAAAAAAAACTGCATTACAAGTTGTTATTCAGGCTTTAGGGTGCTGTGTTGTTTCTTACTTTTCAACGCCAATGTAGATCTTTCCGGTTGAATGGTCAAGTGCATGAAACCAGCCCTGCATCACCAAGGCCCACTGAAGGCCAAAGGAGGCGATGAGGAAGTTGAATCCCACTCCGCCGAAGCTGTAGCGCTTCAGGAACGTCATGAGGAAGCCAAAGCCCACAAAGATCATCACGTGCACATCTTGAAAGCCTGGAGGGTTAAAGGTGCACAGAAAAAATGGGTATTTTAAAATATGAACAAACATATCCATCACTCTACACTCATGTCATCTTTCATATTCAACTACTGTAGCAGTCAGAGGTTTGTGCACCATACCACCAACTGGTAGCAATGACATTTTAAGCGGTAAAACATAGTAAAATGCTCAAATACTTTGATATATCTAGGGTGTGTCATCAAGACAATTGTTTGAGGTTCAAAGTAAAGCACCCAAGTGCAATACATCTTTAGCTTTTAATGAACAGGATTTCATAAACAGAGTATGAATCTATTGGGAAAATGAGTCCAGATGAGCAGAAAATAGACTATTTTACTTTTTCAGAGTAAATATTCCTCCAGTGTCCTGAAGGCAATGTGTCTAACAGGCCTTTAAGTAAAATGTATACATAAAGTATCTAGAGAATAGAAAAGAAACAGCAAATTTATGTTTTTTCCATTTGTGTGTATGGTTACCTCAATGAGGATGTTGCAAAATTTTCACTTCACACATAAATATTTAAACCATGCATCATCTGTATTTGTCTGACTCATTAAACTGGAACATTACCTGTCTAGCTACAAATATTATTCCATTGACTACAAAATTACACACACACACACAAAAAAAACATGAAACAGTAGTTTGACTTACTGGGGTATCTGAAGTAAAAGTCGTTCTCTGCATCACTCGTTATGTTCTCATGCTTCTTGTGCTCTACCCAGTGGGTATCTGACTCGTCATCATAGCGAATGAAGACTCCGAAGAGGATGATCATAGCAGTCTGCCACACAATGCACACAGCTGGCAGGCTGATGCGGACATTGGTGTTCTTTGGCCGGCACCAGTAGTCCTTGCAGCCCTGGGCACAGTTCCCCATCTTAGCCTCTTACTCTTACAAGCTGGCCGGAGAAGTGATGCTGAAGAGGATCTTCCTCAGGGGAGTGGATGGGCCTGATGGATATCTTAAAGAAGCCACCTGGGATCACAGTACACACCTGATGGTGCAGCCCTGCTTTATAGCATGGGATGGAGGTGTGTCATAGCAAACTGGCCCCTCCATGCCCTTCCCCTCTGCCCTGCCCTCTGGAGGAGAGGAGGGGGGGGGGGGGGGGCAGAGGGAGGAGAGAAAGCACTAGGTAGATATGAAAAAAAAAGCAAACTGGTTTTTGTTTTTCGATGTAAGGCTTTCACAGGGTGTATTTTAGTTACAGTAGTTAGAGAAAGGTGTTTTGAAAATAGTTTGTTCACTTTTAATAGGGGGAAAAAATGGAAGAAATGGAAACTTTACATAGCTATAAAAAAAAATTGTGCACGCAAAATCAACATATATAAATGTGTGAACAGACAACATAATGTAAAAGGAGCAGACCCCGAAGCATGGGCATCCCTAGTCTTTTTACCCGCACAGTAAAAATAAGCTGTGCCCCAGTAAAAAATGTTTTGTAAAAAAGATTTAACAAACAAACTAGTTTCTTTGGCAGATTAATGAAGATCAACAGTAGGCTGTAGGAAAAGAGGGTATTCCTAACTTCTATCACCTCCACTTTCCTAATTTTCTGATTGGTCTGGGACATGCTCAAAGACATTCAGACATTTTATCTGTAAACTGTAACGTGTGTCCAGTTTAGTGCACGATACTGGGGAGATTAGGTAAGGTAGGGCGAAGTTTCTGCCACAAAAGTATATAACCTTTTTATGAACCCATTATCCTACATGGACTAAAACAGCTGTTGGATTGATGTGGGGGTAGGCCGGTGTCCCAGTAAAGCTTAATTCCTAGTAATGCCCATGCCCAGGAGGCTAGTGGTGCATGGATCAGTGCATATTTTGATATAAAGAAACTGCATCACAGTTATATATTTCACTCTCACGTTTCCAACTCTCACAATTAATCTAACGTTGTCCCTAGTTGGGATGGTGGGGTCATGTTTACTGCTTGGCTGAGGTGGATTAGCTCATCACAACAGGTAAAGGTGGGGTGGGTGTGCCCACTGACTTGGAGGAACAATTTCCCCCTTTTCCCCTTGAACCCCATCCAGCAGTGGATTAATGAACGGGGCTACCAGGCCCAGGTGCAGGGGGCTAGAGGTCCCAAGGGACCAGGCCAAACATATTCTCATATTTTTCAGCAAATGAAGAAATATTGAAGAGCACATAAACTTGAATCATTTACATATTTTCCATCAGCATATGACCTCTTTCAAGTTGTGTTTTTGTTATCTATGGGTCTTTATTGTGTCTTTATTATTTAAGCAAAGAAAAAAAACAAACTAAATACAGTTTTGAAAACAAAAATCAAGGTTTTAAATTTACAAGCACAAACAACAAAAAAAATAAAACAAATAAAACTAACATTTAAAATCTGAAATCTCTGCTTGCAAGGCAAAGTGTTTTGCTGTTTAAAAAGTTAAGTCCAAAGGTTTTGCACCTCTAAATCAAAAAGTTTTGCTCGCAAATTCAGGTGACACTTACTTCCAGGTCAAAATTGTTTGTGAGGCAAAAAGTTTTGAACATCAAAGTCGAAGTCAAAAAGTTTTGCTTGCAAGTTCAACTGAAATGTGATGGGCGGGATCTACACGAGTAGAAGGGGTGGGTTTCTGTTGGTAGCTTTGGATTGGCAGCATGACTGGGTTTCTTGCCCTCCCACCTAGACTTGAAAAGGTAACTTTTTAAATAACAAAACACTTTGGCCTGTAAGTGGAGATTTCAGATTTAAAATCAGAACATAAATTGAAAACTGATTTTTGTTTTCAAAGCTGTATTTTTTTTCTTTGCTTAAATAATAAAGGCTATATTCATACTATTGTTGTATTAATGTGATTGAACTCAAAAGAAATGTGCTGTAGTCTATACGAAAAGATTAAATATGTATGTCAGGTGGAAGTAGGAATGTTGATACACTAGCTACAGAGGTCAGATCTCACATGGTGCCTTGACAAGAACATACCAGATTTTATCAGAGTCTGGAGATGGCTACAGGGAATGTTTGTGTGCTTACTGACTTGCGTTTTTACGTAACAAATTCATTGTTTTTCTCAGAGTGCACAATACCCCTGAGTTCAGTTTCTACATTGTGGCTTGAGGAAAGCTTTGTTTGACACACCATCGCAATATCTAAAAAAACAACAGTTAGCTTTCTTTGAGCAAGTAGCCTAAAAACGACAATGTGTCATCTTGACTTTAGTGTTGTTACAGTTTCTACATTGTAGCTTAAGGAACAGCTTTGATTGGCACACCATCGCAAAAAATCAGTTTGTTTACTCTGAGCAAGTAGCTTTATGTTAACTCTGACATTGCATCATCTATATGCCATCTAATTCCATTAAAAAGGTTACATTAATGTTGTGTAAACATTGCAGAGTAATTATTTAGGTACAGCTGCTTCCTTCCAGAGAGGAAACTGAATAGATGGGCCTCCAGAGAAAGACCTTAGACAAAGTCCCAAAACTGTATTTAAAAAGGAAGTAATTTTCTGTATGGTTATCAAAAATGACAAAATAGAGACAATTATGAAAAGCACATCTTTGTTGGAGTAATTTGCACCCACAGTTGTTGTCAGATGTACTCCTGTGAGTGTAATGAAATCTGGGAAATTGTGCCTCTTAAGGTCAGTGCCTTAGTGTCTCCCAGCAGTGCATATTGAAGAAATTAATACATAAACAAAAATAAACCATCAAACAAACAGACAGCCAGACAAACAAACAAAAAAACAAACAAATACATGAATAAATAAATAAATAAATAAATAAATAAATAAATAAATAAAGACACCAGAAGTGCCAGAGGCTCACCAAAACCTGGGAGTCCTATACATTTTCAGCCAATCAGTAACCTGATTTAGAAGCATTGAAGAGAGTGTTGTAATTGCATTGGCTATTTAGCAGAACTTTTCACCAGTACCACAGACTGAAGAGTGGGCTGTGGGCTGTGTTTGGCAGTCTTAGGAGCACACTATATTTACCTGTCATGTGTTCCCAAATGTAATATGTCAGGTGTAATATGTCAGGCCACTGTTTACCTAGGGTATATATTTCAAAAGCATTCCAACCATTCTCAATCATTTAGACTTAGCTAATCCATGCAATTAGAGAAATTGCAAGTATCAACGAAACAAAAAAAAAAAGCAGGCAACCTGCACAAGATGCTAGAGAAGGTTGCATGTGACAGAGCTCGTGTACCTGTAAGGTGTGTGGAGGAGATTGAAATTGCTGATATGTCACATTACTGACATTCCACAGATCACATGGTCAGTGGGTGTCTATGTGCAAGGCATTCCAGTAGATCTTATGACTTCCTGTCAATCAAGATGGAGGAGAGGCATGGATAAAGCAACACCTGACATTCACATGAAACATGAAGCCACAGCAGCACTGCTGCTTCTGCCAGTACTTTTTTTGTTCTTCGGTGTCTATTTTCCCATGAATCTGTGTACTTTGAAAGTTGAGGGCTGAGTTAGTGACTGTTTTCTGGTCCTTGAGGGTTCATGGCCGCACCCAGAAGTGAAGCTCACACTCCCTCCAAAGGGTCTGATCCACCTCCACACTCTACATGAATGAGTGGGGGTACACGTGCTGGCTACTCCTTAGTGGCAAAGACTTAGGAAGTGTGTTTGCATAGGGTGTGTGTGGGAATGTGTCTTTAGTGTGTCCTGTAGCCTCTATATGAATGCATGTATGACAAATTTGTCTAGGTAAAACGACACTCTTCACAATAGCCTTCTGCCTTTTTTGACCATTTGCCCTTTTATTGCAAAAGTAGAAGATCAGTAAGTAAAAGACAATAGAATGATATATTGTAACTATTATAGCTGAAAGAAAAACTTTGTACAACTCAAAAACAGGCATAAAAGCGGTACTCAAGAATTTCAGTTATGTTGTTTTATTGTATATGTATGTATACATATATATTTGATTAGAAACACAGTAATTGTGTGTGAAAGTGAAGGCAGTCATTGAAACATTGTTTCCACAATGTAGCCCAAACTTTTGTAAACACTTACATTCTTTTTTTTGTTGGTGTGTAGTAAATCAAAAACGATCTTAAAGCATCAAATAGACAGTAAGTTCATGCTCCTAAGAGGTTCCAGGAAGTGATGGTTGATCATTATCTTTAGTGTTTCTTTCAGGATGTATGTATAGCTCGCTCTCAGTAACATTGCATAACAGCATTACACTGACAGCATGTTTAAAAATGTGAGGATAATCAGATGTGAGGATCAGTGTTTTTGTTTAACCCCTCCACCCCACCCCACCCCCCAATCCCCCTCCTGAGACCTAGAGTCTTTCAACAACTGGGCCAGACTCATTGTGATGTTTCACTAGTCTGTCACTGCCAGTGTTTTATTCTATGCTGTGGTGAGACAATACTAACAAGAGACACTAACATAATTATCTGAGGAATTATTCAAACTATGCCTTAAACACAAGGCCTGCCAATAAACATAAACATTTCAGATGACTAGACTATATGCTCTATTTGTTTCCCAGGATTTTGCATCACAATACAATGGACTACTTTTTTGCCTATGATTCTGCACCACAATTCAATGCATTGATAAACTACAACCTAGAAGATACAGATTTACTGCATCAGGTGTGTAAGCAATGGGTACAAACTGTCAATTAACCCAAAAAACACACATCAACAAGGGGAATTATTGCTAGTTGGATTCACAGTGAATGAGAGGGGAATTCTTGATTCTAAGGACCAAGTTTTGACAGGGGTCCTTTGAGGATGCTATTAATATTAGTATTGAAGCTATAGGGGGGTTTGGAGACTGCAAAATGGTATTCTTTCGTAGGGTGTAGAGTGATGGCTTTTTTCTATATCATTGCATGACATTAAGCATTAGTCACAGCCATTCTCAGGTGAATGCTTTTCCCTGAAAAAGAAAGAGAAACGTTAATGTTGTTAAAGTAAGGGTCCCATTCATGACTCAGCTGTTAGAATGTTGCAATCACCTCATACACACACACACACACACACACACACACACACACACACACACACATGCACACACGCACACAGAAACGCACACAGAAACGCACACACAAACGCACACACAAACGCACACGCACATGCACACACGCCCACACACACACACACACACACACGCCCATACACAGTCAGGTGCTGGTGCACGAGGCTGCACGAGACTAAGCCTGCCTTCAGGACATGGTCTGATATCAGCAATCATTCTTTAGAGTATCCCTGCTTTGTGCCATCAATATTAAATAACCACATTAATGACAAACACACTTCACTTTTTATGCACGTGGGTTTGTGTGTTGGGGTGATGAGTTGGTTGGTTATCATCAATTCAGATTTTCTCATTTATAACAAAGATAAAGCTGACTGTATGGCTGATAAGGCCGTCTGTTTGCAATTTCACACAACACATGTCTGTTTCCATCAGGGAGGACCAAATGCACTCCAAAATCCAGCCAGTGTCCAGCACCCCAAAATCTACTGCTACATCTCTGTATGGAAGCTAAATCCTGATGTCCAGCACTGAGTTACAGGGGAACGCTTTAGAGTAACATTTTATTATATACATTTTGACAGTATTTTTTGGCCTTTTTTGGCTTTATTTACATAGGACAGTGAAGGTGGTGACAGGAAGTAAGTGGGAGAGAGAGATGGGGAAGGATTGGGAAATGACCACAGGCTGGATTCAAACCTGGGTCCCCATGGGCAAAGGCCCATTCATGGCCGGGTGCTCCAACCACTACAACTACAACACTGTTTTTAATGGTATCTACATGTGACTACATGTAATGTTATGTACTTACACTGTACATACCTAACCCTAACTCTAACCCTATGGTACGGTGTAGGTACATAATGTCACATATTGTTACACACTTTGTTACACTGTACCTAATTGATGTAACAGGGACCGTAAAATTAAGTGTAACCGAAGGTAGTTGTAGTAGAAGTATGGATCAACAGCTTTTATTATTATCAAAATGTTAACTCTTATTATTGAATTTGAAAACCCTGGCCCTGTTTTATTGTAGTAATTACCCTCCAAGCTGCATGGCACAGTGATGTAGAAAACACAATTACAATTGAGCACACATAACAAGGTATCAGAGAGCATGATGACACAGGCAAAGGGCTTTCTCTTACTGTAAAACAAAAGAATCCCTCACCATGTAAAGCCGAGCTACTCGACAAAGAACCCTGTTCTTCCTAACTCATGGTCTGGTCATGTGGTAAATTGTGTTTTGGAAACATTTTTTTTTGCTCACTCAACTAGAGGGTTGGCTGAGGGGAATGAATAGGAGGGAAGTGGAAGAGCATCTAAGATAGCCCATCAAGGAATGCACAACACGTGTTGGTGACAGTGAGAAGCACCCACTGAATACCTAGATAACCAGCATCAGTACACTGCAAGCAACAGATCGAGTGATAGGCTGTGTTGTATATGTCAAGACAATTGCAGATCACATGCTGCCCCTTGAAAAGGCCAATGAGTTAGTTGTTCTGATTGCAATCGCTTGGCTCATGAAATACATGCCTTGTCAGACGCACCCATACTTTGCACATGTTGGCGCCAAGCGCAACAGGATGTCTCATCGATTAAGGTGATGAACCATGTGTGCAAGCTTACTTGAAACAGAAGCATGAAATTAAGTTATTTTATTTATACCCCAGCAGATTTGTCTCCAGCAATTGATCTACTGTGCACACATGCACACTCACACTCACACAGAGATCAGAAGCAGTGAGCTCAAGAGAACACATACAAAGATTTTTTTTGAGTCTGATGAGTTTGTAGTCAGGTATTAGCTCATTCAACTTATGTGCATTGGTTAGGGACATTTATAGTAATTCAGCTTAAGAAGATGCTCATTAGTGGGCATTTTCAGACTGTAAAGATTAATTGCAAGTGCTTCCAAGCGACGATTTCTTAGTTGAATAGCGAAAATGTGCATTAACAAGATGGCTGTAAACCTGGTGTGTGAGTCCAGTACTGAGATGTTGTCCTGGCATAGTAATTTTGTGCTATATACTGCCCTAGAAAGGCAAAAGACCTTAACTCACCAGAGTATGAAACTGAGAAAAAGGACTTTAAAAATCTACCATTTGCTTGCGTTTCGCTTTGCAGTGTTACGACAAAGACAACATCTTATCTCTCTTTCACTTGGATGAAACTGATGCAGAAAACAGGAAAGACAAACACATGTGTGCTTCAGTTAGTCACCCGCAGATTTATGTTAGCCCTGTCACAGACTAGTACACACTGTACAAGGCCCCTAGCTCTCCTGTTGCATTACTCATTATTCACGCAGACAGGCCGGGAAAAAAATTCTTCCGCATTTTTTCAGGTTAGGTTACTACAAGGCATTCATCATTAATGAAAAGTAGTAATTAAGTCAGTCAGGTCAGAAACAAAAGTTAGTACAGCTAAGTCTATCTTTTTAAATGATATGAGTCCTATCCCATCAGAAAACCAAGGGGGACAGGTACTTGTTTTATTTTTCAGTATATTACCAGAGCATTCGTCAGAAATACACAAACCAGCGTATGTCTGTTTAAAACATGATATTATTATATTGAGCCTAAAACAAAAAGTTGTGTTGTACACGTTTTACATGTGTTAAATGTTAGTTTACCCACAAACCCACATGATTTAGACCAGTGATGGGCAGCTTTAATTCAGAAGCTACAATCCAACAGCACATATTCCAAATCACCTGGTTCTATCTATGCACTTGAGGTGATTCTAGTAACTGACTGCTCTATCTGGCAGAAGAGTTGTGCCAACTAGAATTAGCTGATTTAGCAAATGGCTTGAACAAATACATGGCACAGGATTGTAGCTTCTGCAGCTAGGGTGGCCATTACTAATTTAGACCATTTACAACCACCATGGGCATGTCACGTGCTGATAACACACAACACACATGATCTTGTAGACACTCTGACATTGTTACCTGTACATAACAATGCCTTTCGGTGTCACTACTTCAATAATTCAGAATAGGGCATTTTTGTTCAATTTAATTCCAATAATATGACAGTGTTTTTATGTGTATATGAATATGCTTAGTATGTACCTCCATAGCAACAGAGCATAATACTGACTCACATCTCAAAGTTGCGATTGATCAACTTTTGATTTTACCTATGTCACAGCTGGTTTAATCCAGGCTATTTGCTATACTCCTAGGTAGATGTGTTGCCATGACACCAAGGCCATGTCCTCTGGTTGGCATGTGACTCAGACAGACAGGCAGACTTCATGTGCTTCATGCGCCACATCACACTTGATGACAGCAAAAGCAGGGATGCCTGGGTGTGCCCATACCCAGACAACATATTTTGAACTTTTCAACTCGTTAAATAAGCAGGTAAGTGTGTGTGTGTATGTGTGTTTTAATACGTGTATTAAAAATAGATATGTATTTCATGACCTTTCATCAACCTTTTATTGTCTTTTAACCATCCCCTCCATAACACAGATGATTAGAAATATTCATACTCAAAATGCCCAGTGGGGTGCATTGCTTTTATGTTTACAAATTCACGCTCTTATCTTTTCACCGGTAATATACTTTTCTTAAGATGACAACACTGAAAAAATTCCATAAGCTCTCTTTCCCAGTGACCACATAAAATAACAGGGCATGTGTCATCGTCATGCAGCCTGAAGGCTCACTAAGCCGTCTTTCACTGGAAGCACAACTCATCTGCCTCCGCTCTGTGAGTGGCAGGGGTTGCGATTGAGAAATCCTACAGAAGATCTGCCTAAATTGGTCGGTCGCTTGAAGACAAGCCCAAGGGCCAGACTAAGTGGATTACAACAGGTCATGCTCAACGTCCTACTCAGTTGTTTGTTGTCAGTTATGCGAATTATGCATTGAAGCAAAAAAGGGGAATGCCGCACTTAGGAGTGTTTATTGGTGCAACTTTTGCTGCTTTAGCACTTTAGCCATTACATTGTCTTTAACATCAGGCCTAACATTAGCTTATTAGAAACTGCACTGTGGAAAATGACACAGTAGAAATGCATATACAAATTGAGGTGATTTGTTACGCATGACAATATAGGGGGAAAGTATATCCCTGTTTTTTTAGGAATAGGTTTATGGTAATGTAAATTAACCACAATTATTTGTGCATTTTCCCATGTGGTCCCAAATAAATCATTCCAAATGTTTACATTAGCAACAAGCATCTACCTATTAAATCAAGGAAATGTTCTTGATTTTCTGGTTATGATTGGAATTATTTCTTCTATACAAGCATGCATAATAGTGTTGCCTCACTTTTTAAAGAGAATTTGTCACAACTCAATATAGAATAAACATGACTATAAAATGGGTGAAATTCTATGTATTTCATGTCATGTATGTGTTTTACCAAAGGACAGACAGACAAACAGATAGTACTAGTATAATAATAACAATGTTTACTTGTGTAGCACATTTCACACAAAGGATGTAGCTCAAAGTGCTTCAACAATTTGGCAAAGGAACACAGGGCAGAGATACACATGGCAAGCTTTGTTAAGCCTCTTTCAGAAACATTGCTACTCACTACCCGCTAGGCGATAACAGTCAATAGCATGCATGTGAATGATTTGCAGAGGTATGTGGCCAAGGCAAGTGAGAAGAGTACAAGCAATGCAATGTAGGCAGGTCCGAAGATAAAACTATTTTAGAGGTTACAGAGGTTTTTTGCAATGGAGATTAATCTCAAATCCTATGATCTGTAAGACTGACAGAAATAGCTTTTAACCATACATACAGTCCATGTATTTTTGTCTAATGTCTAATGTTTTGTTTTCATTTTAAATGAAATTGTTATTTCACTGTTAATACACATCACCTTCCTCTCAAAAGTAGATATTCCACTGTTTAAGAAGAATCACTCCTAACTCCTTCATGCTGATGAACTCAGGGACAGGAATAAAATTGAAGTGAGGAATGGCAGATGGTTGGTTGCTAGGTATTTAACTACATGAAACAGTTCTAATTTACTATATGTATTGTCAGTTATGTTATTGTCTTACAGACCTTAATATTATACTGGTATGTGATAGCAGCTACTCCTTGAGACTGTGGCTGGTGGCGCCTATCCTGAATCCAGCTATAGAGACAGAGCAGCACTACAGCTGGACCCGGAGTGTTGTCAAGGTTGAACTCAAGGTTTTGAACTTTTGACCGGTGCATTAACCTTTCTGGGGAATGTTGCAGTACTCACTAAATAATGACTAAATGTTGGACAGGTCAGACTGGTGAGGATAGCTGGTGCCGTAGGTACTACTGGGCTGGAGTCCATGATATAACTAGCTGAGGAAAGGTCCCTGAGCAAACATCTGTCAATCATGGAGAACCTGCCCATCACCCCCTACACAACGCATTTAGTAGGCAGGGGAGCATGCTCAGTGGCAGCCTCCTGTTGCTGACATAATCAACAAACAACCTGAGAAAGTCTTTTGCTCCATGGGCTGTTCTGCTATTGAATGCTGTGCAGAAAATGTGGGGAGAGACTGACAGATGAGCATAAAACTACCTAGCTAAGTGCTCTTCCATAAAAAAAGAATTTGAGTTTCTTCTTAAACAGTGCAATATCTGCTTTTGAGAGGAAGGTGAGGTGTATTAACAATGAAATAACAACTTCACTTAAAATATACAAAACTAGACAAAAATACATAGGCCTTAAGTATGGTTAAAAACTATTTCTATCAGTCTTACACATCATAGGATTTAAGATTAATCTCTATTGCCAAAAACCTGTGTGTGTGTGTGTGTGTGTGTGTGTGTGTGTGTGTGTGTGTGTGTGTGTGAAAAATTAACTTCATAAATCTTGTGCTGCAGGTACTACTGCTTCATATGAAAGGTGTGGGTGTCATTGCTGCATATTCTACAGAGTAGTCACATGTCTGATCCTTTTATTGTCAGCCAAATAAGCCTTCTCCCGGATCACTATAGCCAGACAACAGGTAAGTCTGGTATTTAAAATAACAAATTGATTTATGTCTCTGAAATTCACCCTGTCAGACATCATAGTTTTAATTCATAATACCTGACATATCACGACCATAGACAGAAGCTTTTGTTTGCGTTGAAAGTGTGAACTCATTAAACTGCTATGGAGTGTTGGCAAATGTCCTACCCTTCATTTGGTAGTTAGTTGTTGCAAAAGCATTGACAGTGTGCAGAAGTAGGAGACAACCCCCTCCAGTGTTTCAAATGTGAACAGGCTTCTTCCATCTGGCCTACTTGAGACAGCACATTATAATTCGAATTACTGGGGGTACTACCTCCGATCAAGACCCAATATCACACATTGCACATGGGAAAGTAAAAAGATCTGAGACACTGACTATAAACTTCTATAACCCCCCCTCTCTTTTTGTGTGTATGACATCTTTGGTTGGCTTACTTTCATTGACATATGCAAAGGCTTAGGTGTTATGCTATCACAAAGAAGTAATGCATATAGTATTTCATTGGATGTTAAACTTCAAAAGTTTTTAAACCACGACTGTCATGTCGTCAGATTACTGGAAATTACTTTGTATCTTAAGTACTCATAGGTAGTCTTACATTAATCTTAAACTGTTACGTTTTTAAACAAAGCCCTTTAGAAGTTGCCTCACTGTGACAGTATTTAGCTCACTATTACCCTATGATAAGGTAATTATCACCACATCATTCTTGCTTGTTTGTAATTCAAAGACCAACAATTTACTGTCGCACAATACAGTTTGGAACTGATAGGTGTGCAAATTAATTTGCTTAGCACTCTAGTTGTATTTTCTCTTTTTGTCTGATAAAAGCACACTGTAAGGATTTAAAAATAGTACCGGGTGTGGATTTACCATGTTTGTGTAACATTGTAATATGCTACCGAAGTCCAAACTGCACAAAAAATGTCCCACATTAGGGCAATCCACCCTATCTATGTGTTTTTTGGCTAATGTAGACATTTATTCAATAACTCTTCATAATATCCAAACCATTCTATGAAATGTGGTAAAAATGACACCTCTTGAGTTTGAGTCTGTCTTTCATCGTAAAGCTGGTTGAACTTATAAATTTTATGGCCTGGAATTTTACCAGGTGACTTTGACCACAACATTCCACTACTGCAGAGATTCCAGATCTACCTGTTCCTTCTGTAGAAGCAGTGTAACACACACAAACACAACACACACCCCTTTATTTTTCTACAATTTTAACCTTCAAACAATTTTTATTGCAGTTAATATTTAAATAGACAGATATGGAACATCACTTATTCAAAAAATATATACAAAAATAAATTGTACATTTATTGTTTGAGTCATCACAGCAGTAAATTGAGGCATTGTTTGAGTCTTAAATATCCCAGCATTGAACTGAAATATCACGTATGTATAAGTCATACATATATACCTGCACTGAACTGTACTAAAGTGTCTGTTTCAAGTCTGTCTGTGTATAGGGAAACAAAAGCTGGTGGGAAAATGATGACTAGGTGTGATGATGTCTCAGCAAAAATAATGTGTCATCCAAACAAATAGACACTTTCCTAAAAAAAAAAACTACACATGTAAAACACATTCACCCACTAATGGATAAGGGCATTCATAAATTTTCCAATAAAGTCCAGATCTCTGGACTGTGCTCTGACCATACAAAACTGCCAAAAAAATGTCCCAAGTTGCATCAAGCACACACACCTTCTATTACCTCCATTGCAACTTTGCACTGAGTGAAATTTAGCCTTTATTATCTAATCACTAAACTAAATAACAATCTATTCCAGGCTCTGGCACTATCAAGAATACAATGATGGTACAATTGGGCAGAGGACCATTTGCTGAGACATCCATGATTTTACTAACCTTTACACAGCATACATACAGTATTTTGGAGCTGCTGTGTGTGTCTAAACACAGGTCTCACACTGGTATCAGTTAGAATCTCACTGAAGGCACTGTCAGACCACTGAACACTGATGACCTATCTTTGTAAAGCTATCCATTGACCCAAGTGCTACAAAAAGCACCCGCTGCCTTTTAGAGAGACAATGACCTCATTTATCTACGCATTAAAACAGGCATTTAAAACAAGGTAGCGTCATAAATGTCCTGGTGCGGTCTTGCCAGTGACTCCTGGACTTCTGGAGCATGTTCAGCAGAGGCTTGGGAAGGCTGCTCACCTGGCTGGTTGGCTGGCTGGCTGGTTGGCTGGCATTCAGATTGAAAGCTGAAGAGTGACAGGCGGCACACCCAGGCATGGCCTCGAGCGGCATCACTGGGCACTCAGCTCTAAGGAGCCAAGCCTGAGAGAGGAGCGGAAGTTGGGGTTTGGACCAAATAAATAAAATCAAGTCAAGGCAGGAGTATCAAAGTGTGACAACACCCCTGGCAGTTAAATGACTGTGTGTTTTTCTTTACACACACCACACACAACACATCACACCATTGATGTCTCCCAGCCCAGTGTATCATGGGAAAAATTCTGTGATTGTGTAGTTCAGTGGTGTCTCCTCCTTCCTTCCACAACCCAGCTGTTTGTTTTTTTTCCATCTGTTTTAAGAGCTTAAGAGGTAATGCTTAAGTACGCATGCCTGTGTAACTTAATGTGCATTGGTGTGTATCTGTTTTCAGAGTATACAGAGTGAAATTGAGTGTGTATGCGCCTGACTGCGTGTGTGTGTGTATCTGTGTGTTTGTGTGTGTATGTGTGTGTGTGTGTGTGTGTGTGTGTGTGTGTGTGTGTGTGTGTGTGTGTGTGTGTGTGTGTGTGTGTGTGTGTTGCGCGCCCGTGTTGGAACACGCATGTAGGCTAATGACACATGTTAGTTAGTTGCATCCTTATTTTGGTGAAGGATGGCCGTTTCCTTGGGTCATACTGCCAACACTGGGACATCAGAGCGTACACCTCTGGGGGACAGTTACTGGGCGCTGGCAGCCTGAAGCCTGTGGGAGAGAACACACACAAAGATGACACACATCTAGGTGCATAAACACACACACACACACACACGCACACACACACACATACACACACACATACACATACACATACAAACACAGATGACACACATCTAGGGACATAAACACACACACACACACACACACACACACACACACACACACACACACACACACACACGCACACACACACACACACACACACACACACACACACACACACACACACACACACACACACACACAGATGACACACACCTAAGAGCATGAACACAAACACACTTACACACCCACACACAACACACAGAAATAACACACATACCCCCAGACCACAAACATCCCAACTGGTGTCAACAGTACCTGCCCACACAAGAGCATAAAGGTGGAATACAAAATGGGGAAATGTCAAAGAGGTTTTTACTATCCAGAACCCTTGGAACAACTGTGTGAGACCCCCCCCTGCCACCCAACATAGCATGTCGTATCCTCACTCTTGGATCCTAGCTCTTGGAGAGGTACCGAATAGCTATATCAAAGAACCATTCCGAAATGATGAGACAGACTGTCAAGAGTCTGTGTGTTTACTAAAGGTGTTGTGCTGTACAGGTCATGGTAACTATGGGATATAGTGTGTTAATAGTAATAGTAAACTCACTCGTACATCGTACAGCTAGTGACGCTGGTAAAAAAAGGGCTATTAAATGCCCCAAAGTTAGAAATAGAGAGCTAGCCTAACATGTATAAAGCACAACCATATTTGTATTATAATTAATAGAATATGGACAAACCAAAACTTAATATACCAGCAACCACAGAACCAGTGTGCAATAAATACCTTACCTTACACAATACCTTTGAACTTTTATCTGAGCAACTACTGAACACAGCACAGACAGACAGCACAGAGCCAAAAAAGCACAATTACAGAGAAAAAATTAAATTAGGAAGTTCATAGCTTTCCCAGTGTCAGGCTGATGTGTCTTCTAGCTGTGCACTTAAATCAGCTAAAAAAGAAGCTGATGATAATCCTTCCATGGTTATTTAAACAGACCATGTATTAACAAAAATAATCCCATTGTGTGATTTTTATGACAATTCCACCATGGTTACTAAGAGAGATGGTGTGTTGACAATGATAATTCCTAAATGGTTACTAAGAGATCGTGTTTTAACAATGACTACCCTCCCATGGCTTCTGAGAGAGTGGCTGTGCCAACAATGATAGTATCTTTTAAACAAATTAATGGAGGTTGCTGCTATATAACAGCTATACAATAGCAAAAAGCCTCATAATGGCATGCTTCAGGCAGTGACTCCTAATTCGGTTACTTTTTCTGATTGCAAAAAACTACCACACAGCCAAACTACCACACAAAAATGGCAGTGTACCACACACAGTTCAAACATTTCTCACCCCAAATCTGTATTACCTTAATAAACAACACAATACTAATCCCTAGCCAGCTCTTCCTCTCACAAACACTGTTATTTTGTATTCAGTAAATCGATGTTTTGAGGATACAATGTTGTCAGTGACACTATATGTTGTGATTTATCTTTCTGGCGACAAAACCCATTTTTATTTATGTTGCTAAACTTGTATTGTGCTAAAAGCTTAAGAGATGAATAATTTAAGACCTCTTTCAAGTGAGGTGGAATCTTGTCTGCTAAAGGAAACTGTACTGTTCACATACTGTAAGGCTATCTTAAAGCATGTCCTGTCACACAGCTGAATTTGAAACTCTCTGGAATTTTTTAATTTCCCATGAGAACTGATATTTAATCATAAAACATGAATCATACACGGATGACTAAAAAATCTAATTTGAGTCAGCAAAGATTTATGAATATCTTCTTCTTCATTCTGAGCGTGATTGACTTGCGTGCCAAGACATTAAGACAAGTGCTTGCCAAGCACTTCTCAGAGGCAGCTTATATTACCACTGGAAACATATCAGTGACACATAGGAGATATGATATATGTATGAAACAATCATAAGACACTTCCTGGACTTCATGTAGTGAGTCTACACTATCCTGACATGACCTGAGAGAGAGAGAGAGAGAGAGACTTTGACACAGACTGGCTCTGTTTGCCCTCCCTGAAATAAAAAAAAGCCTCAAGAATGCGACCCACATAACCGCAAATGCTGGTTGAGCTCTTGGCATAAACAGACAAGTGAGGAACCAGAAAGTCTAGCAGGATGTATAAGCCTAACCTCTCTCCACCTCTTCACGCGTTTGCTGGTTCGACATGTTGGCATAGGGGGTGATGCCTCGGCTGAACGTTTCCCATAGTAACACGCCGAAACTCCACACGTCGCTCTCGGAGGTGTAGCGCCCTGAAACCACCAGCAGAGGGAAGCAATGAGATGTGAAAAACTTGAAACCTTGTAAGCCCTCAGCTATGGGAGAGACTTCAACACTTTTATTGTCATTGAGCAGTTGCCTCTACAACAAAATTAGACAGCAAGGCCACAGAGGTGCAAAGTGAAAGTGTCAAAGTGTCACGTGAGAAACAGTGTAAAAACAAAGAAAGAAGGAAGTATATACAAGAGCATAATAAATAATAAATAGTAAAAAGTAAATGGGTTATGTATAGAGGCTGTAAACAGTAAGACTGCACTATGAGGTAGGTATCAAACATTATGCTGCACAGTAAGAGGTAGTGGGGTAAACCCATATTGAACGTAATCAACAGCAGCAATGAGGTGGCAAAACCAAATTTGACATTAGTTGACATTAGTCAGCAGCAGCAGTGAAGTAAACATAACTATTAAAAAAGCAATGTCACTGTTCCAGTGCATTTAAAGTTCTGACTGCCCAATGGGAAGAAGCTGTTCTTTAGTCTGTTTGTTTTTTGCTCCTGATGGATCTAAACCTTTAGATGAGTGTGAGAGTAGAGGAAAGTGTGTGTGGGGGTGTCTGTATTCCTACATTTGTGTGTGTGTATGTGTGGGTGTGTCTGTCTGTCTGTGTGTGCGTGTTTGCCTGAGTGTGTGTGTGTCTGTCTGTCTGTGTGCGTGTGTTTGCCTGAGTGTGTGTATGTGTAAGTCTGTCTGTCTGTGTGTGCGTGTTTGCCTGTGTGTGTGTAAGCCTGTCTGTCTGTGTGCGCATGTTTGCCTGAGTGTGTGTGTGTAAGTGCATGTGTGTGAGTCTTGTCAGTCAGTGTTCTGACACCCTCTGACAGGAATAAATTCAATCCCAGTTCCAATTTACAGCTGCTCCTCCGCTGTATGACAACTGATAGTTTGGCTGCTGGGCAAATTTCGATGGTGATAACAACATGACAGTTGACTGACACAGAACGAATAGACAAACACAACACAGCATCCCCTGGCAAAAAAAAAAGTCAATAAAGTTGCCTCTCGGATAACAAGATATGGATGAGTAAGACACAGAGAAATAGAGCTGGAACGATGGAACAGAAAGTATCTGGGTACGATAACACATGCTATAACACACCGCACAGCCAAGATAACACATGCCGTAGCATACAGTAGCCAAAGGAAATTGTTACTTAATGTGTTGGTAATTGTTACTTAATTGTTGAAAATTGCTACTTAATTGCTACTGAATTGTTGCATACAGCATCAATTATAAAATTATAAAACGATGTTGCTGTTGTGCAGAAAATGCCAGTAACTGCCTGCTGGCCACTGACTCCAGCTACTAATTTAGGACTCAGTGCCAGTAGCAACTCTCTGATGCACAATGTGTGTAAGGAAGGAGTCTGTGTGTGTGTGTGTGTGTGTGTGTGTGTGTGTGTGTGTGTGTGTGTGTGTGTGTGTGTGTGTGTGTGTGTGTGTGTGTGTGTGTGTATGTGTCTGTGCATGTGTGCGTGTCTGTGTGTGTGTGTGTGTGTGTGTGTGTTTGCGTGTGTGTGTGTGTGTGTGTGTGTGTGTGTGTGTGTGTGTGTGTGCGTGTGCATGTGTATGTGTGTCTGTGCATGTGTGTGTGCATGTGTGTGTGTGTTTGTGTGTGTTTGGGTGGGGTGGGGGGGAGAAGGAAAGCTCTGTGGGGGGACGCACCATAATTAAGGGCTTCGGGCGCGGTCCACTTGACTGGGATCTGCTTCATTCCTCCAGTGGCCGCGTACACCCCGTCCTCCTCCTCGCGAGACATGCCGAAGTCACTGATCTTCACCACACTCTGCTCCCCCACCAGGCAGTTACGCGCCGCCAAGTCACTGCACATGGGGGGGGGGGGTACAGATGAAGGATAGAGAGAAGGAGATGAGAGGGAACGGGGGAAAAGGAGAGAGAGAGAGAGAGAGAAAGAGAAAGGTTGAAAGAGAAAGAGAGTGAGGGAGAAAAAGAGAGAGGGATAGAGAGAAGGTCATGAGAGGGAAGGGGGAAAAGGAGAGAAAGAGAGAGAGAGAGGTAGAAAGAAAGTGAGGGTGAAAAAGACAGAAGGATACAGAGAAGGACATGAATGGGAAGGGGGGAAAGAGAGAGAGAGAGTGAGAGAGAGAGAGAGATAGAGGGAGTGAGGGAGAAAAAGGGAGAGGGATAGAGAGAAAGATGAAAGAGAACGGAAAAAGGAAGAGAAAAAGACAGTAATAAAGGTAGAGAGAAATGGGGTAAGTGAAAAGAGAAAAATAAAAACTGCATTAACTACATTACTGATTCAAAAAACAAAACATTTTGTCCTGCAGAAGAAAACATTTTTCTTATCTCCTTCATGTGAATGGCTCAAAACCAGTCCCTCCAGTTATCCCCTATTAATCAGTACATCCCTTTCTTTTGTCTTTCTTGGATCTCTCTATCTTTCTATCAGTCTATTTGTGTTTCAGCACTTCCTCCTGTAAGCTCCTCCTGTTCATCCCGCCCTCTCACCGGTGGATGCACTTCTTGCTGGCCAGGTACTCCATGCCGGAGGCCACATTCTCAGCCATCCGGAGGAGCATTGGGGACCTGAGGTTATGGCCCTCCGTACGCAGGAACGACAGGAAGTCCCCTCCTGCAGTCGACAGGCACACACATCAACATGTGCAGGTAAACACGTGCACATGTGCACACACACATGCACACACACAGACACGTGTACACACACAGACACATACACACACACACAGATACACACACACACACACAGTGCAACACGTGTACACACACGTGTACACACAAGTTTACACACACACACACACACACACACACGCACACGCACACGCACACGCACACGCACACGCACACGCACACACACATATGCGGTGCAGGTGCGCAGACACAAGCACAGAGGTACACAAGCAAACGTGCAACACGTGTACACACACACACATACACACACACACACACTTTCCAGAAACATATGCAAATATATTTTTTACACATACACAAAAACAGCCACAGAAATGTTGTAAAAACAAATGATCGGCCACATAAATACTGTATTCATTTACAGGGTGGACCAAAAAAAAAAAAAAACTGGACCACTTTTTAAATGACAATATCTCCTCAATCCCGGAGGCTACCATAATTAAAAACCGTAGAAATTAAAGCTCATTCGGTTTTCTTTCCTATAACAATTTATGAGTATGAAAGCAAAGAGACCAGTAGAGCCATATGAATATAACGACCCTTGAAAAAAGTTGCTTGTTATTGTGGTAGTTTCAATAATTGAGGAGATATAATGATTTAAATAGTGGCAAATTTTTTTGTTCTTTTCTTGTTCACCCCTGTATAAGTATACATGTTTAGCACATTTATAGACGTATATTGATGGTTAAGCTCTATACAGCGTCTAACATTTATAGTCATATTTTTCTTTGTTTTTTGTTTCACCACTGTGAGTGTTTGCATGTGTGTGCAATTCTCACCTTGTACCAGTTCCATGATAATGTAGATAGGCTGTTTCTGGGTACACACCCCAATCAGCTTGACAATGTTGGGGTGATCATACTGTTTCAGAATCCTGCCAATGATTCATGAGAACAGGTTTTAAATCAACATTAGTCTTCTTACTGCTGGCAAAGATTTTTTATGCTTTTAGTGCAGGACTTTCTGTCTGTACAAAAGCTACTAGTCTGATTGTGACTAAATTTAAAGGAATAGGACTGAGCCATGGGCTAAAGAAGGACAGATCTACATCGTTGGGCAGGTTGGCAAGTGTAGTTACACCTTGTGATGGCCTTAAACCAGTAAACAGCCTTTTGTTTTGTGTGCAGTCTGGGCTCTCTTGAGTGCTCACCTCTTGGTGGCATTTTGTTGCACAGGTACAGGCTGTACAGGTTTACAGGTTGGGACCAAGGATAGTGTGGTGCCCACCATGTTACAGAACAACCAACATAATTCACACTCAAAAGGCCAGACGGTAACCCCACATGCTCTCCTCAGTGTTCCCTATGAATAATGAAACACACAGCTGCCCTTATGCGGCCTGCCCTTATACAGGTCTGTCTGCAGAGTAATTAACCTTGAAGCTCTTGGACCTCAGCATCCTCCATCTCAACAAAACTAACCTCTATAAATACTACAAACACTGAGCTCCTTTGGCCAACATGGCAGAATGAAAGGCACAGAAATCTTGAGTACCAATCAATCTACAAGAGTGGTTCTACTACACTCCCTTGTTCAAGTACAGCCTTTGGGAATAAGAATGTCCTGGTCCATACTTAGCCAGGAATAAGACAAGTGTGAAGTCTAGTCTAGTGCTGTGAGTTTGTACAACTGTACCTTAAAGCTGAAGTTCTGCATCAGACCTACTGGAGTACTTAATACCTAATATTTTGATATACAGTATGTAGATTCTCTTTCAAAAATTCTGAACTTCTCCTGGGCTCTTTAGAGACCAATTAATAATAATAATAATAATAATAATAATAATAATAATTACAAACTGTATTTGTATAGCACAATTCATACAAGATGTAGCTCAAAGTTCTTCAACAGTTTGGCAGGAACAGGAAAGAGGAACTTCATTCAGGCGCTGTTGACAGTTCCTGCTAGTGTCCCTAGGGACGACAGGTGTATGGAAAAACTCCCTGTTTGCATTGCATTATGTAAGTATAGGAAGAAACCTCAGGCGTAACCGCAGCCCGTACGGGAGCCCATCTTGCCGGGGCTGGAGAACATACAAACTAGTTTAACCCTAATAACCAACTAGTACAATTCCAGACTTAGGGTGGCCACTACTATACTAATAAGAAGGAGAAGCTGTAAGAAAGACAGCAGTCAGGCACTGAGGGACAAATGGTAACTAGTAAAAACACTCAAAGATCAAATTCATAGCTGTTTGTGTTGAAATAATGAGTATCATGTCCATGTGTGGTTTTTATTTGGATTTTAGATTACAGTTGTGTGTGGGTATGTAAGTGATTATGTGCCAAGTGGTTCTCTCACCTGGCCTCCATGAGAAACTTATTCTTCATCTCCGGCGCTACACTTTCTCTGCACGATTTCACAGCTACTGGTGTGTTATCAGAGCGCAGCCGACCGCTAAACACCTCACCAAAATTCCCCTGTAAATGCACACACACAAACACATTCACACACACAAATACACACAACGATTCACATGCTGTCATCACACCTTTGGCTATGGCTAAGTGTATGAACTTAGACACACTGCAAATGGATACAATACACACACACACACACACACACACACACACACACACACGTTTACATCACACCTCTGCCTGTGGTCAACTACATGATCATTGCACAGACTGCAGATAGATAGCAAAGATAAGCACACAGACACACAAACATGAACACACACCGATTCACACGATGTTATCGCACTTCTATGGTCAGCTGTGTGAACTGACACAGACTGCAAATACATAACAACAAAACAAAACAGATATGAGATGTGCAGTGCTTCAGTGGTATCTGAAATATACAAGGATACATGGATACAAGGATGTTTTATTGACACATGTGTAGACATACTGGGTAGAGTAGGACATGCAGTGAAAATGGTGATTGTTCGTCTAAACAGTGCATGGGGACTCGATTAAAGTGCGTAGTGTGCAGTTGGGGGATGGCTACCTGATGAAGGGCAGAAGGGGGGGGGGCTTGCATGTGCTGCCAGCAGAGTCGAGGTGGGGATGGGGGTAAGGTGGCTTGTTGGGGCAGGAAGTGTTTTGGCCAAAGGGCACAGGTGATTGCGGGGGGTGGACGGGTGGGAGCCTACAGGGACATCCCGTGGCGGGAGCATGCAAGTGTGTGTAATATACATATACATCAATGCTTAGCTCTGGAATATGTATTTTTTTTTCTCTCTCCCTCTCTCAAACACACAGACAAACACACATACACACACACACACACACACACACACACACACACACACACACACACGCACACACACTAAATGGATGCTATATGTCATTGTGAAGAGCACTACAGGGAGCCGCCACAGGAAACACAGCTTGCTTTCATGCTTTACATGAAAAGAGAGAACTCACCCGTCCAATACTTTGACCCAGTATGACATCGTCATGCTCCAGAACCCATTTGTCCTTCAAGGAGGGGGAGAAGAAAGGGAATAGAAAAACAAGGGAGAGATAGACAAACAGAGAGGGAGAAAAAAAGACCAGTGTCATAATAAAGGTAAACAAAAGTGCCATCCACTTTTCCATAGTGAAGGTTAAAATGACACATGGTGTTCCATTTTTTGGATTTTGAGTTCTATCTTCCATTTCCCCTCAAGGGAACACACAAACTAAGGCCAACACTCATCAAACCTAAATATAACTGATCTCTCTCTCTCTCTCTCTCTCTCTCTCTCTCTCTCTCTCTCTCTCACACACACACACACACACACACACACACACACACACACACACACACACACACACACACACAACATGGAGAAACATATATCTTGAAATGAGGTATATCTAACTTCCTAACGCTGTGGTGCTACAATTGTGTTGTTGTAGTTAGCAGGTCAATTCTCAACTACAACAAACTACAAGCTTGTCACTGATGTACTGTAAGTCACCACATAAAACACAATTTTAAGGTGTACAGTCACATCGGTTTGACGAAGACATTGGGACAATAACAGTTGTAAAGAATGCTGGTGTCCATAAAATATTATGTGGGATTTCAAAATCTTACATTGTTGTAGAACGCATTCTTTTATAATTTAAAAACCCCATGGTACAGTGGTACAATCTATCTACGTGGGCTGCAAGCCATACTAAAATTTTGCTTTGAAAACAGGGAATCACAAGTTTGCCTGTCCTGTTGTGGTACAGCACCTACATACTGGTGTGGTCTAGTTTCATCTTTTATTCAGCTGAAAGTCCGGTGAGCTAGTGAAAAACAAAATGAAAAGTACCAAAAGAACACAATCCTTTGGCAAGGGCAAATGCCTTATCTCACAGTGGCACTAAAAGTAAACGTAGATGTATGCAGAAGCTCCACCCTTGCCTCAAACCTGAATGGCTATTTCCACGGCCTGTGATTCACGTGTTCCACTGAGTGTGATGAAAAAATCACACCAGTAGTTTTTGACCAACAAACCAACTGACCAACAGGTGGACACACCTTACACACCTTTGGTGTAGGTTCACATAAGCCTTTTCACAAGTATTACTGGCCTTCTTCATTAAGGCTCCTGGTACAAATATTGGGAGTCTCACAGAAACAGTATAATAATAATAATAATAATAATAATAATAATAATAATAATAGTAATAATAATCTTTACTTGTATAGCACATTTTATACAAAGGATGTAGCTCAAAGTGCTTCAACAGCTTACAGAATGATTTCCTGTAAACTGACTGCTAGCTAGCTAGCTAGCTAGCTAGCTGTGCAGTATTGTGACACCTGTGGTCTGCATGGGCAAATTCACATCCTAGCTACAAACAGTCTTTGTGCTCCCCCAAGGTTCAGGTGCAGGACAAAACGTTCCAAGAATATGGGTCTGCACAATTAAAATCCTATTTGCTCCTCTATTGTTTGTGCTGAACAGTAAAGGTGTAAAAAGGTTTTTTTAATGTGCGGACAGACCCATCTTCTTGAAATACACATCCTGGCCACTTGTCCTCTGTGCTTTCCAGTAATCTGAATTACACCAAGCTAAAATGGTTTCTGCGGCAGGGCCCAGTTGAGGAACAGTCTACTTACCCCCCTCAGATAAACAGATGATATTTTATGGTTGAGTTATGATGTTTTGTTTTTGCACAGTGTTTTGATTTATTATTGCTAGTATTTGTATCATCATTGTTAGTATTCTGTCTCTGTAGTGCACTTTTGTCAACCACAGGTTGTTTTGAACTGTGCTACATAAATAAGCTGACCACAACTGTCATATAGTATAAAAGAAAATAAGTTGTAGTAATGAGTGTAAATGCTAGGTTTGTGCGGTCAGTGCCCAGCCCACAACCACAGAGCTGTCTTATGGGCTAGGCGTGGTCAAGCGGAGAGCGAATAAACCAAAAGCCCACATTTGCTGGCTTGAGTATCACCATGAATAAAAACGGGCATTTAGATAAGGGGACTACTAGGAGATTACTCAGGCTAACGATCCTGTGGACATCTTAATGAAATCAGTGTTCTACAGGGGTCTGTACTTCTGTTTTAGTGATAAGATCTCCCTAACACTACAATATTCTTTAGCAAACTTGAAGTGGTCTGTGCAAGCCTGTACGTGTGTATGGGCCTTTTTTTATAGCTGTGTTTGTCTGACGTGCTGTGTTACCACTTTCCTGAACCCAGTAGTCAGGCTTTAGGTCAAATGTGTGTGTGTGTGTGTGTGTGTGTGTGTGTGTGTGTGTGTGTGTGTGTGTGTGTGTGTGTGTGTGTATGTGTCCATGTGTGTGTTTGTGTCTGAGTGTGTGTGTGTAGGAGTGTGGGTGTACACACGTGCATGTGTGTGTCTATTTGTGTCTCTGCGTTTGCAGTTTTACCACCAAACTAAGACATGAAAACGCAACACACACACCTACACAACATGGCTGCCTATTTGGAGCAGTCAGACCACTGTCATATGAAAGCAATTACAAAACTGACCTTTGCTTAAGTATCTTAAACAGGGGTCATTACAGTTAATTTGACAAATATATTGCATTTCAGGCCCTGTAAAATTTTTACTGCAGAGAACAGTTAAAAAAAACTTTTTACTGCTGTGTAATAATTTATGGCTGCTTAAAGCTCTGAAAAAGAGAAGTGTGTGTGTGTGTGTGTGTGTGTGTGCGTGTGTGCGTGTGTTTGCCTCTGTGTCTGTCTGTCTGCACACGCCTGTGTGACCTGGGCCCTGTTCCATCAATGGCGCTCAGCGCAAATCCTCGCTCAACTCGCATAGTCTCGCTATGTTTAGACAGAAGTCCGTTCCATTAGTCTTGCTAAAGTGAATCTCAGCTGAGTTGCTCTGGTAACATATGCTCCGAACTAAACCTGGTAGGGAGCAGGTTTAACTTCGGGCTTAACGAAGCCGCGTTACTAAGAAAGTCGACTGGTATGAAACCGAATGACCACCGAACAGTTCCGCCCATCTCCGCCAGCATGTCACGACATCAAACTTGAGCAATTGTCCCATTTAAATTGTGTCTGGGGTGACAATGCGAGGAAAAAACACAATGAAGTCTACTCCTTTCATTCTGAGAATTTCCGATGACCAACAGATTAAAAAAAAACCTTAGCGTTTTGTTATTATAACAATTAATACTTTGGTCACGACATTACCGTCGGAATTGTGTGGCACTGTGGTTTAGCGTGCTGCATGCTATGCAGCCGACCCGGGTTCGATTCTTACCTGAACATTTCTTTTTATAGCATCGCTATTTTCTTCTAGTGTAATTGTAGGTTATGTCTGAATAAAGTCACCGCATTCTTATTAACCCTAATTCAGTTGAATTCGACCTGAATGGCTTGCCCATTGTGGAACAGTAGCATGACCATCCATTTAAAAGAAGGATGAAATTGTCCCGTAGCAGACCTTTGCGTGGTCATTTGCCCCACATGCAAAGCCCACAATGCAGGCCTACACAATCAACTCAAAGAAGGTCTTACTTATTCTACTGCCAAATGCCAGGCATTAGGCCTACTACCAGTCCCAAGAACCCAGTCAATGGCCAGTTTTTCTTTCCCCTGGATGGAGTGTCCATATCCCTCTAGGCTAGGCCTACATTATGAATTGAGAGTGCAGATGATATCTGAAACCATTTATTCTCATTTCCAAGGAACCAAACATCTTCCACAGTTGAATGAGACTGTCCATCATGTGCAGGACACAAATGTGTGTACAGAAAAGCAAAAAGCCAAAAAACAAG
>CM059280.1:18560282-18562782 GCA_030347295.1 Setipinna tenuifilis | reverse complement strand
CCTCGCTCACAGGTGACAGCGCTGGGGGCACCTGGCCAGGACAGAGGTCAGGGGTCAGAGTTCATTACTCAAGGCCTGTGGAGGCTAATGCTCCACTCACAGTGAAGAAGAGTTACCAGAGTCTCCATCCATCCATTTACAAATGTATCTAATTTTAACTAAATGATGTTGACAGTCTATGCTGTCTAAATGCAGTTGCTTCTGTGAGGGAAAGTTTGTTACTTTTTGTCACTAGCCCCACTAACTCCAGGACCTCATACTGCCACAGCCCCCCCCCCCCCCCCCCCCCCCCTCAGTACCTTAGGTGACCCCTGGAAGCAATCATACTGATTTCATCACCTTTCCCACACTACACCCAAGTAATGGAAAGCCCTGCTAGTGGCTGTCTGTCTGTCTCCATGGCAGCTGTGCTGCTGCGAGAGGAAGCAGAAGAGGAGAAGAAGAAGGAAATGGTTCTCAGAAAGAGGAGAGGAGAATTGGGGTAATAATAGAGTGGCACAATGGGGAACTAATAAACTGGCAATTATACAGAACAGGAAAAGACAGGAGGAACCAGGAGAGGGTAGAGGACAGCAGTGAGTGATGGTAAGGGGAGTGAGAAAGATAGATAGATAGATAGATAGATAGATAGATAGATAGATAGATAGATAGATAGGTAGATAGGTAGGTAGATAGATAGATAGATAGATAGATAGATAGATAGATAGATAGCTTTGGCAAACTAGTCTGAATTTGAATTAGAGGGAGCATCAGGAGTGAGAGAAGTGTAAATGAGAGCACTGACCGTGTACTTGGGCTTGAAGAGGGCACTGAGATGGGATAAGACAGACTCCACGTTGGGCAGCTTAAACTCCCCTCCCCCACCCTGAAAGAGACAAAAAGGAGAAAGAGATGGGTTGGTGGAAGGAGAAGGAAAGAAAGTGATTAAGAAAAAGTGTGAAATGGGTGTGTGCATGTATGCGTGTGTGTGTGTGTGTGTGTGACAGAAAGCTCAAGCAGTACTCAAGTACTATTAGTAAAACACAAGATAAAAGTGCACAAGTATCGAAACAGTAGATGCAGTATAAAACCGTACAAATGATTTTATGAGTTTATTCCACATAAATAGAGAAAGGAAGCAAGGCCACAGACTGCAGACTGGGACCCACAGTGTTTTATATATTCATATATTTATATGCACATTAGGATGTTTCTGTACAGCGCATGGGCTACAAGAAAAAAATATATTCTTACAATGCAAAATAAATAAATAAATACATAAATACCAATTTCACTGATGCTGATGTATGCTAAAAGTTCAATCAACACCCCCCTAACCCCACCCCCCAACAATGCATGCCAGGCAGAATTATGCAGTAATCCACTGACTTTATTTGTTTTAAAAAATCAATCATGAAACTCTGTACGTATCTCAATACTGACAACACTGACAAAAATGGCCATATTTTCTGGCAAAGAGCCTTAAGCTGCTTTGGCAGCACAATATGTTTTAAAATGTGATGTGATCAGGGAAACTCATAGAGAGTGCACATAAACACAGGAACACACAGATGTATACACAGTGACAAAGAAACTGTCATAATATTTATAATCTTTCCCCTTCCTCTTCTCATTATTGCTAAAACTCTTGCTAATTAAATGCATCATATACAACGCTTACATTGCTGTTAATATTTACAATGGTGTCATTTTTTATTCCTTCTCTCACTATATTACTCTGTTGTGTCCAACACTAGCTTGAGGGTTTGGCTGTCTCTGGTGGAGTTTGACTTAGCGTTTAGTAACACTGCATTCAAACTGCTAAGGAAGCAACCTTGAATTTGCAGCCTTAAACTTAAATTGTGAGAGCAAAAAAAGAGGATGAAGAAGACAATTAGAAGAAACGAGAGACACCATCATATTAATTTGATTCTTACACACGTGTATGAGTCCCCATGTCTAGTGTTAGCCTATGGCCTCTGCTCAGCGTTAGCCTTCTGCTTAAGCAACCTGCTGAGAAGGCCAGAGAAGTGCTAGCTGTCCTTGCATAGACCCACACTGTCAGCCTTATCTAATGTGCTCCTTCTGTGCCAGTGCCAGTGCACCTCATTTGCATCCAGGTTGGCCCTGGGTGGACTGCTATCTGGGATGCAGTATTATGGAAATAATTTAGCCACGCCAGCAAATTTTCAGGTGAATGGACCATTTTCCACCCACTACGCCATATTATGCTTCAGGGATATCTCAAATGTAACCATCAACTGTGGTTTCATGCATCGTAGGCATGACATGGTTAGAAGTCAAGGCTCACTCGCACAAAAGTCGCAAATATATTACTATTTGTGTACCAGTAAAATCTACAGTTGGTTCCAGAGTACAGAGGGAAGATGTCACAGACAAAATGGGATTTTTAAAATGGAAGTAAAGCAAACATCAAAACATGGAAGATAAACTGTACTTGACATGGCTTTTGAGAGATCCTGATTCTGTTGTACGACACGTTGATTCCTGTGCCTACTTT
>CM059280.1:18552782-18555282 GCA_030347295.1 Setipinna tenuifilis | reverse complement strand
CCCACTGGACTCAGATGACTTGTGGCCCCACCTTTGTCCTCGCTGCTCCAGGCCCTCCTGCTCCGTCTGCAGGTCCAGCTCCAGCTGGGTCACCGTGGCCTGCTGGTTCCCCAGGGTGGCAGTCAGACTGAGCAGCTCATCCTCCACTGTGGTCAGCCTGCACAATGACAGCAGAGAGCCAGTTGGTGACACAAACAGACACACACAGGCACACACACACGTGCTAGCACACACACAAACACAAACACACACGCACACGCACACGCACACGCACACGCACACGCACACATGCACACACACACACGCATGCACGCACACACACACACACACACACACACACACACACACACATACACACACACACACTGCACTACTTGGATTACTTCCTGCACTAAAAGACTATTCCATGAACACTGGTCAACCTACACTATCCTACACTATCCTGGACAACATTGTTCTGCACTGTTTTTGCATTACCACTTGCACTAAAGACTATTCCTCAAACTCTGGACAATTTTATTAGTCACTGAATCTGTTTTCACTTGGATTACGGCATAGCACCTTTTGATGACATTTTTTAGTATCCCCCCCCCCTTACCCATTTAAGTGAATGTTGTATGTATGCTGATGTGTGCAATATGGTGATTTGTTTTGTAATGTGTATTTATTGTGTGTAATGTGTATTATGTGTATGCTACGAGACACCTTAATTTACTTCGGGATAAATAAAGTTACTCTACTCTACTCTACTCTACACACACACACACACAGATAATACTGCTTTGCTATGCTGAGTCTGTTTCACACGTCTGCCACCCACCATGGTAACACATAAACTCATATGTGTTGCCACACATATACTCTCTCACTCTCTTTCACTCACACTCACACACACACACACACACACACACACACACACACACACACACACACACACACACACACACACACACACACACACACACACACATACACACACACACACACACACACACACAGGCACCACAGACACGTACACACATCATTTGCTCAGTTTTTCTCCCGGGCACACCAATGCCTGTCCTTCTCTGTCAGTTTCACGCCAAAGCACACAAAACACATTTTCCAGAAGTGACTACAATCACTCTTCCCTGACAGATTATTGTTGGTTTGTACATATTACATTGTTATTGAAGATTTATGAGGTCTTCCACTTCTTTTTTTTTAATGACAGCGGCTAAGCCACTGTGTCCGGAATGGATTTATGACATGTGGCTAATACAATTTATGATACCTGACTAATACAAGGTCAATTTCAAAAATGTAAAAATCTGTGGAGGGATGAACAACCTGTCCTCACAAGCCGCAATCCAATACCCTAAGAGCAATGCTGATTAGATTCAGCAGATTCAGGGGATGGGCGGAACACACACACACACACACACACACACACACACACACACACACACACACACACACACTCACACACACACACACACACATACATGGAATTGGATTGTAGCTTCATAAGCCAGGTTTCGCATGACTGCATCTGTGCTGATACCAGTCCTTTTAGATCAGCCCATTACCAGCCTTCTGCATATTACAGTGTGTATAAAGCTCTCAAGAATCCCCTGCTTTAAAAGTAAAGCATGCCTCGGGGCACTGTGATGTTTAACAGCCCCCTTTAGGCATTTCCACAACACTCAGGAGAGAGGTTACCGATACGGATCAGTCAAACGTATTGGCCTAAAGCACACACATCCGTCTAAATAGCCTAGGTGCTGAACAACAGCAGGCAAATCAAGCAAAAATTAAACAAACGGAAATGAATATTGCACTCGTGTGTGGTTCCTAATACTGCCTTTCCTGGAGGTATATGGGAAAATAAGCTTCACTAGTTCACTAGATCCACTATTCCCAGGCTACACTAATATCCATTCTAAAATATGCAAAGCCTATATGCCTTTCCACTGAAGAAGACATCAAAAAAAGGGAGGCCAATATGCAAAATTTGTGAGAGCAAGGAACTCGATAATTACAAGGTCCGATGACACATTATAACTACATTATCATAGTGAAACATCGCTCCTGGTGACTGCTTCATTACTTGGGATAGTTGGCAGCATTACTTTGGGCTCAATCGGTGCAATTTCCACAATCGATCAAAGTGAAATTGCGAATTTCACGCCTCAATTATTAGCGATAATGAGACAGCAGCATCTGAGTTTCGGGCGCGGGACTGGTGAGAAGACCTGCACTTTGCTCATTCACATGTACAGTTAAAGCAGAGACGAACAAACCAGCTTGAGAAAGCAAAAGTCCTGCGGTTTATTCCTTCTGCCCGTGCTCTTAACACAGGCTGTTTCACTAAGTAGCTCATCTACCTGGATGAGCAGTTGTGTTAATTAATATCAGCTGTATTAGTAAATTGGCTGGAACAAATATGTGACAGGACTTTTACTTTCTGAACCCGGGATGTCCACCTCTGAGTTAAGGTGACACCAAAGCACTTTTCTTC
>CM059280.1:18510282-18547782 GCA_030347295.1 Setipinna tenuifilis | reverse complement strand
ATTGTAACATCATGGATTTTTTTCTCTTATTAAATTTGTTTTTATTCCACTGCATTGAACTAAAGGCAAGGTAGGCATAAGGCAGGATCCATTTTCTAATCTCCACAAAGGCTGTTTACTGAATCAGAGATTAGGTGACGGCCTTCGTATCTAATGGTGGAAGGTACTGAATCAGAGCTCAATAAATCAGCACAACTTCCTCTGCAAAGACGTGGATTGAGTGCAGTATTTTTCCAACCAGGAAATCAAATACTTTTATTTTATCTTCACCTCTGTTAAAAAAAACATTGTCAAGCCTTTAGAGCATCACATAGAAAGGACATTAGGGTTTTGGTCCAGAAACATCCAACTAAGAGGCTACCATTGGCTAGGTCCTCATGCATAAACTCTTATTTAGAAGTGTTATGTGATGCGTGTCTTTAGGGAATTGACTGGAATATATCAGTGAGAAATGTAAATAACACTGGTTTGTTTTCATTGTTTCTTATTATTATCAAATCAAATACACTTTGGTTGATGTAACTAAAACATCATTTTTTACTGTCATGCAACAAAGATAATATTCTTACTCTCTCATTTATATTCTGTGTATCTCTTACACAAGCACTCAGCCCAACATTTACTTACGAATTTGTAAATAAAGAAACAAAGAGTATATATACACAGAACCATAAAAAAGTAACATACATTGACAACAACAACCATAGGACATCCTGTTAATAACCTTATGTGCCATGCACACACACACACACACACACACACACACACACACACACACACACTCACACACACACACACAACCTTGCACTTACACACATCTTACTACGCATGTATTCACACCCTCCCCTTCACACACACACACACACCACCTGCACCACCCCACCCCCCACCCCGCACATACAAACACAACTCACACACCGACACACTCTCTCTGTCTTTCTCTCTGACTCTCTAACTTACGTGGAAACACACACACACACCACACACACACACACACACACACACACACACACACCTCTTTCTCTCTGACTCTCTAACTCACCCAGAAACACACACACACACACACACACACACACACACACACACACACACACACACACTCCCATGACACACACACACCTCTTCCTCTCTGACTGTCTAACTCTCGCAGAAACACACACACACACACACACACACACACACACACACACGCACGCACACACACACCCACCACCCTCATGACTTACAGCACGAGCACCATTTCCTCCTGCAGGGTCTGCAGGGCCTTGAGCAGGGCGGGCTGTCCCAGGCTGTAGTGCTGCTGGTGGTGGACCTGGGCGGCCTTGACGGCCAGCACGTACTCGTTATGCAGATCATGCAGCTTCAGCGTGGCCTTCACGTAGCGCTCCCTCGCCCGGTCACGCTCCCGCTCTCCACACAGAAAGAAAAAGAGAAAGAGATATAGAAAGGGGGGTGGGGCAGAGGGGGGAAGAGAGAGAGAGGGTGTGGGGTGGGGGAGGGAGAGTCTTTTATAAGTTTGCCTTTTATAAGTTATATGTTCCTGTGAATGCTTCGGCTATATATTTAATGATTTATCATGCCAATAAAGCACATTTAAATTTAATTGAATTGCGATAGAGACAGAGAGCGAGAGCAAGAGAGAGAGAGAAAGAGAGAGAGAGCATATAGAGGAGGAGGAGTGGGCGAGAGGAAGACAGAGAAAGAGAGGGAAATAACACAGAGAAGAAAAAGTGTGAAAAGAGAAAGATAGTGATGTGTGGTGAGGTGGGCGTGTAGAGAGGGGGAATGAAAAAAAAGAAAGAGAAATGAAATAGAAAGAGGAAAAAGATATAGATGGTGGGAAAGATAAAGAGGAAACAAAAAACCCATAATGCACTATCATTATTGATTTTCAGCAATCATTACAAGTCTTTGCTTAGCTTTAACCCTGAAATATCACCTCTGAGCTTGTTATTCACTTAGGCACTGCTACAGACAGACACACAAAATGAGCTGGCACATCTCTGAGAAAATCAGGAAGAACACACACTGTGTTTGAATGGGTCAATAACAGAGAACAGCTCTGGCAGAGAGAGAGATAGAGAGATGAAAGAAAGAGGGGGAGGGGGGGAGAGAGAGAGAGAGAGAGTGAGGCAGAGACAGAGACACAGGAAGAGAGAGATGCCAGATGGCATACCTTTGCTGGCTTCCAGGTACTTCTTCTTGGCCTGAGCCGCCTCCTTGACCAATTGCTTATAACTGCCCCTTAGCTTCTCTGGCTCTGCCTGAGTCACCTGTTGTCACGTAGGCAAACAGTGGTGAGACACATGCACACACACACTCACGCATGCACATACACACACACGCACACCCACACACCGGTGCAGGCAGACACACACACACACACAAACAGATGCAGACACACACACACACATACACACACACACACACGCATGCACACATTCACATACACACACAGGTACACATTGCACAGATAGGCAAAGGATACAGATAGACAAACAAACCAGCATTGTGGCAAACACAACAGACTCAAACACACTTTGGAGGAACTACCTGTGCAAATAAACATGTACAGTATGTCACAAAAGTGAGTACACCCCTCACATTTTTGTACATTTTTTTAATATATCTTTCCATGTGAGAAGTCTGAAGATATATCACTTTGATACAATGTAAAGTACGTGTAAGCTGTACACTGCCTACTTTACAGTGTAAATGTTAGGGGTGTACTCACTTTTGTGACATACTGTAAATTGTTATTAATGTTAGTTAACAAGTACTGAGAACAACAGCCTAAACAAAATGCTTTTTCTGAGTGTATGTGTGTGTGTGTGTATGTGCGTGACAACCTGACTACATCTCCAAACTACTATCTAGCATTTGTATAAAGTCTATCCTGCAACTTGAATTCATACACATACAAACACAGACACAGACACAGACACAGACAGACAGACAGACACACACACTCATGCACACACACACACACACACACACACACACACACACACACACACACATTTACATCATATATAACCAATATTGAAAACACTGTACAAACATTACACAGATAGGCAAACGATACAGATACCCAAGCAAAACAGTCATAAAGCTGAATGCCATGGCCTTTTGATCCTCTAAACAACCTCTGGAAGCTCTGGCCACTGCCAGCGTTTGCACTGGAGGCCCAAACAAAACAAGCAGTGTGCAGTCGTCAGCCAGCATCACTCGCACTCATACAGTAAACACTGTGTTTTCCTCCAAGCAGACCATTGATTCGTCTAGGAGAGAGAAGACGTCCACATATACATGCACTTACTCAAACACACACAAAAATACACATAGACAAAGACACACAAAGACGCACACGCGCACACACACACACACACACACACACACACACACACACACACACACACACACACACACACAGTGAAAGGACACAACAACTCTGAGTGTGTTTACACAAACAGAACACTAACTCCTCTGGCACGTGCCCACTTACATTGGCTTCTATTCTGTAGCTCGCCTACTGTTTTTCTCTTTCTGCATTCTCAAGAATGTTCTCTCACTTTCTAGCAAACACACCACTGGCAATGGCCATTAAACTGTCCCAGGAAGAGGTTAAAAACAGTCTATACCACATACTGACTACATCAGCTTATATGCTCTGCAAGAAGGTTTTTTTTTAATCAAAGGGCGTGCCAACTCTCACTGCCTATGAAATAAAAGGTACAAATCTGTCAAAAAACTCTGCAGTGCTTTGTTATACGCTGGTACGTATAAGATATGTATATGACTCATATGACAGGGATGTTTACGGTATAATGAGAGACAGGAATAGTCACATGTGAGGTTGAAACAGTAGCTTGTAGATTGATTTGTGTCCTCTATTGCAAGTTGCTTTGGATAAAAAGCCCCTGCTAAGCGTAATGTAATGGGACGTAAAACCAGAGCATGAGTGATGGGTGATGCATTGCCATGACCGATGTCTGCTTGTGATTATGATACACATCAATTGTCGCAAAAAATCCATGATGCAAGTGGCAAACTGGTGGGTTCCTCTTCTAGTTCTCCATAAAAGCAGACAGAAACAATTAAACAATGAAAAAATAAAGCCAAAATAAAAAACTTCCTCCCCATTCTTCAGTGTCAGCTCAAAGAGTTTGGCTGAGGAACTGTTTATTTTAAGTGTTGACTAGGTGTTACGTCCCACCCATGGGTGGCCCTATGGGTCAAACAAAATCAACTGAAATATACCTCAGGAAACAGCTTTAAAAAAAACAACAGCACAACACATTGCATTCATGTAGCGCTTTTCAAGACACTCAAAGTGCTTTACAATAAAGGAGGGATCTTACTAACCACCACCACCACCAGTGTGTAGAACCCACCTGGGTAATGCATGGCAGCCATGAAACACCAGACAGCTCACCACACACCAGCTTGAAGTGGAGAGTGGGAGAATGAGTCAAAGGAGCCAAGGGGAGGATTAGGTGATCGGACTGAATAAACCAGGTTGGGAATTTAGCCAAGACACCGGGGAACCCCCTACTCTTTGGAATAAATGCCATAATGGGATCTTTTTTGACCACAGTTGGTCAGGACCTCAGTGTAACATCTCATCTGAAGGAAAACCACCAACGTACAGATACTAATCAACCATCAGACTGAATTGGGACCACAAAATCATGATAGTAACACAAAATAAAATCTTAGGCCAAGAGGCAGGAAGGCCATTCTTCTGACCTGGGAAGAGCTACAAGGAGGAGAGGGGAAAAGAGCACCCTTTAACACATTAAGCTCCAACACTAGGGACTTGGGTTTGCAGAAGTTTACAGACTAACTAGACGTCATTTAATAACTAGTGCCAACACAAAGTCTGCACTGTGCCACTTATGTTTTATTGTGCCTGTATACAAATAGGGTTCCATGCCAGAATGAAACCAGTTACATTGATGATACACTAAAATGACACTATCACCCAATCCATCCAAAGGGCGAAGGAAGCAGTAGCAAAGTTAAGAGTTTTTTAATCAATGCTAACCTCAGTCAAGCTTGTGTTATGTGATGGCACAGTTCTGAAGCAGAAAACATGGATGTGGGACAAGGGGCATGCGGCATCATCTGTCACTAGCGTGTCTATTATGGTGGTGATGGTTTAAAAACTGCACCACTCAATACCCATTCCCTACTGTCACACCACCAAGTAAGACAAACTGGTACACTCAAGTACTAAGAAAATCTGTCCTTGGGTGCAAGTTAAAAGAACAAATAATTAAACAGAAAAATAAAAACAACAACCAAAAAATTGTCCCCTTTTATCTGTATGTCATAATTTTATTGGACTGTGACCACAAAACACGAATGTGTTTGTGTGCTGAGTTTTTACCCTGCCCTCATCACAGAGAGGCACACTACACCAGCACTCCATGTTTATGATGGCATAGGGCCAAAACACATTTTCTGGACTATGGTCTAATAAAATTAACACATACAGATCAAAGAGAGCATGTTTTTTATTTTAGTTTATTTTACTGTCACATCACCACAGACTTTCAAGAAGAGCTTAGTTGGCTCTCGGTGTGTGTGTGTGTGTGTGTGTGTGTGTGTGTCTGTGTCTGTGGCTCTGACCTTGCACAGATCCTGGTTCAGCTGTGCCCACTGCTCGCCATAAGACTTGCGGATCTGCTGCTTGTCCCGAATCAGCAAGGTCAGCTTGCTGAGGGGTCCCACCGACAGATCCTCTGAACGCTTCTTCATGATACGGCTCAGATTCTCTGTCTGACTCACTAGCACACTCCATGACTGTGACAGGGAGAGACAGAAAGAGGGGGTGGGGGTGTTAACAGCTGGTGTTAGTCTTAGCCGTTAATAGATTCAAATCCTAGTCCTTTGTGGCTTTATTAAAGTTCAAATAAAGGGAGATGAAAGTGACTGTGTTTTTGCTGCTGGCGATTAATAATTTGGAAGGTGTAAAATTTTCCCTCTCATATTGTTTAAAATGGTGGGACCACTTGGAAGTGTAAGAGAAGCTTAGCAAAAAATGTTCTGACTTACAAAAATACTGTATGCTTAATGTAGGTATTGAGTCATGAGTAACTTGATTTCTTTTTCAGCTTGAAGACATCATTTATTCAAGCTATAAAAAAGTTACGTCTTCACGTTGAAAAGAACTCCAGTTGCCTATAACTTGACACTTACAATTACTGTGACCTTGATGAATGAGAACCTACACAGACATGCGGTATGTTATAGATTTCTATTTCAATATTGTATTACCATTTTGAAATTATACTGGTATTATAAACAACATTTGTAGTAGTAGTTTAGTTGCAGGTGACTGTGAAAAAAAACGTGTCACCTCCACAACTCAACAAGTACAGCTACCATGGAACCTGCATGACTATAAAACCTGCACAGACACGACCTACATTAGCCACTTAACGTCTCTTACATAACTGAGAAACTGCAAAGACGTACAGTATCTGCCTTCCAGTTTCACTTCATATTCTAACCATAGGATGATCTCCTAGACTTGTGACAATAATAGTATAGAAAAGCTAGGAAGAAAGACTTAAAAATGCTAAATGTTCCCCCAAACAGGCTTGTTGTCAGAAAGGCTAGAATCTCTTCTCCCAAGACGTCCCAAGACGTATCTTGTGTTTTCTCTGAAGCTGTCATCTGTAAACCTGTCGGCCTGTTCCACATCCATCCCCCAATATAACAGCTAACCTACAGCTACCTTATTGAGCTGACTGATGTAGTCCAGGCCCCCGCCGGGCTGGGTGCCCTCCAGCTTCTCCACTATGGTGGCCATCTGGTGCAGCTGGGTGGAGAAGTCCCGGTCACTTTTGGCCCTCTGGGTCACCCACTTCTTGATGAGCTCCATGAGCCGCAGCTCAGAGTCCTGCAGACGCATGAGGGAGGCGTGGGCCTGTGGGCACCATAGCTCCTCTCCGAAGCCCATGCTGGAGATACTAGACTAGACCTTGCCTGGGGAAGTGGTCCTGCTCACACCTCTCTACAAGCCTACACACACACACAAGCATGTACATGAGTGAGAGCTGGCTAACAACCACAACACACACACACACACACACACACACACACATAAACTACAGAGACAAACAACCAGCACACATACAGACACAAACACCACCAGCAAAAGCCAACACCCATCCTTTCTTTCTCTCTTTTTCTCGCATACACATACACACCAATGCAAGATGTGTTTGGATCTGTGTCTTTTGTTTTTGCTGCTATTTCAGACATGTGCCATTTCTTTTTTTTAACAGTAAGCGATTCATATAATGAAACGCTTTCATGCGATTTGTGCACATCTACTTTCTGGTTGTTTTAAACATTGCTGTCCACACAAAACAAATAAAAAACTAAACTAAACTAAACAAGAGAGAACTCAATTACTGACATTCAATGTGAGCTGCATCACATTCACTTCCTAATTTGTGCTAGTAAATGAAAGGATGTGAAATTCTGACATTCACTTCCTTTTTTTTCAAAACTGCTGGACAAAAGTGACACTGTCAGGCCGTAAAAAAAGAGTACTTCACACCAAAGCAATGAACCACTAACGTATTGTGAAAACAGCCTGGTGATGTATATGATCTATATTTAGAAATGCATCTGTGAACGAATTGAATAGCAAAGCAAATGGTCACTGAGACTAAACCCTATAAGCCAAATTAATTAGCATTGCATTGATGCTTCTTTTATTGAATGCCATGCACATAGAGAACTGACTTCACATATCTACACTTAACACTCTAAAAATAATGGTTCTTCAGAGCAGTGCCATAGAAGAACCTTCAAATTGCTTCAAAAGAGTAGCGAGGCAATAGTTCTTTAAAGAACCATTTGATGCCAATATGGCATAACATAACCCATTATGACCTCAGGCTCTAAAGAGACAAACTTCCAATTACCTTTCACATACATTCTAAAACATATAGGTGCTTAAATGGCTCCTTAACCATCCCTTGATAGTTCCATGAAAAGTGAAGGTTCTTATATGGCATCGATTAACCGATACTGGCCCCATTATTTTTTAGTGTAGTGAGTGTAGGACAATAAAGTTGGAATTATGTACCAAACCTTATACAGTTCATCTTCCATTTCTCTCTCTCTCTCTCTCTCTCTTTTTCTCTCTCCCACTCTCTGTCTATCTCTCTCTCTCATTGGCACTAATAAACACTTTAGGAAGTTTTTAAAAAAAATGTTTTCTACAATAAAATGTGTCAATAAATAAAAGACCTTTATACGTATGTTCAGTGTCTATATGTAGCTTACACCTAAGTAATTACACAATTAGACCTTCTAATAAAAAGATAAAAAAACACAAACAGACTGATGTCAACAGGTCCAAGGCAGAGTGGGCTGTCCACTGTTTGATGTGTGCTGAGGCTACACGAGCATTACGCCTTTGACATGAAACACAGTCTGTTTAACCAAGACATTCACGGCATTATTTTACAGTCTACTACGATTGACGTTTTGTTTAAGGGTGGCTATCATGAGACCCTTGGTCAGACTCATGGCCTGACCTGTGCACCTCTGACCTATACATCATCATTTGCCCACTTAATATTTTTGCCGGTTACAAATTCAGGATCATTTAAATATCTATTCTATTAGCTTCAACTGCACAATTCCCTCGATTCCTGTACGTTGTTCTTCCATATTCCTTTACATTGTATATGTTTATTATTTGAAACAGAATACAGAATACTGAGGTAGGTGCAGTTATACAGCGACGCTTGACTGTTAAACATACACTTGCAGCTCTCTCACCTTGACAACCTTGTTCTGCAAATCAGCTCTCAAGACGTGTGTAGTCCTCTACCCGACATACCATTTACAGAAAGACGATCACTAATGGAGACTACACCCCTTGTGTACACCATACAAACAACGGCCGATAGCACTGGCAAGCGCATTACAGTTGACAGGACGCAGAGGACTGCGAGTTGACACGGTGCGAAACCAGGAAGTGCAGTGTTTTGGTTGAAGGGGGCGTGTGAATTCCCCGTCTTTTGACGACAGGTGTGATATAAACACCATCGGTAGCATACGTGTACATAAAGGCAACAGAGATTATGCCTCTAAGCATCAGTGACTGCTGTCAACTAGTCAAGCGGTGCGTAAATCGCCATGTCATTGCCGGATGGGGGGTTGTCTTCCCCATACTGACCAATGGGCCACTTCGGTACTGTGGCACTAGAAGGCAATTGCCCGTAATCTATTCGCATCATAACCTACAACCCATTATTATTTCCATGCTTATAATTCTTAATGTCTCCATGGTCAGGCACATGAATTTAAAATGCAAGTTATGCTATTGTTCGTGCCGTGCGTAAAAGTGGTGGGAAGTAGGAGGAAGGCGCTACCGGAGACCTCCATAGAGTATAATTACCAATCTTACAATTATTTGGGGGGATATTTTCTCCGTTATATGGTTCAAAATGTCAACCAGTGCCCAAGCCTGCAAGACAATTTTTTGACGAGATCTGTATGTTTGTCTTGTGTAAAAGCCTTAATGCATATATATTTACACATTTGTATAGGTTAGAGCCATACATTATTTCAAGTTCTTCCTCACCTTCTTGAAGTAATTAATGAATTTAGTACCACCAATACTACTAGGTCTAGTACTTCTGTTACTACCACTAATAATAATTAAATATGATTACCACTAGTTTCGTTATTGTTATATTATGTTATTTGCATTTCTTGCAATATTAGTAATATATTATAATATAATATAGAATAATATTATAATAATATACAGTATAGTATTTTAATAGCCTTCTTTTAGTTTTTGGAGTTAGCAGTTCAACTTTATCAAGTGGGTCTCAAGCCAGGATAAGACTGAGGTCATCATCCAAGGTGTGAAAACTCTTTGAGGTGTGAAAAACAGTTAAACCCTGGGCCACCTGACAAAAAGCATGGCCAATAGGCAACAGTTTCACCTCCATTGCCACCGCAGTAGAGGTATGTCTTCTGGGAATCCACCATCAGTTCTCAGAACTGAGGAAGCCTTTTAGATGGCTTGAGGGTTATGAGGCAGTGGTGGCCTGGTGATAAACCTGAGACTGCAGGATCACAGGTTCAAATCCACCAACTGCCACAGTGCTACTGAGGTACCCTGAACATGGTACTGTCCCCACACACTGCTCCCTGGGCACTTGTGTGATGGGTTAAATTTTGTTGTGTACACTATGTGGTGCGAGGTGCTGTTGGCACTGTGTGGCAAATGGGTGCCGTTTTTGTTCAGATAAAAGATGAAATGTCTTCAATCTCCAAGAAGCAGTTCAGTCGCATTTTGGATGAAAGGTTAAACGTCTTTAATCTTCAAGAGGAAGACCAGGTGCCTTATAACTTTATACTGTTTACCAGGACCTGGATGAATAACAGATTGTACACAGGTATGTGCCTCACATTATAAGTAACCTTAGATTCATATATATGCTTGCTTAAGCTCCTCAAGTAAGGAAATGTGCTGCATAAACTATGAATGAAACAGCAAATTATTAAGGATGATGACTCATGGATGGTTGTGTGAGTCATATTATGACAGTGTGTTTCTTCAGTCAGATCATTATTACCAGCTCACTGCAAAAAAATTGACAGCAGAATAGTAAAGTTTGCATAGATCTTTATTTTTCGTAGAATCTATAATCCGCATATTGACATCAATTAAATAAAAAGAAAAAAAAGGCAAATTCTTTTAAATTACATGTAAATGACACTGCACCATATATATAGTACAAAAATAGGCCTTATTTTTAGATTAGTTGTCCCATCACTGGTAGTCAATCCATCATATCTCATGGGTTTCTCTTACTAAGACGTCTCTGCACAGCCAAAGGCTAATGACCTCAGTCTGAAACATGGAAGGAGGTCCAAAGGGAATCAGTGTGTGTGTGTGTATGTGTGTGCGTGCGTGCGTGTTTTCTGTAGTGCATACAGAGAGACATTCAGCCCTTGATCCATGTATGTTGTGTCATTTGCAGGTTTGTGTGTATGCTTCTGTGTGTTATACATACAAGAGGCTGTCCTTTAAAATTGAACACATTCACTCCTTCGCTCCCGAAGAATGAAATAGGAACGTGGTATTTTTTTCCTTTTTTGTTTGTTTTTTGTTTTGCGGCGGTGGTCATGGCTTAATGGAAGGGAGGTGGTGAACTTACTACACGGGCCCACACCAAGCCAGAGGTGCCGTTTTCGAGCAGCAAAGAATCTACGAACATCTCCGCTCATCTTAGCTGCTATACGCACACTTGTGCACGCACACACACACACACACACACACACACACACAGACACATACAGACACACACCTTCAGAGTCTTTGGTAATGCCCTCAACCCCTCTCATTGCAACTGCAGGCTCTCGCGCTCACACACACACACATACACACACACTCACACATTTACACGCTGTACTGCAAAAACTGAACAGTAGGGGGCGTAGTCAACTATCAGCAGACTGTACAGAACGACGCCAGATGATCAGATGATATTTTTTTTTTCCTTTGAGAGTACAAAAAATAGACCACTTTAGGGAGACCACCTTGAGCAGGGAATTACAATGGGAATGGCTTGCTTCACTACAGTAACCACCACCTTAAACTGCTCTCTAAATTTGAGGAAAAAAAAAGAAGAAAAAAAGTGATGGAGTTCAGCATCTGGCTAGCCCTGAAGCAATGAGATGGCAGAGAGAGCAAGAGACAGTAAGAGAAAGAGAGAGAGGGAGAGAGAGAGAAAGAGAAAGAGAGAGAGAGAGAGAGAGAGAAGACTGCAGCATCTCCTGCTCCCCACCTGCCGAGGCTAGAGGCAGGTTTCATCTTAAGAGCTTCATGACTTCACCAACTGCAGCGCTCAGGGCACCCTTCCCAGCCTCCTCGCACCCACACAGAAACAATATATTACAGCAATAAATTCAATTCCCATAAAACTCTTCCCCGAGAAAGCGAGAGAGAGCGAGAGTCAGGGAAAGAGAGGGGGGTTGGGGGGGGGGCAAGAACAGAGAGGGGGGGTTGGGGTGGCAAGAGAGGGAGGGCGGGTGGGGACAGAAAGAAGCTTGGCACTGAAAAGATGAATAAATTGATAATCCATTAAAAATGTTTCAATAAGAAAAGGCCCCCTTAGACTCAAGCACCCCTCCTCCCGCTACCCACTGACAGTAAGTCATACATTTATTTATTACATTTAATTATAAAATACGGCAATCTTCATTGGTAAGGAAAGCTCGGATGTGGAAAAAAAAAAAATCAATCCCGTCACCTTCCACTCTCTCGGACGATAGATCATTTTAAAGCCCCCCTTTATTTCATCCAATTAAAGTAAGAAATGAACAGGCTGGGGGTCCATGGAGAGGGCATTAGGACGAGCAGGCACGTGCTGTCTACATGAACACTGGCCCCTCTGGAACAACAAACGCAACCAGAGTGGAGAGCCGCTCGAGTGGAGAACTAATTCGGCCCCAGAAATCATCCTATGGCAAATCTTTTTTTTTTCTCTCTCTCTTTCTCTCTCGATATGCCATGCTGAATGTCGATTGTGTGTCCTCATTGAGAGAAAGCCTTGATAGAAACAGAATGTGATTGAAGTTTTTTTTTTTTTTTTTTAAATAAAGTAGGTTAAGTTGGTGAGCTGGGAGGTACTCATAGTAAATCCTCGGCCCATCTGATAATGCAGTGTTATGTTCTCTGAGAACACTGGAGGGTTGATAACGACACCTCCACGAGACACACGAGGGAATCCTTTCACACAGTGGTTTTAGGCACAAACTCAAGACATGTCCCTCCAGTCGGCCCTCCTGTCTTGATCGTCTAATGCAACATGATGCTCACGGCTCATGTCCAGATTGTGACATGATATGACAGCATGAAAGACAACTTTGAGCAGGCTTTTCATGATAGCACAGGGAGGTACTCAGCTGGACTGGGGGAGGGTGTGTGTGTGTGTGTGTGTGTGGGGGGGGGGGGGTGGGTAGCTCACAGCTTGAGATAAGCAATTCCAATCAAGTATTCTTTATGATCTCCATTCTTTTAATCATACACTAAGGAAAAAAGGAGTTTCAGTACTAAATGTGTCAAGTCTGCCCTTAAAGGAACTAAAAATTGTATTCAGACAACTTGATCTTGAAGAACTGTCTGTCTACCAAAACAATATAGAGCATCAAAACAAAAAAAAATCTCAGAAACAAGAGCATAAAAAATAGCGTAAGGTTACTAAACAAGGACACTGTCTGCATCCTGTTACCTGACGGGATGAAACAAAAAGGGGGGGGGGGGCATCCTGGTAAATTATTAAACTACACTACAACTTATAACTACGACTACAGTCCAAGATTAGATCTCGGTCTTGCATCCAAAACAAGGGCTGATAACATGGACCTTATAGTGTGTGCAACCTAAATGTTCTGAATGATTATCTTGCATTCAGGGAAAAACAAAACCTCATATGACCAAGATATGAGTCTGCACAGGTTTTTTCGGCTAACTATTCTTCACACACCCGAAGCAAAGCTCTATGTCTTAGCACGCAGGGGGATGGTTCTCGTAAGGCCGTGGTGCAAAAAAAAAAAACGGCCGTGATGGTCACTTCCTGTGAGGACATGACTGCACGGGGTGACAAAAATTAGACACCAAAGCGAGACGGACCTCAAAGACTGTCAAAGATGCAGTTTTTTTTAGAAGTGTTTCGCTGAAGTCTGTTAAAGGAAGGAAGGAAGGATGGAAAAAAAAAAGTTAAGAAGAAGAAGACCAAAAAAAGGAGAATTTCGCATCAGACCCCTACTGTACGGGTAAGTGCTTGCAGAGAAATAATTACTGCAGAAACAAACGAAAAAAAAACAACAAAAAAAAAAACTTTGCCTTTGAGTCTGTGGTGATATAAACTCGTTCCAAGCAGAAGCTCGTGCTTCTGTGAGGGAGGATGGAAGATGAGCACTTATCATTTGCACTGCTCAGAGCTGGGAGGGGTCCCGCTTAACTAGCACTGAGACTTCAACCAGGGAACATAATGTACTACTTCTCAACAGAAACGCTGAACTAGTGTGTGTGTGTGTGTGTGTGTGTGTGTGTGTGTGTGTGTGTGTGTGTGTGTGCATGAAAGAGAAAGTATAAATGTGTGTGTGAGAGAGTGTATGTGTGTGTGTGTGTGTGTGTGTGTGTGTGTGTGTGTGCGCATGAAAGAGAAAGTATAAATGTGTATGTCTGAGTGTGTGTGTGTGTGTGTGTGTGTGTGTGTGTGTGTGTGAGTGAGAGAGAAAGAGTGTGTGTTTGTGCGCCCATTAAAAAAATCACTAAAGTTCATTTAACCCCACTGAAGTCACAGCAAATCCATTATAAAGTCTTGAGTCTTAAAGGCATGTGGACTGACTTTGATGCCCGTCTCTTTCAAGCCACAGTGTGTGTGTATGTCTGCGTGTGTGTGTGTGTGTGCATGTGTGTGTGGGACAGAGTGTGTGTTGTGTGTGTAAAAGACAGAGTGAAGGCTGCTGCAATCTCTTGAAACACTACATCCATCCAAAGAGCAGAGGAAAGCTATAGTCAATCTGTCTTGCACTTAATCATACACAGACACACACACACACACACGTACACGTCAAAAAAAAGTGGATGGACATCTTTAAGCCTCATTCCTCTAACGGATGGCTTTTAAAGAGCTGGGTCATGCCAAGGGCTGTGAGGCCCCTGAGGGAAAATACTCATCTCTTCAGACAAGACTAAGACTTCTTTTGACCTCACCCCTACACACCGGCATCAGTGGTGCACACCATCACAAGGATGGATGCCACAGCTACGCCAAACACACACACACACAGTACTAAAAGGTTATAAAGACACACACACACACAGACATATATGTGCGCACAAGCGTGTATACACACACACAGACACACACACACGATCACAAGCCTTGTTTTCCATTCCTAAAACGTACAATCTCATCTGGCAACCTCGATATAAAAGGGGAGGCTGAAAAAAAAATGTTTTGGAAAAAGGGGTGTCAAAAAAAAAGTGAAGAACCACGAGTATGATTTATTAAAACATTAGGAGAAAAATAATCTATTTCTCGTCTCAGACGGTGAGTCGAGAGCTCTTGATTTTGTAATCTCAGTCACATTCAAGCCGTGAGCGTACGTGGGTAGGTAAGAGGCCTTTAAGAAGCGTGACCCTGAAAAAATCCCCATAAGAAGAGTGAGACAGACACTTGGGAGAGGAGAATGTCGGAAAAAATTCCAGAAAACTTGAGTGAGAAATAAAAAAAAAAAAAAAAAAAAAAAAAAGAGTGAAAGAAATCCCACACAACTGCTGAAGGAAGAGTGATGAGCACAAAACAAAAAAAAATCTAAATTTATGCCAAAATTACTGGAGATAGAGTGATAATTCCTTAACAGAAAATAAGAGTGACAGGGCTGGTGGGGGAGGGGTGGGGGGTGCAGTATATGAACTGCTAAGGATGAGGGTGAATAAAGACTAGGGGTTGGAAACGGGGGGAGGGGGGTGGTGAGGGAGAGGAGAGCAGTCAGGGGGGTAGAGGAACCCAAGGCAGAGGAAGCAGGTGGGAGGGGGGGTGTGTGGGTTCAGGTGGGGGTGGGTTTGGGGGGTGTGAGGCGGCGTTAAAGAGCACTTTGTGTTTTGATAAAGGCAGTCCTCTCGTTGTGGACGTCAAACTCGTCCACGTCGGAGTCGGAGCCATCGTCGCGCCAGACGCTGGGGATGCCCTTGTAGGAGATGACGTTGCCGGACCCCAGGCCCAGTCCGAGGCCCAGGCGCGCCTGCTGGATGCCGTCCTTCAGGCCCTGCCGCAGTCCGGCGCCCGTCTCGGCCAGCAGCAGCCTCTTGGGCGCCGAGCTGGACCGCAGCTGCAGCGCCGCGAACACGCCCACGAACGCCGCCACGATGAAGGCACAGCTCAGGACGGCCACCGTGGCCGGCATCCGCGACGACTTCTCCAGGGGCCCGCCGAACCACCGCCCCACTCCCCCAGCCGCCGCCCCCACACCTGCTCCCCCCGCAGAGTCAGAGTCGCCGGCGGGCTCCAGAGGACCGGACCCCCCCGCGCTCAGCGTGTCGGGGGACTCGCGCTCGATCTGGTTCAGGTGCAGGCAGGTGCCGCTGGTGGGGTCCAGGTGGTTGTGGGGGGGGCAGGAGAGGCAGTCCTGGGGGGTGAGGCCGCGGCAGGTGAGGCAGGGGGCGGCGCAGGGCTGGCACGTCTGGACGGAGGGCGGGACCACCCAGTTGCCCTGCGTGTACTTCTGGGGCTCAGGGCTGGCCGTGTAGCCGGGGGGACAGGCGCTCACACAGCCCTGCTGGAACAACAGGAAGCCAGGGCTGCACTCTGGGGGAGGGAGAGAGGAAGAGAGAGAGAGAGAAAAAGAGAGAGAGAGGGAGATAGAGAGATAGAGAGAGGGGGAGAGAGGGAGAGGGAGAGGGAGAGAGGGGGGGGGGAGAGGGAGAGAGAGAGAGAGAGAGAGAGAGAGAGAGAGAGAGAAAAATGATTTCAATAAACTTCACATGCACTGAACAATAACATAAAGACATAAATGTTATGACATGATATTTATGAACATGCACGCATGCATGCACACGCACACACACTCACACAAGACATTGTAAAAAGAATATAACCCCATCTGAGAGAGAGAGAGAGAGAGAGAGAGAGAGAGAGAGAGAGAGAGAGAGAGAGAGAGAGAGAGAGAGAGAGAAAGAGAGAGGGAGAGAGAGAGAGTGTCAGTGGTGGTCAGGCTAAACTGTATTGTGGGATAACAGTCAGTCAAACCCAAAGCCTCAGCCTCAGGTAAAAGCATAACAGTTTACACTCTCACTGCCCACGTCCATCTCTTCATCAGGAGGACACTGGACACAGCAGGCCTGGCAGGCCTGGACTCACTAAGATGACAACCACAGCCTAACCACTGGCCAGACAGAGAGATGGAGAGAGAGAGAGGGAGAGAAAAAGAAAAAGGCGAATAGAGAGAGGGAGAGAGAGAGAAAAAAAAAAGGCGAAGAGAGAGGGGGAGAGAGGGAAAGAAAAAGAAAAAGGCGAAGAGAGAGGGAGAGAGAGAGTGAAGGATGAGGGCGCACTGTGCTGACAGCCAGAGCAGTCAAACGGAGGAAATGGCAAACTGCTCACGACTGCTGATGAATCATAGGGGATGACGCAACTTCTGCTCAATCTCAGTTTTGCTCAAAACACGTAAACAATTTATCCATGTTATACATGATGATGATGTGTATTTGTTTGTGTGTGTGTGTGGGAGAGAAAAAAAGAGACTGCGTGTGTGTGTGTTTGTGTGTGGGCTTCTGTGTGTGTGTGTGAGAGAGAGAGAAAAAGCGAGACTCTTTTGTGTGTGTGTGTGTGTGTGTGTGTGTTCCTCTTGCTGCACCTCTGAATTTCCCCACCTGATTACAGACCCTGGACACCTCCACCGGATTCCAATGTCGTAGATTAGATACTAATGTAGAGGCCACCCACCTGACCTCCCCCGCCACTCTCTCTCTCTCTCTCTCACACACCTTCTCTCTCTCCCACATATACCCTCTCTTTCACCCGTGCACACACACCATCTCTCTCTCTCTCACACACACACACACATACTCTCTCACACAGTCTGTCTCTGTCTCTGTCCCCCCCCCCCCACACACACACACACACTCATTCTCTCTCTCCCACACACACACTCCTTCGCTCTCTCCCACACACACACACACACACTTCCCTTCTCTCATACACACTCACACACTGTGTCCCTCTCTCTCTCATACACACACAGACAGCCACACAAACAAACAAACAGACAGCCACACAAACAAATACACAGTCTCTCTCTTACACACACAGTCACTGTGGGTGACTGCTCTTTCCTTGCCTGCAGGTCTAATGAGTGTATTTAGATTCCTCAGCGATGTCCAGATGGCCTCCTGTGGGAGTCTGTCCCTGTGATGTGTGTGTGATCTGGCAACTTCCCTAGCCAGCGCTAACCCGCACACCCAGCCAAAATACTGACGCCCACCTCCTCCGACCGGCGGAGAGCTTCGCTTCGCTTCGTCCCCACAGCAGCACAGGAGACTCTACGGGAGACTCACCAGGACCGCACGACCCAAGCTAAATGGGCCGGCGCTTAATTGCTGGATCACTCTAATTACCGGGAGGCTTGGATAGCGTCGAGACGGAGGGGAAATTATTATTATTTTGCGAGCGTTTTCACGTTGATGTTGGTAGAGGCAAAAGGCAATGGCTTGTGTTATATTTTCCTTCCAGGCGTTTGGGAAGCACTGCTATGCGAGCGCTCGTTCCAATGAAGTCACTCACTTTTGGGAGACGGGGTGGGGGGTGGTTGGGGGTGGTGGTGGTGGTGGGAGGGGGGAGCGTGAGGAGAATGGAGAGATGAAAGGAATGAGTCAGAGGGGAAAAAAGGGGAGAAAAAAAAAAAGAAAAAAGCAGACAAGTTCAAGACAGAGGAGCGTGAGAGAGATGGGGAGATGTAGGGAGGGAGAAATGGTGAGAGATGTGGAAAGACAGGAAAGATGAGGGAGAGATGAAAGATGGAGGGAGAGAAAGAGATGGAGAGAAGTTGAGAGAGATGGATAGAGAAAGAGAGATAGAGAAAGATGTATAGAGAGAGATGTAGAAAAAGAGTGAGATGAAGGCAGATGGAGGGAAAGGGAAAGGGAGAGAGATGTATAGAGAGAGAGAAAGAAAAAGAGAGACAGACAGACACAGGTGTAGAGAGCGAGAGAGAGAGTGAGAAGAGAGATGTGGAGATTAGGAGCCAAATGGTAACTGGAGATGTCTAAAAAGAGGGAGGAGGGACAGGGGAGGACAGGATGGACAGGAAAGCGATAGAGGGATGAGAAAGAAGACAGAAAAAAACCCCAACATGACATTGATGAGGGGAAGCAGGGAGAAGACGAACAGGGAGAGAGAGAGGGCTTAAAGGGGAAGAGAGACAGACATTTTTAATGCTCCTGAGACACTAGACAGAAAGAAACAGAGCAAAATAGGGAAGACACAAAAACTCGAAATGGAAAAGGAGTTTGTCTGTGAGCTGTCCCACCCTCTGTCTCCCTCACGCGCTCTCTCTTTCTCTCTCTCTCCCTATTCCTCTCTCTCTTTTCCTCGATGGAGGGATCAGAGCCAACTCTCCTAGAGACATGCGGTCGACTCAGAGGAGACTTGAGCAGGCAAAACAACATGGGCGACAGCTTCTTCTAAAACACTAACAAAGGGGCTGACAAGAGCCGTGGAGGCCTCCCAATAACAACTGTCGCTTCCACCGCTGCCCCTCCTCTGCCCCCCACCCCCATCCTCACTCTTACCCACAACTGCCTCTTTTACCCCCCCCCCCCCCCCAACCTGGAGGGCCTTAGCACAGGTCAACGCCTCAAAGTCTCTCAAGGAGAGGACTGTTCAAAAACACACTGTTTGATGCGAGTACGTAAATGTGTTTAATTACAGAATCTCAAGGGAGCCTGGTAATGACAGGTCTACTGATATTTAGTAGTGAGCCTTTTTGATTCTTTGGATAACACTACCAACCACAACAGTCCTAAGTAAAAGGATGTGTGGAAAAAAACAAACCAAAACACAAAAAAGCAAAACAACTGTAAATCTTCTCTCTGACAGCAACTATGAGAGTATTTTGTTACGCTATAACTGGTCACTGAACTGTCTACAGGCCCATCTGCTGCTGTTCACAGGTTGTTATAACCACAGTAGCCCAGCAGGGGTCACTGTATTGCCACAACAGGCATGCAGTATGCATACACACAAAACACACGCACACAAGTTTACCTCCGCACGCACGCACGCACACACGCACAGAAACACACACACACAAAAACACACACACAGACACAAACAGACTTACCAATGCAATTCTGGTTGAGGTCAAAAGTCTTGCAGCTGCCATTGTTGGTCTGAGTGAGGTCGGGGCTGGACGGTTCTGTTGTGTCTGGGCCGGTACCGTACAGCACCAGCATGAACTGGGTCAGAGTGCCTGAGGCAGTGGACAACAAGAATCCAAACTGTTACCACACAAAACACCACATCACAGCACACACACAAGCACCTATTCAAATATTAACATCTGTTTGGCTTGCTCCGAACAGCGTTCGCGCTGTACTCGTAAAGTATATTGTCAATAAAGACTTTATTTTTCTTACTACTTATCAACTCAAAGAAACAGTGAACATAGAGAATCAAACATCAGTCATTATTGATCATTTGTGAGCATGTAGACGTAGACACAGACACAAACACACACAGACAACTATATTGAAAAACAAACACATCTAACAAGTTCAGAACAAGACATACACACAGAAGCCCAGACATAGTATTTAAAGCAAGCCCAGGCCAAGCCCAGGCCAAGCCCAGGCCAAGCCCAGGCCAAGCCCAGGCCAAGCCCAGGCCAAGCCCAGGCCAAGCCCAGGCCAAGCCCAGGCCAAGCCCAGGCCAAGCCCAGCCCGGCGGTCATGCTAGCCCATGTTTCTGAACTGTCCGCCCCTCATGTGCTACCGGTTTCAGAGGGGCCGTGCTAACGTTGACACATCTGTGCTAGCCCGCTCCCAGACAGACGCTAAGAGCTCAGCGGGCTGCTGAGGCGGAGATCAGGGGGAGATCAGGGCCTGGCTGGAGCGCTCTGCTGTGCTGGCACTGACCAGCAGGATCATGTGAACCTACAATAAGCACTAGGCCTGAGCTGTGAACCTCCGCTCCACTGCAAATACAATGACCCCAGTGTGTGTGTGTGTGTTCTGTCTGTGTGTGTGTGTTCTGTCTGTGTGTGTGTGTGTGTGTGTGTGTGTGTGTGTGTGTGTGTGTGTGTGTGTGTGTGTGTGTGTGTGTGTGCGTGCGTGCGTGCGTGCGAGAGAGAGAGAGAGAGTATGTGCTTGTGTGTGTGCGTCTGTGAGTGTGTGGGGTCTGTCAGTGTATGTGTATGTCTGTAAGTATGTGTGTGTATGTGTGCGCATGTGTGCTCTGTGTGTGTGCTCTGTGTGTGTGTTCTGTGTGTGTGTGCTGTGTGTGTGTGCTGTGTGTGTGTGTGCTGCGTGTGTGTGCGCTGCGTGTGTGTGTCTGTAAGCATATGTGTGTTTGTGTGTGTAGGTGGGTGTGTGTGAGACTGTGCGAGGGTGTGGGTGTGCAAGGGGCGGGGCGGGGGGAAGAGAGCGGTGACTTGACTTGGGTGGGCTTAAGAGTTCATTCATATTTACGGCCTGCGGGGTGAAGTGAATGAACGGATTTGGAGCGAGTGCACGGAGGTCTTTCTGGATTCTCCGTCTTTCTCAAACCCTCCCCTTTGACACGAGAGCACACACACACACACACACACACACACACACACACACACACACACACACACACACACACGTACACGTACACACACACACACAATCAATTAAAGTGACTTAGAGTAGGCGTAGACATAAATAATGAAAAAACTGGTGGACTGTGAATGCTCATAAAAACACAATCAACAAAAGAGGAGGCCGTCTCAGGGCTCAGGGCGGATGCTGCGTCTGCTTATTTGTCCTCAAGCCCTCCAGCTCGCTCTCTGTCTCTCCGTCTCTGTCCAACATTCTCTATCTTTCCATCTGTCTTTCTTTCCTTACTTCCTTTCTTTCTTTCTTTATGGACCTTCTCCCTCCCCCTGTGTCAGTGTTTGTTTGGACTAACTCTGCATCTCTTTTCTCCGGTGTTTTTGCTTTCCCGACGGTCTCTGTTTGTCCCTCCCTCTTTCTCTCTTTCTCTCTCTCTCTCCCCCCACCCTTCCCTCGCTTTTTTATCCCTCTTAGTCCCCAGCTCTCCTTTTTGGTAGAAACAGCATCTTTTATTCTCCTGGGACCTACCTACCCCCCTACCAATCCCTCTCTACCTCTCTCTCTCTCTGGCTCTCTCTCTCTGTCCTCATCCTTCTTTTTCACACACAGTCCTAGAATTCCGTCAGTGGAAAAAGCATCTTTCATTCTCCTATGATTTTGCTCCCTTTTTCTCTCCCTCTCTCTGTGTTCACCCGTTTCTCTCTCCCTCTTTCTCTGTTCCAGCTCTCCAACACTAGAAAACAGCAGTTTTTCCTTCTAGGGACCTCTCTCTCTATCTCTGTCTGTCTGTCTCTCCGTCTGTCTCTCCGTCTCCCTCTCTCTCTCTCTCTGTCTCCCGTTGGGGCCCTCACCGTAGTCGCTGGCCCCGGCCACGTTCTTGATCTCCAGCGTCCACTCCCCGTGGGGGTCCTCGTCCCAGGAGTGGGTGCTCATGAAGGCCCAGTCGTTGAAGCCCTCCGAGGAGTAGTCATGGGGTCTGCAGAGGCAGGGGCAGACAGGCGGCACAGACAGAAAGACATTGGGGGGTATTAGTGTGTGTGAGAGAGAGTGTGTGTGTTTGTGTGCGTGTGTCAGGGGTGGAAATAAGCTTTGCAAAATGTGAACTTTTACCAGCCACTGACAAAGAAATAATGTGTCCAAAATGTACCAGCCACTTTCATATTCGAGAATGTGTGTGTGTGTGTATGTGTGTGTGTGTGTGTGTGTAGTCACTAGTCTGTATGTAAATGTGAGTATGTGTGTGTCTGCATATGTCTGATCTCAGCTATTTTGTAGTAATATGAAAGTGCCAGTGTAGGTTTGTGTGTATTTGCATGTGTGAGTGTGCCCATATTATTATGTATGACTGCAGGGGACCAGTAGTTTGTAGTGGGTTAATTACATAAATGGCCTCTTGTTTGTGTTTGCCTCTGTGTGAGTGTGTGTGTGTGTAAGAGAAAGAGAGAGAGTGTGAGTGTGAAAGTGTGTGTGTGTATGTAAATCTGGGTGCCAGTAATGTTGAACGCGTGCCATAGGGCTCATCAGGTAAATGGCCTCTGCTGGGAGTGTGTGTGTGTGTGTGTGTGTGTGTGTGTGTAGGTGTGTGTGTGTGTGTGTGTGTGTGTGTGTATGTGTGTGTGTGTGTGTGTGTGTGTGTGTGTGTGTAGGTGTGTGTGTGTGTGTAGGTGTGTAGGTGTGTGTGTGTGTGTGTGTGTGAGAGAGTGTAAGTAGGTGTGTGTATGTGTGTGTGTGTGTGTAAGTAGGTGTGTGTGTGTGTAAGTAGGTGTGTGTGTGTGTGTGTGTGTGTGTGTGTGTGTGTGTGTGTGTGTGTGTACCTAGGAGCCAGTAGTGTGGACCGTGTGCCCATGGGGTAAGTAGGTGTGTGTGTGTGTGCGAGTGTAAGTAGGTGTGTGTGTGTGTGTGTGTGTGTGTACCTAGGAGCCAGTAGTGTGGACCGTGTGCCCATGGGGCTGATCAGGTAGATGGCCAGGTTGCCCCTGCGGTTGTAGGAGAGTGTGAGCTGGGCCTGCACGTGCTCCAGAGAGCTGATGTAGTTGGGCTGCCCCCCACACGCCTCCACACTCTTGCTCACCACAAGATGGCCGCCGATGTTCCTGCAAAAACACACACACACACACACACACACACAAACACACAAAAACACACACACATCTCGTCAGAATGACAACTACAGCCAAAGGCGTGTGGTGTCAATCATCTCTCACCATCAACACGGAATTACATGAGCTACACCTGTAAACATCCTGGACATAGAGACACATTTGAGAGGCTCAGTGTACCGAACTCTTGTCACACGGAGCTACAATGGTGCATAATGGCTCTTTCTAGTGCCTAGCACTTTCAGTTCTTACGACTCCAGTGTACTCGCCATGTTGTGATGTCACCAATGTGCCAGACCCTTTATACTTGCGCTTCACACAAGTACCAATCTTTCCCTCATCAGAGGTGTCAAATGCCCCAACAGTTCAGAAAACCTTGCGTATCAGAGGAGTGAAACAATACTGAGTTGCAGGTTTAAATCTTAATTTGGGAATTAAACCCGGATAAAACCGAAAAGCTTCAGGTCAGTGTGTATATTTCCTGTGTTTTCAGCTGTATAAGACGTTATGAGTGGTAATAGGATGATAGAATAAGACAACATAAGTTAGCTTAATAAACGAATTGCAGGCCTGCACCTATGTTGGTTTGTGGATAAAACTGAACAAAATCCTAAAAGTTTTTGTGAGTATAAAAACTTATCTTTAGACCACATTGTTTGGGAAGCAGTATATTATTAATAAAATACCATAAACAGATAAACCACTGCTGACAGACTCCCAAAGACTTAACAAGGGGAAAAGGTAGAGAGGCCACATCCCATTTTTGTTTATCATTTTTTTGTGTTGCTAAGGATTCCTGGACTCCCGACTACGACTGGGCGCTCGTTCGCTTATTTCTTTTAATGCATTACTATAATATCATGAGACAGCCATTTATTAAACCTGCGTTTATAAGCTTGGCTGCCTTGGCTTGTGGTGTGTGTGTGTGTGCGTTAGGTAGGGACGTGCCAGACCCAGACCGCAAACGACGAGGAGCCCGGGGCCAAAAGCACAATGTTTATTCCAAAACAACTTGTACTGAATAGATAACATGCTGGGACGCCAACAGCGATGTGATTTTGCGAGCCAAATGTCCCTGGCCTTGTCCGGTCCACGCCGGTCCATCCTTTTTTTGCACAATCCAAACCCAGCACGGCAGGTCAGGGTTTTTTTTATGTGGAAAAATAAAGACGTAGTGGGGGAACATTATGGATAGGAATGATGCTGGACAGTGCAGCAAGCTCTTAACAGGGACAAGGAGGACGAGGAGGATGTAGGGGGGGGGAGTGGGGACAGCAGAGAGAGAGAAAGCATGTAATCATCACAGAGCACTGCCGCTGACAGTTTTCCATTAGCACTGACAAGAAGGAAGAAGAGGAGGAAGAGGAAGAAGAGGAGGAAGAGGAGGACACTGGTCCCAGTGCAGCCACAGAAGAGGAGAAGAGGTGTGTGCTCGCTAGCTGCTTCTCATTTTAGAAGTGTTAAGTGGCAGGGGGGCCTCTGAGCACACTCACACACAGGTGATGGGAGAGGCCTCTCGAACCCATCTCTACCTATTCCTTAATGCATCCGTGTGTGTGTGTGTGTGTGTATGTGTGTGTGTGTGTGTGTGTGTGTGTGAGAGAGAGAGACAGAAAGAGAGAGTGAGAGAGTGTGTGTGTCTGAGAGGGAGAGAGAGTGAGAGAAAGAGAGAGAAAGAGAGAGAGATAGAGACAGAGAGACCCAGTCCTTGCAGATAGAACACCAGTAGTTTGTCTCCACAGTGCAGCACAAAAACCTCAAAGCAAATGAAAATAGATGAGTCTTCACATTATTGCATGTTCATATTTATGCATTTATTGCTAAACTTCATATGAGGGCATTCAAGATTTATAATGCACAAGTGGAAGTTTGCCAATGTGTGTATGGGTACTAGCCATGCATGCACAACATATAAACTTGTGTGTGTGTGTGTGCGTCTGTGCGTGAGTGTGTGTGTGTGTTTGCGTGCGTCTGTGTGTGTGTGTGTGTGTGTGTGTGTGTGTGTGTGTGTGTGTGTGTGTGTATAAGTATGAGTGCATTCCAGAGAAGAACCCCAACTCACACACACCCCACTGCCCCAGCACAGACTCTAATCAGATTACAACAGGCAGGAGCCAGCTACAAGAAGAGGGAGAGAGGCAGGGAGAGAGGGAGAGGGAGAGAGAAAGAGAGAGAGAGGGAGGGAGAGAGGGAGAGAGAGGCAGAGAGGTAGAGAGGGAGAGAGAGATGGAGAGAGGGAGAGATGGAGAGAGGGAGAGAGGGAGAGAGGGAGTGAGGGAGTGAGTTTAAACAAGACAACAGTCAGAGAGAGAGATAAGAGAACAAGATGAGGATAAAGTGGAAAGAGTGAGCAGGACCAAAGGAAGGCAACAATTGAGCAGAGCTAAAAAAGAAAGAAAGAAAGAAAAAAGAAGAAGAAATGGAAGTTACAAAGAAAGGCATAAGGAAAGAAAGAAGGGATTGGGGACAGTTGGGAAACTGAAGAAAGTACAAGAGTGAGAAGTTAGAGTTAGGGGCAGAGCATAGAAACAGGCTATCGGGTAAGACAGACAGGAAAGAAAGAGTGAGTGAGTGATGGGGGGAGAGAGAGAGAGAGAGAGAGAAGGAGAGAGAGCGCGCGCTTATTCCCTTCACCAAGGCAGACAACACAAAGACAACACAATACAATGCTGATGACTGTGTGCCTGACCCCATTTGGGCTTCAAATGAAACACTCGAGCATTTTATTGTGCTCATTTGGGTTGCCAGATAAACCTCACTGCTCTTCCAAACTCCATTACGGGCTGCCAGGCAGTCTCAATCAAGCCCTGAGCACTATTCTGACTAGAACCGCACTCCTCGGCTGGCGGCGGGACAGCTGTGATAAGGGGCTGGCTGGGTGGGGTGGGGTGGGACTGGGCGGGGCGGGCCGTTTAAAACACAAAAGGGCAGACATAAAGTACCCCGCTGGCCAAGTGAAAAGGCAATCTGAGGACATTGTGCAGGGGTGGAGATTGGGGGGGTTGCACGATGGGGTGTGGGGGTGGGTTTGGATGGTGCAATGGGGTGTGAGGGTGTGGCATCCTTACATCGCCAGCAGCACGGTTCTGGGACCCCCCCGTGGTGCAAGCGCAGAGACTTGAAGTGCTTTTTTTGGGGGTGTGTTTAATATCAAAGGGAGCGACGGGGAGCCTGCACGGGCCCTATGATTGCCTCCACGCCCCTGCGGTGCTCACCTGAACACTCTAAACACACGGCAGCCCCGAGGATGAGCAGGCAGGCAGGCAGCCTCCCCTCTGTGTGTGGACCTCAGCTATGAATGGGAATGAAATCACAGTTTCTGCCTCTCTTGCTCACACACATATTCACATTCACACCCACTTACATTCACACCCACACATACTCTCCCTCTCTCTTTCTCTTTCGCTCACACACACACACATACACATAGTTTTTGCTCAGTTTGTGGTGAACAACAAGGGCTTTGGCGAGAACAGCAGCAATCTCCTGCCCTCTTGACTGGCACTATTTAATGGAGCGGCGCTGTGTTGTGGCCCAGGTAACCGTGGCAACTGGTTTAATTGGCATTTCGGTCCAAAAGCCTGGTGATGGGGCCGAGACAGCTGAACAGCACAGAACACACACATCGAAAAAGAGAAGAGACAGAGACAGAGGGAGGAGAGGAGAGGAGAGGAGAGGAGTGGAGCGTAGAGGAGGGATGAGAGAAGAGAGAACTGGGACTGGGAAACAGGCAGCTGAGAACAAAAAGGAGGGAAAAAGACAAAAAGAGATAGAAAGAGAGGGGGGTAGAGGGGAGGGGGAGAGAGATGGGGGAAATGGAGGGAAAGGGATAGACGGAGAGAGAGATAGAAAGATACAGAGAGGGAGAAGAGAGAAAGAGAAAACAAGAGATAGGAGAGATGGAGAAACATGCAACATGTCAGAAAAAAGTGATGACTGAAAAAATGAGAGAGAGATAGAGAGAGAGAGACAGAGAGAGAAATAGGGAAAGAGACAAAAGACAGTGGAGGCAGTGGAAAGAGGGATGGCAAAGAAGGGGAAAGAGAAAGGAGAGGAGAAAAGGAGAGAGGAGAGGAGTAAGAAAAGAGGAGAGAGGAGAGGAAAGAAGAGGAGAGAGAGGAGAGGTCATTTATAGAAGATGACAGAAGAGGAGAGGAGAGGAGAAAAGAGGAGAGGAGAGGAGAGGGGAGTGGAGATAAGAGAGGGAAAAATGAGAGGGAAAAACAAGAGGGAGAAAACAGGAGAGGGGGAAGAACTGGCAGGCAAAAGGATATCCACCAAGGTCTCACAGAGAGGGATGGGCAAAGGGTTTTTCGTCCTCTCCCAACCACACACACAAAGTATTCAGACACACACACACATGGGCACACAAACGCAAACACACACATGTGCACACCAGTGCACACCAGTGCACACACACAGACACATATATACACACACTTGCTCTTACTCGCGTGCGCCAACACACACACACACACCTAAAACACACAAACAAACACACACACACACACACACACACACACACACACACACACACACACACACACACACATATACACACACGTGCGCACCAGTGCACACACACAGACACATACACACAGACTTGCTCTCACAGGCGCCACCACACACACAAACATGCACATAAAACACACACACAAACACGCACATAAAATACACAATGTACACACACACACAATGTCAGTATTGGCTTTGGTCCAGAGGAGTGTGGAGGACATAGATTTGCAGCCTCATCTGTCAAGGATGATTTCCCTTTAAAAAAGCCCCAGGCTACCACCCACACACCCCCTTTCTCTCTCTTCCTCTCTGACACACACACACACACACACACACACACAAATTACACCCACACATGACTAACACACAGATACACATACACACAAACACAAGTACAAACCCAACCACAAACGTATGCAGGCGCACACACACACACACACACACACACACACACACAAACACACACACACAAATACACACATACACACACACACACACATACACACATGTCATATCATCAAACTCAACTGTGCATCTAACTGTACCGCTGGGAGAATGTGCAGCTCCATCAAGCAACAGCTATGGTCTCACACAAACACCCTCACGCTCACTCTGTCTGTCATGCACTGGACATCCATCACCATCCTTCATCACTGTCACATATCTTCCTCTATTTATTTCTCACTCTCCCTGCCTGCCTCAGAGGCCGGTCACTGCAGAGGCCGCTGATTGAAGGCACGGCGCTACCACAGTGAGGCTGCACCACGCTGAGGTAAGAGAGGCTACTCTTTGTTGTTATCGTTTAATAAAAGAGGCTACTCTTTGTTGTTATTGTTTAATTCCCTTGTTAATCTTGATCTTGTAAAATCAAAACTGCAAGACACCAGCTCTTTAGACTTTTTTTGTCTTTACTGTTGATGTTGTGGTTGATGTGGCTGACTGTAACAGCTTTACTTTGCCAAGTGCAGAGTGACCAGCGTGACACCAAAGGATCATTTCTCCCATTTCATCCATGTTTAAGGTCATTCGAGCTCAGATTACAGGCAACAGCATCTAAACACCTGAGATAACCTATCATTATGTCTGAAGCAGTGAGGGGCAATCTGGCTTCGGAGGCTATAAACCAGTATCCACATATTTGTTCCAGCCAATCAGCTGGCTCTCCTGAGCAAAAAACACCTCAGCCAGGTAGACCAGAAAGAACCAGGTGTTGCGGAAAAAGGGGTACTGAACTGTAACTCATGCAGCAAAAGCTACCCATTGCTATTCTACCGTGTGATAACCATAACTTCCTGCTGAACATGAGGGATTGCTGAAAGAAAAATGAATGGGGAATTGAAGACAGACAAGTACCAAAGTAATGCTGAATGTATTGTTGCACAAACCAGAGCAGAATGGAAAGAAGGCTTCTGGCACGCTGGATATATCTCTGAAGGAACAATGCCTAAGCTAACAACACCTGTCTCAGGTACGGCCCACCTTTGAGCCCTGACAGGAAGTGATGTCACACAGGGGTGGGGTGGGGGGGTACTTACTTGGGCTCACTCATCATGGAGATGACGCATTTCCTCTGGGGGCCTACGTTGGTCCAGCCCTGCGCCATGGTAACCATCGCCCCGGCGTCCAGGAGACCGTAACCATAGGAGTGGCTCACTGCGCAACAGAACAACAGAAACATTTATATGACCTCAGTGTGTGCACTAGTCTTGATTATGTTAGCCTTTAAGGGTGTGAGGTTTTTCATTACTCTATACAGAGAATGGGTTCTACAACCATGTAAGACTAATACACCACATTACATTCTATGGACCCCAACATAGTTTAAAACATTCATTCTCCTGACATTCCTTTCACACCTGTGTGGTGATATACCCTTTGGGATTAATTAGAGTATCCTGCCAGAACAGGAACATAAATTCATAATCAATCAGTATATTGACAGCCATTTAAATAATGTTATTGAGACATGCATGACATCGATTCTGCCGTGTAAAGTGGTCAGAATGAGTTTAAAGCACAGCCCTACAGCGCTCACGACATGAAGCACATGAGACAGGGGCTGAGTGGTTTAATCATGCTGTCTGCACCGCTTACCAGCCCCAAAGAACACTGCAGACAGCGCCAGTCTGATCAACAGACTCTTAGTGTCAACACGCCTCTGCTCAGCAGCATCATTAGAGGACTCTCGGCTGTGTACATGTGCACACAAGCGTATGCACACACACAGGCATACGCACACACACACACACACACAGACACGCACGCACACACACACACACACTCGCACGCACGCACACACACACACTCGCACGCACGCACACACACACACACAGACACCCATGCATGCATGCACACACACAAGTACACACCCACACCCAGACAGACACGCACACACACACACACAAGGACACACACACACACACACAAATACACACACAAACATACACCTGATCTATACCACTAAAGCTGCTGTGTTTTTGAGGGACTTAATGTATGCTGTCAGTATCGACCGCCTCTAAGCTCCATGGACACAAGGGAGAGTGGTTCACTTTGAACAGGGAATTATAAAGACTTGCTGATGCAGAATCAGACTGTGTATGTTCGTGTGTCCACGTGTGTGTGTGTCTGTGTGCCTGTGTGTGTGTCTAAAATTGAGTGGGTGTATCTGGGATGGAGGTGGGGAATTAGCTGGTCTGACATGAGCGTGGATGTGATTTTCAAAGGACAAAAAAAAACACATAGCTGCCTCCAGACACTCACAGAGACTGCTATATGCAAATATGTTAGCATCCTTGATTTGTGTGATTTACAAAAGATGTATTTTTAGGTCAGAAAACAAATGAGGATTTCCTGATTAATCATGAAAAATCACATGTACTGTATGCATGAGTTGAGGTGATAGGATGACTAGGTCACAAGTCAGAAAGTATTATTGGTGGTCATTGGTGTCCGTCTTACCTTTACGGCCGACACCATTGGTCTTCCAGTCATCCGTGGTTAGGTGGGCGGGACGAGAGGTACGGACCACCAGATGCTGCATATCTCTCCAAGTCAGGTTTTTACTACAAGAGAGAGAAAAAAAAGAGCAGGATTAGCACTTACTTAGGCAAAGAGGCTTATTAACACGGCAATATTATCATTCCATTTACAGAAAATGGAATCCGCAAAAGGATAAATCCACGGGGAGTTTAAATTATAATCAGTCTCATTTTCCACATTATGACAGAATACAGACACATCTAATGAGATAAAATAGGACCAGACACACTCTATACAAAGAACTCCATCGATAATTGGAGAGTTGGAACAATCTAGAAAGGGTCAATAAAACAGCCATGTAAAGCGAGGATGTGAAATAGTTTGAGAAAGAGAAAAAGCAGTGAGAGAAAAACAAAATGACTAGTAGAAGCGATAATAGAAACAGAACAAAGCAGAAAACAAACTTGGGATAGGATTTAAAGAAAGGCTGCATTCATTAAAAAACAGCAAAATATGAAAGCATTTAAAAAGAACTCAAGAGATAAATGTGGCTCAAAAGGAATAAACAGGACTCGTCGACATAACGGAATGAAAATAAATGAACAGACCACAAATTCAAAATAAAATAAAAAAAACCTTTTTTTTTTTAAAGACCATCCAAGTGTACAGTTTGCCTTGGGTCCGTCTCACGATATGCTTCCTCTCTAATTAATGTGGTCTGAGGTGCCATTTTAGCCCTTCCTCGTTAAGGGGATCTGATTAATGCATATCAATGCGGTTTCTCGAAGGACATTGCCTTTGTCTCAGCCCTGATTTTTCTAGCCTGTGTGTGTGTGTGTGTGTGGTGTGTGTGGTGTGTGTGGTGTGTGTGGTGTGTGTGGTGTGTGGTGTGTAGTGTGTGTGTGTGTGTAGTGTGTGTGTGTGTGTGTGTGTGTGTGTGTGTGTGTGTGTGTGTGTGTGTGTCTTTGAGTATGTGTGTGGATTTGAAGACCTGAATCATATATTCAATGCTGAACACTAGAGCTCTGAACTGCGGCCTGTCAAAACAGACAGAGGTTAAAACAGCACAGAGACAAGCGAGAGCGAAGGATCAGCATGTAAAGCACCCATGCCAAAGGACGCAAGTGGGTGATGAAATAAACAAAGACTTTCTCAAGAATGGTTTCCATTCAGCACTCTGCCCCGGACCCAAAAGCCACAGCTGAACGTGACAAAAGAGATGGATTCCTAACACCGAGGACATTTCGCAACTACATCGAAAACACCAACCGCCAGCAAGAAGACTTCTCGCATCTTGACACGCGCTGCGGGTTCCAGTGTGTGTGATAGTCAGCGAAACGGCATATGTGGTGGCTTGTTCCCCACCCAAAGCAAAAAAGCCCCAGAAGACTGGAGTCAGTGTTGGGCCCAGCACCAGCGCTCCAGTGGCTGACAGGACTGCGGTTTCGCCGCCCCGTTAAGCGAGACCAGCTGAGCCCTCACCTCCGGGGTTCGGCCCGGAAACAAAGCCTCTCTTTGGTTCGCTTACAACCACAGTGCCGGCATGCTTGCTCACACTGACACACACACAGACGCACACACACAGACGCACACACACACACACACACACACACACATTCAGTCACACACACACTCATACACACACACACTCATACACACACACACACACACACACACACTCATACACACACACACACACACACACACACACACACACACACACACACACACACACACACACACTCACTCATACACACTCACTCATACACACACACACTCATACATACACACACACACACACACACTCCTACCCTCGCGCCCGCTCACATGAGCTGGGCCGCCAAGCACAATGTGTTTTCAGATAAATGCTTCCCTGACTGTACAGACATTGAAAGAAGATGGAGGGGGTGGTGTGGGGGGGTTGGCTGCTGCGGAGAGGCCGAGGCTCATGGGCCACTGAGTAGGCATCGCCGTCTAACGGCCATGATTGGCCGCCCACCCAACGACCCCCATGGGGCCACACGAGGGGGGGGGGGGGGTGGGGCAACCGAGTGAAATGACCCTCACGTCCACTTCCACCCAAATTGGGTTTAAACTGGTGTTTTATTGTGACAGGAGCAGGGATCGCATGCTAAGTGCTTAGCTGGCATTCACACAGCAGATGTTTACTGAAGAAAAGAAAGAAAGAAGGTAGGAGGAGGAGGAAGAGGGTCCATTACGGCAGGACCCAGGCACACTGACCTATACCCGTGCCAGAGACAGACTTCACTGACTGTTTGTTTTAATTTAGCTGAAATGGCTGAGGGATGCTTTGCAACTCAACCCCTCCTCCTGTGCAAAGCTGACTGGGGCCAAATGTGAGTGTGTGTGTGTGTGTGTGTGTGTGTGTGTGTGTGTGTGTGTGTGTGTGTGTGTGCTCGCATTAATTTTCTGAAGTAGGCATACAGACCTCAGAGAACACTGGCATAGGCAACTGAATGTGTGTGTTTGCGTGAGTAACAGTGTGTATGTGTGTGTGGGTGCGTGTGCCTGTGCGTATGTCTGTGAGAGTGAGCTGGCGTAACTGCTAACATTAGTGTTGGAAGACAGCTATCACCCGAGTTAAGTTCTGTTGGTTCAAGGTTCGTTTTCAGGCTGGGACATACAGTACAATCTGTACAGTAATCCTTCCCGGCAGGATGTCCGTGATGTTTAGTTACGGGACGCTCGATAAGATCTCCAGAGAGATTGCGAGGTGTTGACTCCACCTGCTTCATCAACTCTTCCTCACTATTCCTACATGGCTGTTTGCCTGATCACCCTGAGATCTTTCAGCAAAGACTGATGCCGGGAAAGATATGCCACGATACATACAGACATTTGGGAATACAAACAGAGCATGGAAACTCACACAAGTTGGATGTGAGAAAAACAGGAAGCCAAGTATCTCTGGCTTGTTTACTGAGTATAGGTTGGACATATCAGCTAAGCCCTTGGACAGAAAGCTGTGGAAAACTAGGCCTCCTCCAAACCTTCTACTACCTCAGACTGTCCTCCAGTTTCATCATCATGTCAAGATGGCCCTTGCTGGCCAGAGACTGAGACTGGTGTAGCCTTTCTTTTGTGTCCCCCAGAAGTTTTTTTTTCTCTCTGCAGGAGAGCACAGACTTACTCACATGTGGTTACATGCGTGTGCACACACACACACACACACACGCGCGCAAACACAGACTGTCGCTCCTTCTCTTCAACTCTCCACACGAGCCATCATATATATATATATATATATATATATATATTTATATATATAAAAAAAACAAGAAGACAGGAAGATGCTCTCTCAAGTGTCAGTGTTGAATTCCCAGGGGCTTGCCATTATCTGTGGTTATTTTTACAGGGACTTTAATGGAGAGAAAACAAAAGTGTGGTAATCTCTACAGGCACAGCACCTGGATGTGCCATCCGTCAAAGCACGGAATATGCATGACTCAGGCGAGATTCTTAAACGCACTGGCAAGCAACAGAAGGCCAAGGAAAAACGAGTCTGTGTGTGTGTGTGTGTGTGTGTGTGTGTGTGTGTGTGTGTGTGTGTGTGTGTGTGTGTGTGTGTGTGTGTGTGTGTGTGTGTGTGTGTGTCTGTGTGTGTGTGTGTGTGTGTGTGTGTGTGTGTGTGTGTGTGTGTGTCTGTGAGTGGGTGTATGAAAAAGTAACTCTTTTCACATAGGACAAGTTGGCCTTCTGCATGAAAAAGTAGGCTTTGAGATCTTTTTATAGATTTTCAGGATTTTTGATCCATATTTCATTTTCCTCTTGAAAATATCAATACCATACGCATATTCACAAAAGTGGTTATTTTCTCACTACAGAGAGAACAAACATCCTTCAATCATTTTACTGATGTATGATGTATGATCTTTATCATACATACTGATGTCCATTAAAAAAAAAACACAAAAAAGACCACTCGTTAAGTTTTGGAACAAAATGGAACATTCAGGCATTGGTTTGGTTTTTACTGTTGAAAAGGGTCTATAACCAGAGTGTAGGGATTTTAAAGGTTTGTGTGTATGTGTTTGACAAATACTGTGTGTAGGGGTTTTAGATGTATACTGTATTACAAAGTATACATCTGAAAGTCCTACATACATTATGTAGTAGTTTGAGATGTTTACTTTGCGTAGGGTTGGATCTGTACTTTGTGTGTGTAAGTTTTACATAAAAACCGTGTGTAGGGCTTTGAGGTGTATAGTGTAGAATTTGAGATGTACACTGCGTGTGTAGGTGGGGGTTAGAGATGTATGCTGTTTTTGTGTGTGTGTCTGTGTGTGTGTGTGTGTGTGTGTAAGGGGGGGTTAGATGTTCACTGTGTGTGTGCGATTGAGATGTACACTGTGTGTGTGTGTGTGTGTGTGTGGGGGGGGGGGGTGTTGAGATGTACACTGTGTGTGTGTACGCGGTTGAGATGTACACTGCGTGTGTGGGGGTTTGAGATGTACACTGCGTGTGTGTGTGTGTGGGGGGGGGTGAGATGTACACTGTGTGGGGGGGGGGTTCAGATATACGCTGTGTGTGTGTGTGAAAGGGTTTAAGAGGTTTGTGTGTGACTCACTTGGCCTCCAGAGCGAGGGCGATGATGCCGGCGGCGAGGGGGGCAGAGGCTGACGTGCCCGTGTGAGAGTCTGTGCACTTCTGCCTCAGGTCTGTGGTCACCTACAACACAGAGGACACACACACACACACACACACATTAGTACACACATTAGTACACACATTAGTACACACACTGGGAACGAATGCAGGAACAATTATGGACAACAGATAATCAACCAGAACATACCAACAGTCCCATCATCAACAGCAACACACACACACACACACACACACACACAGAAGCATACACAACCAATCCCACACACGCTGTGCTCTGTGTGCGGTGTCCGTGTTTCCTGGTGTATCCGGGGGATGTTTTTGACGTTCTCGTGGGTTATGGGGTTTTCTGGGAAATTGTTTGGGGAGCGGAGCGCGAATGAGGACCAGCTGGAGGAGCGCCCTGCACAACCGCAGCCCCACTTATGCGCTCAGCGGGGCCCAGCTCGCTCTCCTCTCCTCTCCTCTCCACTCCACTCCTCTAACCAACGCTCCTCTCTTCTAATCCATCCTCCTCTCCTCTCCCCCAACCTACTCTCCTCTCCACTCCTCTAACCAACGCTCCTCTCTTCTAATCTATCCTCCTGTCCTCTCCTCTAACTTACTCTCCTCTCCACTCCTCTAACCAACGCTCCTCTCCTCTAATCCATCCTCCTCTCCTCTCCCCCAACCTACTCTCCTCTTCACTCCTCCCCTCTCCCCTAACCTATCCTCCTCTCCTATACCCTCCTCTCCTCTTACCCATCCTCCTCTCCACTCCTCTCCACTCCTATACCCTACTCTTCTCTCCTCGCATCTACCCTCCTCTCCTCTCCCCTCCGCTAATCTAATCTATCCTCCTCTCCTTTACCCATCCTCCTCTCCACTCCTCTCCTCTCATCTACCCTCCTCTCCTCTCCCCTCCGCTCCGCTAATCTACCCTACTCTCCTCTAATCTATTCTCCTATACCCTACCCTCCTCTCCTCTGCCCTCCTCTTCTCTCTTCTTCCGACACAGCATGACTACAGCACTGCTCCACTTTTCAGAACTCGTTAGGCACTCCTCCACTCCCCTGCCACTGTGTGTCTGTTTGTGCAGATGTGTGTGTGTGCAGATGTGTGTGTGTGTGTAGGTGTGCGTGTTTGTGTGTAGGTGTGTAGATGTGCGTGTTTGTGTGTAAGTGTATGTGTAGATGTGCGCGTGTGTGTAGATGTGTGTGTGTGTGTGTGTGTGTAGATGTGTGTGTGTGTGTGTGTGTAGATGTGTGTGTGTGTGTGTGTGTGTAGATGTGTGTGTGTATGTGTTTAGATGTGTGTGTATGTGTGTTTAGATGTGTGTGTGTATGTAGACGTGTGTGTGTGTGTGTGTTTGTGTGTGTGTGTGTGTGTGTGTGTAGATGTGCGTGTGTGTGTGTGTATAGATGTGTGTGTGAGAGGAGGTGGGGTGCGGCACTTGTTTGGCAAGCTCTGCAGGACCTGAGTGGCCCGTGGCTGGGGAGCAGTTATCCAATCATGGGGAACAGTTACCCCCACCCCACCTCCAGTCTCTCCCGCGCGAAGGGTACGCAAGACGGGGAAAGGCTGTCATGCGGAGAGCCCCTCTGGGCCACGCTGGAGGAGAGGTGGAGGAGGAAAGAAGAGAGGAGAGGAGGGGAAAGGAGAGGAAGGGAAAGGAGAGGGGGGGGAAGAATAAAAAAAGGGAGGGAGAGGCGAAATGCAAAAACAGGCAGTAGAGAAGAGGAATGGAGGAAAATTTTAAAAAAAAAGTGTAGAGAAGGAGAACAACAGATGGAAATGGACGCAGAGAGAAGCAGAAATGAGAAATGGAAAAGAGCAGAGATGGGCGGAGGAGAGCAAAATGAGATATGCGGAGAGTGTGTGTGTGTGTGTGTGTGCCTTGGCATTTTGATGGGCAGGTGCCACACAGTGCTCAGATGAGAAGTG
>CM059280.1:18487782-18500282 GCA_030347295.1 Setipinna tenuifilis | reverse complement strand
AGACAGAGAGAGAGAGAGAGAGAGAGAGAGAGAGAGAGGGAGAGCGAGTGAGAGGGAGAGAGACAGAGCGAGAGAGAGAGGGAGAGAGACAGAAAGAGAGAGAGACAGAGAGAGAAAGAGAGATTTTCTCTCACTCTCCACCCCCCAACAGTATCAGTGTCCCGGCTCCATTAATTCGCATACAGTGTGTGCTCATTAGTGGATGGGAGGGGGGGAGGAGGGGGGTGGGGGGTCGCTCTGCTTGCCTAATGCTATGTCAGCACAGTCACACAGGGCTCAGGAGACCCAACACATTATGTGTACATTGTGGCATGTATTAACATAGCCAGGCTTATCTCTCCCTCTTGCTCTCTCTTACACACACACACACACACACACCAACTCTCTCTCACCCACCCACCCACTCACACACACACACACACACTCTCTCTCTCTCTCTCTCTCTCTCTCTCTCTCACACACACACACACACTCTCTGTCTCACTCACACACTCTTTCTCTCTCACAGACACACTCTAGCTCACTCACTCTCTCTCTTTCTCTCTTACACACACACACACACACAAACTTCCTCTGCTGCCAACTTTTTTTTTATACAATCTCTCTCTCTCTCTCCATTTCCATACACTCCAGGGACTACGTAAGAAGGGAACAGCAGTGCCAGTCTGCCAGCCATGACACACACACACACACACAAACACACACACACACACACTGGGCTTCATGTTACAGACACAAAGCAAAAGCAATTTAAAAAGCAATTAAAAATCAGCGCACACATAAAGCCCCACATAATGGTATAGGCCTACAAAAGCTCACAATTACATAGGCCGCCTGATCAAAAGGAATGGGGAATAAAAAACGTTGGTGTGTATGCTGTATGTTCTTCTGGCTATCTTCCCTTTCATCTGTGACACACCTGCCAGAGGTACAGTAGCTCTATCGGTGTTATTATGGGCCATTCAGGAGTATTGGGTGTGTCTGCACAAAAAAAGGTGCGTGCATGCCTGTGTGTATTTGTGTGTGTGTGGGTATGTAAAACATGGCCTTGATTGTGCATGTATGTGCAGGTGCATTAGACATTGCGTGTGTGGGTGTGTGCGTGTATGTGAAAATGACCATGATTGTGTGTGTGTGTGTGTGTGTGTGTGTGTGTGTGTGTGTGTGTGTGTGTGTGTGTATGTGTGTGTGTGCATAAGCAAGTCCACCTGACATTTTGTGCCTGTGTGTGTGTTTGTACACAAGTACATTAGTGCCATGCACATTGTGTGTGTGTGCATGTGTGTGTGTGTTTGCGTAAGCCTCGGGCTCGGTGGCGGCTGATCAATGGTCAGCTCATTAATCACGCAGCTGGTCAGTGATGGCGCGCATATAAAAGACAAGAGAGCCGGCCGGCCCTTTGTGCGTATGGCTGGGGGGCACCCGCGTCCACTAATGAAGCCTCCCGAAAGCGAGAGTGCCCAGTCGCAGGGCCTCCTCAACCCCACTCCACAAACACACACACACACACACACACACACACACAGTCGCAGGGCCTCCTCAACCCCACTCTACACCCACACACACACACAAACACACACAGTCGCAGGGCCTCCTCAACCCACTCCCCACACACAAACACACAGACAGACACAAACAGACACACAGACACACAGACACACAGACACACAGACACACACACACACACACACACACACAGTCGCAGGGCCTCCTCAACCCACTCCCCACACACACACACACAGACAGACACAAACAGACACACAGACACACACAGTCGCAGGGCCTCCTCAACTCCACTCCAACCCGCCTAATGACATCCCCAGCGCTACAAAAGCCTCCCGTAATAGCCCCGGCCCTGGATAATCGCCCTGACACGGCAGCGCACTCCTGGGCAACAATACCTAGAAGCGGCCCGCAACAAAGAGGGCCAAGGTCGGGGCAGGCCGATTCAGGCGCGGCGGCATTTGTTTGTTTTGTTTGTTGTCCCAGGGGGGTGGAGTGCTCCATGGCTACGCTCCGTGGGTGAGCCTGCCTGCCCACACACAAAGGCAGCGGGTTCAGGGCATGGTGGTGGTGGGTGGTGGTGGTGGTAGTGGTGGTGGCATGGGGGGTGATGAATGATGGCACGCACGGCGGCGGAGCGAGCCCAGCAGAGCTGCCCAGGGCTGGGCTAAACGCACATGCGGATTCAGACTCTGCTTCATTAGCCGGTAGACCCAAGCAGGCAGGGTGCACTTTACAGGACTTTACAGCAGAGCAGGTTGGACCAGCGCTGGCCAAGTGGGTGTCTCCACAGCCAGCTATTTCATATTTCTATTTCATGTCTTTTTTTCATTTTGTTGTGTTTTTCTACACGTGGTTTGCACATGGCTGCTTCTGACAGCAGCTCATGGTGCTTTGATGTGTTCTTCTTCTTCTTCTTCAGGTGCTGTCTGTTTCACTGAACAGTTAACATGGGCAGAGAAAGGACTTTTCTTGCCAGCTTTGAAAAAAGCTGTAGCAGTGTGACTGAGTAAGAGTAAGAGTGTCAACCAAGGGACAGTCACATGAAGGCATTACTTCGCTCTTTTCTCTCCCCCCTCTACTTTCTCAATCATCTCTTTCTACTCTCTTTCGCCCTCTCATCATCGCATTTTTCCATCTTAATTTTAAGTGACGTCATTGGGTTTCTTTAAACCCCCCCCGCCAACCCCATTCCACCCCCACCCCCCCACCCCCCCCCACCCCCCCCACCCCCGTGGTAATGAAGCATTGCGACTCCTACTGAAGCAGCCCGTTCTGCTGGAAAAGGAAAATGGACGAGTCTCGCTTTCCTCTAAAGCGCCGATGAAAGGCTGGGCAGCGGCGGCGCAGCTTTAATGTGACGTATAAATCAAAAGGGAGCCCTGCGAGGCGACGGCGCTATGGTCTGCTCTCGCTCTCACTCTCGCTCTCGCACGCCGGCGAAATATAGAGCTTGGGCGACAAACAAGCTCCAAATCAAATACCGGCCAGCGTTATGACCTATGGTGTGACCGCTCAGCTGCCCGGCTTCCTCTGTGAGCTCCACATGGGGTTGTGTGTTTTCTTGCACACTTGGGTCTGGCCAAAACAAGCGCGTGTATCTGTGTGTGTGTGTGTGTGTGTGTGTGTGTGTGTGAATGAGTATCAGTGTGTGTGTGGGTCTGAGAGTGTGTACAGTAGGTGCGTGTGTAATTGTGTGTGTGCGAGTGTGTGTGTGAATATGTGTGAGATTGTATGTATATGAGAGAGTTTGTGTGATTTCGTGTGTATGTGTGTGTGAGTGTGAGTGTGTATGTGTAAGTTTCAATGAGAGACCATGAGATAAAGAGAGCTTGACACTGGGGGCTAGATGATATTAGGTTCAGGTCATTACCAGCGAAGATCTCACGGTGGGGCGCCACACGGGCGGATTGATGGCCGAGATAGGGCTTTGGGTTCGGACTGAACTGGACCGGAGCTGCATATCAGCTTCTCTCCATGAGCCACAGACTGGCCCATCGGTCACACAGGACCCCACACTGTGCCGAAATACCCAGTGTGTGTGTGTGTGGGTGTGTGTAGTGTGTGTGTGCGCGCGTGAGTGTGGGTGGGTGTGTGTAGTGTGTGGTGTGTGTGTGTGTTTGTGTGTGGGTGTGTGTGTGTGTGTGTCCGTGTGTGCGCGCGTGCTTGCGTGTAAAAGCAGGAGGAAGGGGATCCTGAGAAAATGACCACAGCTACTTTTTTCCTTCCTCCATGATCCATCTTCTTGTCTCTACTGACAGATAGCCACTGTCTGCCGAGCTGACAGCAGTGTTACCTGAACCAGTCACTCTAACACTTCCATATAGAAAACGCATGCCTAAGAGCTACACAACAAACTGAGAGAGCATGTCTTGAGGTACAACTTAAGTTACCAATCTATCATTCCTATAAGTGTCCTAGACAAGAGTTCTAGTCCTAGACAGAATATATACAAACACTTAGCCTCCCATAGCTGGAAAGTATAAATACCATGACTTGGCATCTCTTAGCTGGTCAATATAAAAACCAACACCTAAAGAGCTTAAAGGCTCTGACCAGAAAGGGCTGTCAATTTTTATCCGATGTATACAAGTCCAACAGTGCTAAAGGATTCAGGCAGGCTGTGCAATGGCATATCTTTCTTAAACAAGCACATTATGGTCTATGTGAGGGAAGGCTGGGAAAAAGAACTGGACATTGAAGGAGGAACAGAGGACACATGGATAAATGCCTGGATAACACAGTCATTCACCATCTATTCTCTGGTTTGCAGAGACTTCTGCTAGAAAAAAACCTTTATACAATTCTTTATCACCCCAAAAACAGACTGTTAAAATACACAGTTATGGGGCTGTAGGGAATGTGGAAAAAACTTTGGTTGATCACGCCCATGTGTTTTTGGTGGTGCCCTCTTATTCAGACTTTTTTTTGGAAAGAGGTGACCGCAATTACTGCCAAGGTTTTTATGTTGACACCACGTTCACATCTCTTCTACCTGGGCAGCCTCCCTGAGGAACGAGGTAAAGATGATGAGCACCTCCCGAAAAATTGTGTTGGCAGCGAGTAAAAAAGCAATTACAAAGTATTGGCTTCAAAAGATACTCCTGCCTGCTCAGGGGAGGCTTTATAGGGATTGTGAAGTATTTACACCTCCTTGAGCAGACGACTTATTCCTTATGGCTACCAAAAACAGAAAAGGTGGGGAAAGTGGTCCATTTACATGGATTAACAGGAAGATATTACATGATTGAGTAATGTATACTAATTTGGGAAATTCGGTCTTTATGTACTCATTTTATATTCTATGACCTAATGTTGGTTACTCTTCTTTTTTCATAAATGTGTATATACACATATATACAAATACACACACATATCCACACGCATCTCCGCCTGTCTCTCTGACCTATCCTCCTGGATGAGAGATCATCATCTCCAGCTCAATCTGTCTAAAACCGAACTCCTGGTCATCCCTGCCCATGAGTCAATCTGCCATGACATCACCCTGAATATTGGCGATGTCACTGTTGCCCCGAACAACGTGGCTAGAAACCTAGGTGTCATATTAGACGACCGTCTATCTGTCTCCGATCACATTTCTTCTGTAGCGAGATCATGTCGCTATGCATTATACAATATTAGAAAAATCAGACCGTACCTGACCCAATATGCTGCTCAATTGCTTATACAGGCATCAATCACCTCGCGGCTCGATTACTGTAACTCTCTCCTAGTCGGTCTACCTGCCTGTGCGATCAAACCATTGCAAATGGTCCAGAACGCAGCAGCGCGACTAGTCTTCAACCAACCCAAAAGAACACATGCTACCCCACTCTTTAGAGATCTTCACTGGCTGCCAATAGCTGCCAGAATTAAACACAAGGCTCTGACACTAGCCTACAAAGTAATTTCAGGTTCCGCCCCCGTCTACCTCAATGTCTTATTACAGGCTCACGTCCCGTCCAGGGCGCTGCGCTCCGCTCACACAAATCGTCTATCGGTACCCTCACTTCTCACAAAGAGAGGTCACTCTAAGCTCTTCTCTGTGGTTGTCCCTAAATGGTGGAACGACCTACCAGTTGCAACAAGAACGGCAACATCCCTCCCTATCTTTAAAAAGCTTGTAAAAACCCTTCTCTTCCGAGATTGCTTCCCTTCCTAACAAAACTAATATAACTAACAAACACTAATCTAAAACTCTCTCTCTCTCTCTATCCCTATGCAGAAGTACTTACAGTGCCCTCCATAATTATTGGCACCCCTGGTTGAGATGTGTTTTTTAGCTTCTGATAATTTTTTTTTTTGTCTAAATAATATGGGACCTTAATGGAAAAAAAGAGAAAAATCCAACCTTCAATACAAGTGCATTTATTCAGTGGGGAAAAAATCCCACATAAAGAAATAATTATTTGACATCAAATAATGTGTGTCACAATTATTAGCACCCCTGGTGTTAATATTTTGTACAACCCCCTTTTGCCAACAAAACAGCACCTAATCTTCTCCTATAATGTTTCACAAGATGGGAAAAGACAGAAAGAGGGATCTTCAGCCATTCCTCTTTGCAGAATCTCTCTAAATCATCCAGAGACCTGGGTCCTCTCCTCTGTACTCTCCTCTTCAGCTCACCCCACAGGTTCTCAATGGGGTTGAGGTCTGGGGACTGAGATGGCCATGGGAGGAGCTTGATTTTGTGTCTGGTGAACCATTTCTGTGTAGATTTGGCCATATGTTTAGGGTCATTGTCTTGCTGAAAGACCCAGTGACGACCCATCTTCAGCTTTCGGGCAGAGGGCAACAGATTTTGATTTAAAATGTCCTGGTATTTCAAAGCATTCATGATGCCATGCACCCTAACAAGGTTCCCAGGGCCTTTGGAAGCGAAACAGCCCCACAGCATCACTGACCCACCCCCATACTTCACAGTGGGTATGAGGTGCTTTTCAGCATGCGCATCTTTTGTGGCACGCCAGACCCACTTAGAGTGTTTTTTGCCAAAAAGCTCAATCTTGGTCTCATCTGACCAAAGCACACGGTCCCAGTTGAAGCCCCAATACCGCTTGGCGAACTCCAGACGTTTGCGTTTATGATTGTGAGTGAGGAAAGGTTTTCTCCGTGCATGCCTCCCAAACAGCTTGTTGGCGTGTAGACAGCGCCTGATGGTTGATTTGGAGACTTTGTGACCCCAGGATGCTACCATTTGTTGTAATTCTGTAACAGTGAGCTTTGGAGATCTTTTGATTTCTCTTACCATCCTCCTCACTGTGCGTGGTGGCAAAATAAACTTGGGTCCTCGTCCAGGCTTGTTTACCACTGTTCCAGTTGTTTTGAACTTCTTAATTATTCCTCTCACAGTGGATATGGGCAGCTGCAGTTGAGTGGCAATCTTCTTGTAGCCTCTGCCTGACTTGTGAAGGTCGACGCACATCTGCCTCACTTGTATGCTGTGTTCCTTTGTCTTTCCCATATTTAAGAGTGGATAAGAGAAATGGCCTTGGTGTCACGTCATATTTATACCCCAGGGAAACAGGAAGTGATGAATTACTAATTAAATGTTCCTACATACTCTGGTAAACTTTGTAAACTACTGTAGAAATGACAGAAATGCTTCAATTATATTTATTTCCTGGGAATTGTTAAGGGTGCCAATAATTGTGGAACAGGTGATTTAATGAAAAATAATTATTTTTTAGTCAGGGATTTTTTTATTTTCTTACAATTCATTTGAGTTGAAGGCTACATTTTCCTAAAATTTTCAGTGTGACAGTATTCTTCTGCAATAAACACTGAATTTATTTTAAGGCTTTTAACACATCTCAACCAGGGGTGCCAATAATTATGGAGGGCACTGTATATCTGTTGTGTCTTTACTCTGTGTCCTCCTCTATTGCTTATGTCCTCCTTGATTGTAAGTCGCTTTGGATAAAAGCGTCTGCCAAATGCAATGTAATAATAAAAAGTAATAAAAAAATACACGTACACACACACACACACACACACACACACCAAGACCTTAGCTGGACAGTGTAAATACCAAAACCCAGCCTCCCTTAGCTGATCAGTATAAATACTAAGACCTAGCCTCCCTTAGGTAATCAGTATAAATACTAAGACCTAGCCTCCGTTGACAGAAGTTAATGAAAAGTAATAGGTGTTAGTGTGAGTGAGAGTGAAAGTGGGGAACGGAAGGAGGGTGGAGGGTGTTGAGCGCGAGTCTTGGTTACCTCGGTAACGCCTCGCAGGAAGGCCTCCTTGGCCAGCTTGGCGGGTCCGTCCACGGTCTTGCCGTCGTCCTCGGGCCCCCAGCTGGCGCTGTAGATGTGGATGTGCTGCGGGTTACGGCTCAGCGATTGGGCCTCCACCATGTCCGTCACCTCCCCGTCCAGCATACGCACTCCTACGCGCACACACACAAATGAACACACACACACACACACACACGTACGCACAAACACACACACGCACGCACACACACAAACACGCACACAAACACGCACACAAACACACAAACAAACACACACAAGGGTCAGTTACTTCGACAATAACTTAGCCACTGCTGCTTAACTCAACATTTTCTGCCTCTATGGCTGGCCAAATTTTAAAAAAACCCATCCAAAGTAAACACAAGTCAAAAACACTTGCATGGATAAAGTAACAAAGTGCAGAACTGTGAGTACAGTACTCTCTGCCTTGCTACACTTCCATCCTGGTGTACAGCCAACTCTTAACTCCAACTCCAAACGCGGCGCAGAGTGGAACAGCGATGACCCGAATGGCTTCTGCTGAGTGGATTTAAAACACTAGCAGCTATCGACTGTCCCACGAAAGTGGAGAGGGGTGGATAAAAAAAATTATAATAAAAAAAAATCGCAGCATCAAAGCACACACACACACACACACACACACACACACACACACACACACACACACACACACACACACACACACACACACACACACACACACACACACACACACACACACACACACACACACACACACACACACACACACACACACACACACACACACACACACACACACACACGTCCGCCTTGCTGAAAGAGGCGAAGATGGGGGCCTGCACACAAGCCCGTGTGTGGGGATGACACTGCATTTATAATTAAAGACGGACGGGCAATGGACAGGGGAGAACAGATTGGATTTTGGAGTTCAGGCAAAGGTGAAGGATGCAAACATTCCCTTTCGCCTCCACGTTCGTATCGTGGGGGGAAAAAAAACAACATTTTTTGAATGATGTGGGGCAGACACTCGTTAATCTTCTCTCTCCATCTAGGCCCCCTACCATCTTTTTCTTGCTCTTATCCTCCCTCGTGTCAGTCTTTTTTCCCTTTCTTTTTCTCACTATTCCCCTCACTCGCTTTATCTCTATCTCTCTTTTTTACTCTCTCTTTCTCTTTCACCTTTGAAAAACAAAGATTACTTTGAGCGTTTGTCAAAGGATGAGCTTGGCTTTAGGCTCCCTGAAGAAGGGAGAGAGAAAAAAAATGTCAATTTCATTTCTAAAGTACAGACATTGGATCAAACTGCCAAAACTTCCACACCATACAAGTGTATGTGTCTGGGTGTCTATATGTGAGAGTCAGTGTGTGTCAGAGAGTGTGTGTGTATCAGAGAGTGTGTGTATCAGAGAGAGAGAGTGTGTGTGTGTGTGTGTGTGTGTGTGTGTGTGTGTGTGTGTGTGTGTGTGTGGTTGTCTGCGGGTACGTCTTAGAATGCACTTCTTCTCCAGAGATTGAGGAGGCAGAGAGGGCCTTTCATCCGCAAGAGGTGAGGCTATTCGCAACAGCCTACGGGGCATACGGGGGCGCTGTAAACAAACAACATCCACCAGGGAGCCTTTCATCTGTGGAGCACCCCCCCCAACCAACCCCCAGCTCCCCCTCCACACATACTCCCTGCCACAGGTTGCATCACCGCGGTCCACAGAACACCTAAGGGACACGGAAAGCCTTTCAGGATTTGGGGGCTGGAAGTCAAGGATGTAGTTAATCCGCTGGACTTCCCAGTCAACAAATTTCCACATGCCTTAGAAACAAGCTCTCGGAAAAGTCTGATTGAGACGACAAACCAAACCAAAAATATGTAAATAAATAAGAGACATAACAATGGAACGATGGTGCCAAAAACACTAATTTGCACGAGAAGTGGAGAAATACACAGGGAATACCAGAGAAACTGTTTATCATCCAACGAAAAAATACCACCGTCTCCGTGAAGCACAAGGTTGAGAGAGGGATAAAAAAAAGGGGAAATGGAGAAAAAAAATAGCAAATGACAGAAAAAAGCAGAGAAAGAGAGAAAGAAGGAGAGAAAGAAATAGAGAGAGATAGCGAGAGACCACCCTTTTGGAAAAGTGCAGGAATGAGAAATTAATGTCAGCTGTGTGTCTGCCAGGGCTGAGGGGGAGAGGATGTTTGCCGGAGTGGGGCCATTGTGTTTGGATTAGGGGCAAGCAGAGGAGGCAGGAGCGTGACCGTATGTCCACGCCACTTAGGCCTGCCAAACTGCCGACAGACAGCGCTTCAGCCACACTCACTCAAACTTCAGCACACACACACACACACACACACACACACACACACAAAACACACACACACACACACACACACGCTGACACACACACACTCACTCACTCACTTTCATTTTGAACTTCCACAGCACAAGTTACTCACACAGAAAAGTGGAAATCTCTTTGGAACCAAAGTTCACTCCACTCACACCCCTACAGCATGCACACACTCGCGAACACACACTCGCAAACACACACACACACACACAAAGGCACACACACATACAGTATGCGCACACAAGTAGACACACTCACTTTCATTTAGAACTTCCATAGCACAAGCTGTGTCGTTCTGAGTGCAAAGCTCTTCAGAACTGAAGTCCAGTCTAATAACGCCACTCTCCACACACATGCACACACAGTCACACACACATACACCCACACACACAAGTAGAGACGCAATTTTATTTAGAACTTCCACAGCACAACTTGGTGTCGTTCACACCCCCACCCCCCCACAACTTCCTCAAAGGGAGACGCATTCTCTCTGCAAGCGCTCAAAAGCTGCGCATCAAAGCCCCAACGCAGCCCTGCTGTCCGCAGCAGCCGAGCATTTAGCAGCACTGGGCTGCATATGACCTCTCATAGAGCTGGCTCACAACGACGACAGCGCTGCTGCGCTCAATTTCTGAAGCTGCAGATGAATACGTGCCTTCAGCTAAATCTGGCACACACACACACACACACACACACACACACACACACACACACACACACACACACACACACACACACACACACACACTAATGTTTATTAATGAGCCCAGCGCTCGTTAAATTATATATTTCCGCGCGCGGAAAAACGGCGGCAACGCATCACTGCCAACTTTTGTGTGTTGCTCAGCTTTCCATCTATCAGTCAAAACAGCTGACAGCAGGCAAAGCAAGTACAAAGGGGCTGTACAGACAGCATGGGGGAGACAGACGCCAAGCGCCGTTTGTTCTCTCTCAGCTCAGCCTTTTGCCGTTCCACACACCCAGCCACCCTGCCATCATCATCACCATCCAGACATGTTCAGTTAATGGCCGATAGGAATAAAGCTTCAGTGGATTAAAATGGGAAAAAAAAGAACAGAAGAAAAAAAAAGAGAGAGAGCCAAGATTGACATTTGTCAAATCAGTTCTGACAAGTTTCCACAGAATAGGGAGACACCAAAGTGGAGGAGCATGAAAGTGTGACTTGGGTGGGGGGATGGGGGGCTGGGGGGGGGTGGGGTGGGGGGGGTGGGGGCTTGGAGATTCAGAGAAGCATTTCCTGCAGCTGGCCACTCTTCGCTCAAGGGCCTTTAGAGTGGCCACTACACCACCCCAGGCTTTCCACCCCTCTACCCTCCTTCACAATCACACAATAATTCACAACACTTATTAAACAGTAATGATGGTGGTTATTATTACTGTTGTTATTATTATTATTATTATTTTTAGTTGTGCTGTGATAATTTGATATTTTTCTAGGTACTTTAACATGATTAATGTTGTAAGTTCCTTTTGTAAGTCCTTTGGATAAAAGCGTCTTCTAGGTGTAATGTAATGTACGGTAATGTAAAAAGTAGCGGTTTTGACAATGGTGCTTGCTGAACACCACAGCCTCAACCTAGGACCCCCTACCCACTCCTTCTGCATGGGGGGTGACCACGGGGGGTTAGCCCAGCCTTGCTTGGGGGGGGGGGGGGCAGTGCTGAGCGGAAGGAAGGCTCCCTTTGAGGCAGTGAGGCTTCACGCAGCATGCCAATGCCCTGGTTGGCTTGGGGAGGTGGACAACTGCAGCAGCATCCATGAGGAGGAGCCTGGGGCAGGTAAGCAGAACATTGTGGCGTTGTCCGAGAGAGAAACACACCTGCATCCCCCCTGGCTACAGTCCGCTTGCCATGGCCACTCACATGCCAAGCAGCCGGGCAGTGACGTCAGGTCCTGGTGGTGCTGTGTTGCTCTGCATTATTCACCTTCTGCAGGTAAGCCTACTCCGGCTGAAACTGCTGCTACTCGGCTTGCTTTCAGAGTGCACAAACATAAATATTCACTCATACAAATACCCACACACACACACCGCCACACACACACACACCGCTGAAGGGCTTTTCGTGACAGGGTCAAAAGAATTGATTCAGAAAGTTTGGTCCCGCTGGGGCCCTGAATGCAGATATGGATCAGTACAGTAAAGCCCTTCAGTGAAAAACAAACCCAATACTCTAGCGTTTTCCATCTCTCTCTCTCCCTCTGTCTCTCTCTCTCCCTCCCTCGGTCTCTCTCTCTCCCTCTCTCTCTCTCCCCCTCTCTCTCTCCCCCTGTCTCTCTCTCTCTCTCCCCCCCCTGTCTCTCTCTCTCTCTCTCCCTCTCCCTGTCTCTGTCTCTGTCTCTCTCTCTCTCCCTCTCCCTGTCTCTCTCCCTCTCCCTCTCTCTCTCT
>CM059280.1:18455282-18482782 GCA_030347295.1 Setipinna tenuifilis | reverse complement strand
CCGTCACTCAGGCCTGGGGGGGGGGGTCTGGAGAGGGTTAGTTTCTCCTCAAGGAGTAAAAGAAACAGCCTTCCAACCTTCTCCTTCTCCTGTGCTGCCACATGTTCCCAGCATCACGGCCTGCTTCATAGAGGGGGTGTGTGGGCTGGTGAGCGTCCTGGGGGGGGGTGGAGTGCTGGCAGGCTGCCACCCTGAGAGTGGAGCAGTGTGTGGATCAGACTCAGGGACTCTGACGGGCCTGGATTAGCCGACCTCGACTGCAGCTCAGTGGGGTGGGGTGGGTGTGGGGGAGGGTTGGACAGGGGGGAGGGAGGAGAGGAGAGGAGAGGAGGGAGGAGGGGAGACGAGGAGGGGAGGGGAGATGGAGGAGAGGGTTGGGGAGGCAGAGAAGTCTGGAGAACCTGATAGACCTCAGGCATGCTGTACCATCCACTGGGCCTCAAGGATTACAGTGAGTGTGTGTGTGTGTGTGACTAGGTGATGTTACTGTGTGTTTCCGGTGCGGATCTTTTAGGGTTTGCAGTGAGCACGTGAGCATGCGTAAGTGTGTGTTTGTGTATGCTGTGCTCTGCTGTATGTGTATGGATATAAGCAGAGGTGTCAATCCCAGGTTCAGAAAGTAAAAAAAACCCTGCCACGTTTTCCTTCTTACGTGTGTGTGTTAAATGGGCAGATGTAAGTGTAAGTGGGTGTGAGGGTGATGTCCTGGACATGGTGATTATTGTGTTGTGGTCTTACCTCCAATGCGGGCGTTGTAGGCCACTCCAACTCCACAGATGCCATTGTTGGCCACAGCAGCCACCTCCCCAGCACAGCGGGTCCCATGTCTGACAAGAGAAAACACCACCATTAGATTAATGCTGCAACACACACAGACACACACACAGATACACACACACACACAGATATACACACAGACACACACAGACACAGACACAGACACACACACACACACAGACAGACAGACACACACACACACACAGACACACACACACAGACACACAGACACACACACACACAGACACACACACACAGCAGCTTCATGCTCGCTTAATGTTCATGCCAGAAGTTGCGTTAATCGAATATTTTCCATCACTGACAAATTCTTTTTTTTTTTTTTAAACCACAATGGGAAAATATGAACACCGTCTGTCATTTTGACAGACTATGAAATGGCTCATTTTTCAAATCATTCCACATATCGTTTTTACTGTGTTCACACATTTTAGAGAGCAGTTTCTATGGAGGTGTGGAATGACGGCAACACAGACTCTAGAAGGCTAGGACTAATTCTAGGAATTGACTTTTCTTTCCACGGCAACCATTTCTATGATTTAAACACAATCGACTAGCGGGATGGTTGTTATGACCATGGACACTGGCCCCTTTCCAAAACTGTCTGGGTGTTTTAGTGTAGGCTAACACACTTATATATTTATTATTGCAATAATTTTCACTCCTGTCCAGTTGGTAGAAAATTGTGCATCTCAATCAGCCACCATCTTGTCTTTGATGTCTTTGAGGCTGAGGCTGCAGATGGTGCCACAACTGGTTACCAGAGATTGTGAAACACTTTTTCTATTGTCCAACAACAATCGTTATAATCTCTCTCTCTCACACACACACACATACACACACCCAAATGTCAGCGCTGACACAAAGAGCTGTTCACATCACTAACAACCAACTTCAGCATTTTAAGCAACTTCCCACACACACAACACTTCTCCTAAAGATGTACAGCCTACACCCAAACTACCTCTTACCTCACCACTAACACACCTTTCTATGGTTAAATCTATGTCTTTGTCTCTCTCTCTCTCACACACACACACACACTCTCTCTCACACACACACACACACACTAAACTGTGCAGACTGGCAGTGTTGAATGAATGCTGACAGACATTGAACAAACTTCAGTGCTGTACTCTGCAGCACAAATGCTGGGTTTGACCCTGAAACTCTCTCTCTCTCCCACACACACACACACAGTAGCTATAACAACACACTGCAAGGGCAGGGAGGACAGGCATTGTGCCATTCTGTGGGCATGCACGCACGCACGCACGCACGCACACACACACACACACAGCCACAAACAAACACCCACAAACACAGACCCGCACAGACTGTCTCTCTCAACCACACACAGATATATATATACACACACACACACAAATATATACACACACGCATACAGATATATATATATACACACACACACAAATATATACACACACACACACAGATATATATATACACACACACACAAATATATATATACACACACACACACACACACACACACACACACACACACACAGCAGGAGAAGAGGTAGACATATTCTCCAGAGAACTCCACCATGACTCAGAGGGGGGTCAGGGCAGAAGAGAAAGAGAGGGAGGAATAGAGAGGGAGAAAGGAAGACAAAGGGAAAGGGGGATAGAGAGGAGAGAAAGACAGAGAGAGAGAGAGAGAGAGAGAGAGAGAGAGATTGTGCGAGGTAGTGATAGAGAAAGGTGAGAGGGGGAAGAAAGAGGGATGGGGAGAGAGTTTAATAAGAGAGCAGTATTGAGAGACAGAGAGATGGAGGGAGAATATATACTATATATGTATAGAAGAGAGAAGATGAAAATGAGTAAGAAAGAGTGGAGTGAGATTGATTAAAGGAGAAAGATAGAAATAGTAGAGAGATAGACAGAAACAGGGACAGAGGAAAAGAGAGAATGACAGTATGTTCGAGAGAGCCAGAGAGACACAGACATGGAGTGTCACCTTGTGACAGAGGCTGCCAAGACCCCAGAGAATAGGATCACATGCCACATTCAGGAGTCCCAAGAGAGACAGAGAACGAGTGATACAGAGAGAGACAGAGAGCGAGTGATACAGAGAGAGAGAGAGAGAGAGAGAGAGAGAGAGAGAGAGAGAGAGAGCGAGCGAGTGATACAGAGAGAGACAGAGAGAGACAGAGAGCGAGTGATACAGAGAGAGAGAGAGAGAAAGAGAAGGAAACAGACAGAGAGAGAATGTGAAAGGAGAGATAGAAATATAGAAATATAGAATATTTCATATGAACTTACATATAGAATAGAAAGAAAAAGACAAAGCTTTGGCAATACGAATATATTATTTGTTATGCTAATAAAGCATTGTTGAACTGAACTGAGAGACAGAGAGAGAAACAGACAGACAGACAGACAGACAGAGAGGGGGAGAGAGAGAAGGACAGAGAGAGCAGGAGGGGGAGAAAGAGAGGGAAAGAGAGAGATAGAGAGCAGGAGAGGGAGAGAGAGAAGGACAGAGAGAGAGAGAGAGAGAGAGAGCAAGAAAGGGAGAGAGAAGGACAAAGAGAGAGAGAGAGAGCAGAAGAGGGAGAGAAAGAGAAGGACAAAGAGAGAGAGGGGGAGAGACAGAGAGAGAGGTGAGGGGCATAGAGAAAGAGAGAGCAGGAAAGGGAGAGAGAAGGACAAAGACAGAGCGAGAGAGATACAGAGACACAGAGAGACAGAGAGAGCGAGAGAGAGAGAGAGAGAGAGAGAGAGAGAGAAAGAAAGAGAGAGAGGAAGACACTGGGGTGCGGAGCGGAGTGCGAGTGTAACGAGTAAATGTGATTTATTTATTCACAAAGCCCTTTTCATCCTCCTGATGCAGCGAGCCGCTCAGCCTCCACACACATCTCTGCTCCTGCAGCTCCCAGCCTCAGCGCTTCATAGCGGATGGGCAGAGCAGGGGACATGACAACTCTCACACACACACACACACACACACTCCAAATTACACACACACACACACACACAAACACACACACACACACACTCCAAATTACACACACACACACACAAACACATACACACACTCCAAACACACACAGGCGCGCACGCACGCACACACTCCAAATTACACACACACACACACGCACATGCGCAAACACGCACACACACAAATAAACACAAACACGCACGCACGCACATGCACGCACGCACATGCACGCATGCTCATCCACATACAACTAATCACAAGACACACACACACTCACACAGGCATACCCACAGATACACAAACACACACACACACACAACACACCTAAATAAGCTTACTCAAACACACACACGATGCCAGCTGTCGTTTGGATTGGCAGAGCTTGGGCACACCTGTTGCAAGGGCCCTGGCACCGTCACCCCGCCATACCAACCAATCACCATGGCGCACCCAGGCATCGCTGCCGGCACTCGGAGCCTTTCCAATGGCCTCGTGCGATGGCACACAGCCTCTCCACGGAGAAACAATTTACCCATAAGCCCTTTCACACCCCAAGGCAAAGCATGGCCGGCTGGGCTTATGTTAATCTGGGCTGAGAGAGGGTGTGTGTGTTTGTGTGTGTGTATATGTATGTGTGAGTTTGGGTGTGTGTAGGGCGGGTTGGGAGGGGGGGTCAGATGGGGTCAGTCACCGCTACACCCCTCCCGAACCCCCACCCCCAACACACCCACCCCCCCAATCCCCCTGGCCTCTGCTTCACCTCTGGAGAAGTCAGCAGACCTGTGTGCACCAACGACTGACCGACCGACTGGCTGACTGACTGACCGCAAGCACCAGAACCAACCAGACAGGAGATCAGCACAAATCTCTGGTCTCTGTGGCCAGCTGTGGGTGAAAGGTCAAAGGTCAAAGGTGAAGGTCACTGACAGCGCTGACCTCCACAGGAACACAAGTCCCCGGTAACAAGCATCATGGGACAGAGATTAGAGGCCAGCAGTGGGCCTCTAAGACAAGGCTCTGGTGACTGGAGGCGGGCAGTGTTGACCTCATTAAGTGCACTACAAAGACCAGGTCAACTACACTGCCTCCATTTAATGACAAGCAAACTCTAGCCATACTTAAATCCAAAAGTAGACAGCTCAGTTATACAAATGCATGCTATTACTGACATTCTTGGTACCTTTAAAAACTTGAAAACTAACCAATTATAATTCGCCCAACTAATTAGTTTTTCATATAAAATTTTTACTCTACATAAAAAACTTAATTGACCTAACCAATTAAAATAATTGAAATGTCAATTATGTTTTTGTTATTCGTGCGATACAAGTTACTTTAAACAAAATCATCTGAAAAACAGCACAACATAAACATGTATACTGTACTGTACCAACATGAAAAAGGTAAATGTACATGTACTGTAAAGTTTGAGAAACAGATGCTTCTTCATTAGCTTAGTCTGGATTGGTGCCTTGTAACAAGGTACTTACACATGTCAACTACAAGCACACAGAAGTACACACACACACACACACACACACACACACACACACACACACACACACACACACAGAGTAAGTCTGCACACTGTACACAGACTTACAGTGCCCTAGTAAGGATGTAAGAGGGTGGAATTATGCAATGACATTAAAGAGCTGCCAACATTGTTTTTGTTCCCTGACTTACCCTGCGACTTACCCTGAGACTAACCCTGCCTGACTTACAGTGAAGGGTGATGGGGGCTGGGCTTTATGTGCATGTGTAGAAGATTGTGTGTGTTTGTGCGTGTGTGTGTGTTTGAGTATGTGTGTGCTTGTGTGTGTGTGTGTGTGTGTGCGTGTATGTATGTGTGTGTATGTGTGTGTGTGCATTCATGTATGAGCGCATGTGTGTGTGTGTGTGTGTTGGGGGGAGGGGAGCTGGCCGAGATTGTTGCCCTGCAATCGGATATGGCTTTGCAAAAGTACATTAAGATCAATTTATTGTGGGCCTGAGGCCGGGTCTCATGACAAGGCTGTTCAGGTTACACTGAAGCCGAGAACATGTATACACTCACCACCACAATCACACACACGCATGCACACACACACACACACACCAGTCTCTTATCATAGTGGAGAGGCCGCGGGACATGAAACCACATCCTTTTATCTGCCCCTATAGAGAGAGATAGGAGTTTATTCATTATAGTGTGTGTGTGTGTGTGTGTGTGTGTGTGTGTGTGTGTGTGTGTACATGCCTGTATGTGTATGTGTGTGTGCATGTATGATAAGCATGCACGAGTGTGTGTGTGCGTGTGGTGTGTATGGAAAAGTGAGTACGTGCGAGAGATATAAAGCAAAAGTGAGTGCTTTGAAGAAGGCCCCATGCAGGCTGCCAATGAGAGATACAGTAAACCTTCACTAAAGCATGGGGGACAGCACTAAAGGCAAGTGTCATTCTATTTCTGCTGTGTGTAGGGGAGTACACACTTTTATGTCTGTGTCTGTGTGTCTGGGTGTGTGTGTGTGTGTGTGTGTGTGTGTGCGTGCGTGTGTTCCTGTCTGTGTCAGCGTGATTGTCAGAAAGAGCTTTAGAATTATAGAAAGGCAGAATGACAAAAGCGGCAGAATGACAGAAGAAACAAAAATGACAAAGAGAGAGGGAGGACAGTGCGGGAGAGAACTTGGAATCGGGACTCTCTCTTTGTGTTTGTGTGTGTGTGTGTGTGTGTGTGTGTGTGTGTGTGTGTGTGTGTGTGTGTGTGTGTGTGTGTTGACCTGATCAGTCAACAGGGTCAAAGGCATCTTGCTTCCATTCTCATACCCTTATCTCTGTCACTTCTCTTTGTGTTGAGTCTACATTGCCACTGAGTCTTCGAAACAATGAGAGCGATTCTCCAAAAAAGGAAAAAAAATACTCTTTTTAAATAACTTCACAAGTTTTCAGCAACCACTGACTGGAAAATAGCAAGTCACTTACTTTGCTTACTGCAACAAACCCCAAGAGACTGTGTGTGTGTGTGTGTGTGTGTGTGTGTGTGTGTGTGTGTGCGTCTGTGTGTGTGTGCGTCTGTGTGCGTATGCGTCTGTGTGCGTATGCGTCTGTGTGCGTATGTGTGTGTGTGTGTGTGCATCTGTGTGTGTGTGTGCGCGTCTGTGTGTGTGCACGTCTGTGTGTGTGCGCGTCTGTGTGTGTGCGCGTCTGTGTGTGTGCGCGTCTGTGTGTCTGTGTGTGTGTGTGCGTGTGTGTGTGTGTCTGTGTATAAGAGAGATGGTAAATGACAGAGAGAAAGAGGAAGAGCGAGACAGTGTGCTTGTGTGTAAAACGAAGCGTGAAAGAGAGAGAGGGGAGAGGCAAAAGTTGATTAATGACATTAATAGCCAGCCGTCAAGCGTGGACGTGCTGTGCTGATGGATTGCCTGACAGGTCCTCTGTGGTGTGACTGACATCAGAGGAGAGAAGGAAGAGCAGATTATGGCCCTGTTAACTCATCACGTCCTCCTCAGCATCCAAGAGGATAAGCATCCACTGTCTACACCCACCCACACACACACACACACACACACACACACTAACAGAGTATTACATCGCCGGCCTACTTATACACACTTCTCAAAGGTTTCGAAATTCATACCACACACAATCTGTAAGTCATACACAGCAGATGTGCAACACACATCTGCAAGATTGCAAGATCAATGCTATTTAATGCATTTTAACAAGAATCACAAATAGAACGAATACTACAGGACTACTAATGAAAAGGGCTTAAGGACAAACTCTGAATGCTCAAGTATACATTTGAAAATCACACACAACTCCTAGTCGCAGTTGCCCTAACAAGAATTCTCCTTTTGACAAGGTCATTGTGAAGCTGCTCAAAATGGCTGTGATGCTCACAACAGGATCAGCATGTTCTAGATCAGCAAGTCAACAGCATCCTCTCTGTGAGATGACAATGGCGACACAGATCGCTGTGTCTCTCGACATGCCAGTGACATCCGCGGGGATTCCCTCCACATACAAACTTCCTTTTACTACAACCCACTCATTCCACATCTAAAGTGGCATACCATCATTTACAGATGGAGAGAGGGAAGGAAAGAGAGAGAGGAGGGGGGGGGGGTGGATAGAGAATGAGTGAGAGAAAGATAGTATGTTTGATCTTCGACACAAAGCCCCATCTGTTTTGACTGCCCAGGGAACAACAGAGAAGTGTTGTCACCAAACACGTAGCGACGGTGGCGGCGGCGGCCTATGCTGCCCTCTTCACTGGGGATTTATCTGATAAGAGCGTCAGGAGGCTGTGACGACCTCAAGCAGGAATGAGCCCAATAACACTGCAGGAGCGAGAACATTGGTGTTTGCCTTGAGACCTGATCTAATCTACAAGACTCTGGGAGTCTTGCAGTCCTACATCCTTTGATGTCTGAACTGTTTAAAGCACAATGCACAGTCTCAGAAGAAGCACTAGAACATGTAGCTACAACTGGCTTGTGCTTCTGATTTATGCAAATCGTAATCCTCAATTGCACAACAGCAGAGATAGACGCAATATATTAACTGCCGTACAGAAGCGAAATAATACACGTCTCTTCAGCAAGTTCTATGGAACAATATTTGATGTCAATCATTGTTTCTTCCAATAACTCACATGTATATATATAAGCCCTTTAGATAATACCATATTATGCAACACAATCTGATATTCCATATGAACTCACATCACATCATATCTGTATGACTGACTTGCATACTGTGCAATAAAAAAAAGGTGGCAAAAGGACAACCCCACAACAGTAAAAAAATTTGAGTCACCATGGAAGCAAAAATGGGAAGTACACCATAATTATCAAGGAATATTAAAATATTAGGAGAGAACTGGTTCCATTGCCACAGGGCTTAACGGAGAATGAAAAAAAAGAGACAGGTAATCTTTCGTGACAGAAGTTGACAGTTGTGTCAAAGGCACCCTGAGACTACCCTTGTTAAAAACCACTTTTCTAAAAAGCCTTCCTACAGCACACAGCATAAAAACCCTCTGTCTCTTTTCAGCACACCCGAACACTTATCCTGGAAACACATACGGTGTCACACTATGGGCAGAAACACTCATTTCCATGAAATCGGATTATACAAACAAATAATTCCTTCGAATTGCCCAGCCAAACGCAAGAATAAACATTTCATATGGAAATGCATCTCAGCAGTCGGCAAATGCTACAGCCAGAAAAAAAGGTTAGGGGAAAAAACAAAAAAAAACAAACAACACGGCCACACACAAAAAAATGTCAATGTTTCTCATTTCTGGGGGTATGAAGACATCAGTATGTCAGTGCCCTCATTAGGAGGAGGATGGAGGGGGATCATCAGCTCTGATGGAGCGTGCTGGCTGGCTCCCCGGTACAAAGGTGGGGACGCCTGTCTGACTGGTGTCATGCCGGGCCATCGGCCCTGGTGGCATGCAGTGACGGGTCATGGCCACGGACCTGACAGTCACCGCGCCAACCTGCTGCTGTGGAGAGCCCTTTCACTGTCTCCACGGTGACGGCTACACGTAGGCAGCAGAAGGGAGGGGTGATGAGGGCAGAAGAGCAGACGGATGACAGGAATGGTTGGGGCAAGGAGAGAGAGAGAAAGAAAGGAGTACTGAAGACATCATGGAGGAAGGCAGAGAGAAAAAGTCATGAAAGAGTCGAGAGAGAAAAAAAACAAGAGGCTAGAAAAAGTTTCAGGGTAGACTGAGGAAGAAGAGGAGAAGACCAAAAACAAGGTGAAAAAGGGAGCCAGGCACTTCAACAGAATAGGAGGCTACTGCTAGAAAAGACATCACGAGGAAGAGGCGTACGGACATGATGGAGGAAAGCGGATAAAGCTCAGACGGGGTGGAAAAAAAAGATGAGGAATGAAAGGTTAGGCTCACAGCTCTCCTCAGAAGAGCGTTTAGCTCGACGCCTCTGATGAAAGGTTAGGCTGCTCGCTCTCCACCCCTCATGAAAAAAACACCACTCCCGGCACTCTCTGGATCCTGCTTCAAATCCCCCTGTAGAAATCCTGAGCAAGAGCCAGTGCCATGGACAAAAAGTCATGTTACAAAAAACTCCTTGAGAAATTGAACCTCAAGGGCCTTTTTACGTGACAGTGACAGAAGTGGGATTAAACGCCTTCGAGTTTGAGGTGCAAGGGGCCTGTGGTTGGTTAAACTGCTGCCTGCAACCATACATTAGGAATAGGGGGGAGTTAGCGCCCATCTTAAAGCAGATTAACACGTTTCCCCGACAGGCTTAGCAGGGGACCCAGAGGACCCAGGGGACCCCGCCCTTACAGGAGGCCTCTCTGATGTTGGGGGCCACAGCTGAGGGGAGTGTGAGACGAGGGCTTACTTCCCGGTGATAAGGGGATGAATGGAGATCAGGGACATCTGATCTTGTACGTTCAACGTCTTTGGACACCATGAGTACCCCAAAGGGGATCTAGGCTTACATACAGTATCCAGTCAGAGTGAAGAGTGAAGAATGCAAAAAATGTTACTGAACGCTAAATTATTTAAGCCTCGTTTGTAAAAAGGAGAACATTAGCCCTCATGACATCTTGGCTCTGCTTGCGGTGTTTCAGTTGTAAGGGGTCCCTAGGTAAGGTTTTGAAAAAGTATGGCCTTCACTATCATCATGTAGCTGTTCACCTTCCATCAGGTCAGCCGTTGGGGTTGGGTCAGGTGAACCAGAGAGAGCTCTCCATGTTGCTCTGTTGAGCGCCCAAATCAAGGCCATTATGCTAGAACTTTCCACTGATTCTGAGCCAACTTCAAAGGGCTTCCTTCCGCTCGAAAGCCAGGCTCAGGGTTGCAGGGCCAAGCTCAAATGATCCCCAATTATAATTGTGACCATGGCAACATCTCACATCTTCTTGTGATTTTTTTTTCTTCTTCACCACCCTTGCTTTGCAGTATCTACCGAGACAGAGAGAGAACAAGGCTTCTAATTTCAGTAGGTTAATTGAGGAAGTCATGGGTCTTTTCTTGGCATGCTTTTAGCTCTTCTCAGTTTTAATTATGGTGGGGGTGAGGACCTTCTAGTGACTGGGAGCTCAGGCAATAGCGGTGAGAGCAGGCCCTCGCTCAGCAGGCCAGCCAAGCCAATGGTGGCCATCTTTGGACAATGGGCGGGAAAGCAGAGGGGAGTCATTAATTTACCGCCTGAGGTAAATCATGCAATGTCTCGTTCCTCTCTGAAATATTTCCCCCCCTTTTAGCAAGGGGCACGGACAGGGCTGTGCCATTCGCAGACCCACAAAAATGCTTTTTTTAATAACAGCCCTTGTCAAAAAAAAAACCACACACACACACACACACTGCAGATATTGGCACTGTGCCAGTCAAGAGCACGAATGCTGGACACAATCCTGTTTTTCCCACCATGCACTCCACACGGGGCTGCCACCGTACCTGATAGGTGAGCCAGCACAAACAAACAAACAAACAAAAGAAAAAATAAACCACTCACTGGTGGCCGATAACAGCTCCCCACAGCTTTCCATGTCATCTCCTCGTGACATGCTTAGGCCATGCTATGCCTCGCTGTAGGAGAGCTGCAGGGAAAGAGACCCTGACAGGAAGGGGAGACAATGCAGTCACACACTGCTGTCAGCACCAGAGAAAATGAAGGCAACAGTCCTTCCACGTCATCCCGCTGGCAACAAGTAAGATTATACCTGTGTGTGTGTGTGTGTGTGAGAGAGAGAGAGAGAGTGTGTGAGAGAGTGAGTGTGTGTGTGTGTGTGAGTGTGAGAGAGAGAGAGAGAGAGAGAGAGAGGGGACAAGAGAAAGAGCGAGAAAGAAAAAAAGAGAGTTGCCTGTATTCATTTCTGTGCGTGAGCACAGCTGCAACAAGCAGTACGGTGATTTATCATCTCCATTTAACACTATCGACTAAAATTATGGTAAAGATTAGTCTTAGTCCCCATGGTGGGGGACAGGGGACCGCGCTTGGCTTGCGTGCCAGACACTTTTCCTGTAAAAACCGCAGCCAAAACACGGGAATCAGAGTAACTTACAAGCTTTATCTTGTTAACAGATTATCGTCGCATAGATGTAACAATCTATACAGTTGGTCGATTGGAAGAGTTAAATAGTCACCATTTTTCTTCATGTTTGCGTTTGTATCTGTGTGTACGTGACCAATAATACTTCTAAAAAATTTCTGAGAGATAAAAATAAAACTGACAGTGTTTGAGTGTGAGCAAACTGGCCTCAAATCTTCGTTCAGGAAAAAAAAAAGACAGCGCTTGAATGTGTGTGTAAACTCGCGCAGCAAAAGCTCTTGCCGCTGCTTCTTCTTCCTCTGCCATTTCTCAGCATTTTGCGGTCGTGATTCCCCGGAGGATACAGGAGCGAAAAAGTAATTAGCATGTTGCAGATATTTTGCAACATCTGCGCTCCGCTTTGCTGGGGCCCCAGCGAGGGGGCTATAGTGCTCCCCATCCCATCCTGTAAGCGATATTGGCTCATAGACTCATATCAGAGCCGATGTGTGTGTGTGTCTACAAACACGGTGCCCCAGCCGCCGGCGTCTGGGCAGCAAGAGGGGACGGTTAAAGACGGATATGGTACCTCAGGTGCGACTGCCGATCTGTGGAAATGAATGCAAGAAACTGAGCAGGGGGGTAGTACTGGGTACGAAATGATGCGGCACAGGGAGGGAGGGAGGGGCTGGTAAATAAGAGATTACCTTGGGCAAACACTAGCAAATGAATGGCCATATTGCTGAAGTGAAACTCTCGCCAGTCCCCGGGAAGAAAGAGACCTTTATGGCGAGGCAACAGAGATGGGCTTATGCACCCCTGAGCTGGGTCTTTATCCTGGCTCCAGACTGCCAGCAGGTTTATAGCGGATGGATGGGGGAGCATACTGAGACTCACACACTACACACACACACACTACACACACACACACACACACACACACTGCATACACACACATACACACTGAATACACACTGCATACACACACATAGAAACACACACTGCACAGAGATGCATATTCACAGACTGAGGGCACATACACATTCAAACAAATGCATTCACAGACATATTCACACACAGGCACACACCTGCCTACTCTCTTATGACTTAAAATAAGCTTCTCTCACACCCATATACACCCACACACACACATACATACACACACACACACACACACACACACACACACACACACACACACACGTTTAAAAGGTTTCTGGTACGGGGAAGATAAGTGGGTGAGAAGGTTGCTACATGGGAGTTTCTTATATTATCGCTGTGTGAATTCAGCTCAATTTGTGTCACGTAAAGACAAAATGAAACAGACACACCACAAGACACAAACTTACACAAGCATACACAGATACACACAAGCGAGCAGGTGCAGACACACACAAACACATGCAAACACATTCAAATTTCCGTCTGCATCAACCCCAAAGAAAAAAAAAAGCTCAACTTGATCTTTTCCTTATCAAAGCAGAGCTTCAGCTGCACACGTACAGACTGGCATGACTGTATTAAATCTTGCTGAGTGTTTACTTTTTTGATCCAAAATAACTTAGGAGGAGAACCACATACATCCTGCCTCCCAGTTCCCATCCCTAAATAATAATAAAAAAAAAAACTGCCTCTGCTCAGAAATGGCCAAACTGGGCCAGGAGTGCGCACAGGTGCCCCCATCTCACTCTCACACGTGTCCGAGCCGCTCGGTCTCATTTAGGACCAGTGGGCGCCAGGCTGAGCATTGGTCCTCTCCAAAGGGCAGCATCCCTGCTTTGAGCTTCAGATGAATGACCATGTGCCTGCCTCTTTGTGTCCTGGCCATTTGTGGTGGTGGTGGTGGTAGTGGTGGTAGTGGTGAGGTGGGGGGTGCCTTTTTCTCTCTCTGAATTTCTTGCATTCTCTCTCTGTCCCTCTATCAGTCTTCTTTCTTCCTTTTTCGTCTTTGCTCTCTTGCTTTCATTGCTAGCCTCCGCTCTGTCGTTATCCTGTCTCTTTCCAACCCATCCATCTTTCTCTCTTCCAGGCTGCACATTTGTCTCTCTTTGCCCAATTTCTCTCCACTCTCCACTCCCCCCTCCCCACCCCATCCTAACCCCCTCTGTCCCTTTGGCCATGGAATTCATCATTTTGCCATCCACAAAAGACAGAGTGGGCACCCGGCTTCATGGACTACAAAGTTGTACCAGTCGGGCTACCAGACCTTTGATTCCCGGTCGGCGGTAGTTCTAAGCCTTTCTGCCTGTCATTACTAATTATGGTTGGCCTGGAGATGGGGGGGGGGGGGGGGGGATAAATAAATAAATAAACAGCCTTTTTGGCCTGTGTCCCCCTTTGCAACAACAGATTGGTGAGAAAAATCCAAAATTAATGTGAGTCAGAGCAAAAAGGGGCCTTTTTTTTTTCTTTCTTTTTCTGGAACAGGCATAAACCCCCCTCGCGGGCAGAACCTGGTCGAGCTGGATCAGAGCCGCCACTCACTAATTCACTTAATTCGGACCACGGTTAAAAAAAAAAGAAAGGGGGCTGTTTATCATCCGTGCTCTGATCGTCCTTAACACGTACAATCTGTTCAGCTTCCCTGACAATAAAGCAGCTTTCTTCCTAAACAAGCGTAATCCTCTTCAGACTTACAGCCCTTAAGTAGGCCATGCAAAAAATGCCCAGCGGATGCGCTGAAAAATTCAGGGCTGCTGGAGAGCGGGTGGACGACTAGCACTGAAGGGTATATGTGCGTGAATGCATGTGTGTGTGTGTGTGTGTGTGTGTGTGTGGATGCATGTGTGTGTATGTGTGTGTGTGTGTATGGGGTGTGTGTGTGTGTGTGTGTGGTGTGTGTGGATGCATGTGTGTGTGGTGTGTGTGTGTGGTGTGTGTGTGTGGTGTGTGTGTGTGTGTGGTGTGTGTATGCGCGTGTGTGTGTGTGTGTGTGTGTGTGTGTGTGTGTGTGTGTGTGTATGTGTGGTAGAGGGACACTTTCATCTCTGCCACCTCTAAAGAGAGCATTGTAAAAAAGCCCCTCAAATGGGGGCGGTCTGTGGCTTCACTGTGCTTTGTACAGGGTCACATTATAAAGAGAATACTGGGACATTCATGGTCCCCATTACTGCTGTGTGTGTGTGTGTGTGTGTGTGTGTGTGTGTGTGTGTGTGTATATGTGTGTACGCATGTTGCCCTGTAAGCTTCTGAGAGGGAGGGTAGAAGCTCAAACTAAACACAGAGACACAAGAGCCCAAGAGAGAATAAGCAGACTGTCACTGCAATATTTAAAAAGGCATTGTGCAGAATCACAAAGAAAGTAATTATTTACAGCTCCAGATCCTACAGAAATGCTAAAAGCCTGCACTAGCATGTTTTGTTTTGTTGATTTTTGTTTGTTAAGACAGTTAAAGTTGTATTGCAAATATATATATATATATTCCTTAAGGACCTTCTATAACGAAAAAAGAAAGAAAAAAGAATGGTAAAGGGGGTAGTACAATGAGAACCGAAAGGGACCCGTACCTGTTGTCATTGAGCTGTGTGTAGCGCGGCTGAGGGTCTGAGTCCCCGTCGTTCACGTCATAACTGGCATCTGCATCCTACAGACAACCACAAAACGACAAAAGTTCACCTTCAAGAAACTTGAAAACACCTACACATCAACTCAAAAAAGCATCTTCCGTTTTCCTTCGAGTTCTAAAGATCAAAGAAAACATCCCTAATAGGACGAGGAACCGGTTGTCTTGGAAACGCAGCATATATTATGCTAATCAAAAGAAATGAATAATTGAATTTCAATTTTTTCACTGGTTCTTCACATAATGGGAAAACAAGTAGGCAGTAAAAGTCTGCACTGCTCACATAGTTCTTGATGAGGTCTGGATGGTTCTTCTCGATGCCGTCGTCGAGGATGGAGACAACAACCCCTCTCCCCGTGAAGCCCTGCTCCCAGGCCCCCTTTGCATTCAGGTCATGATGGTTAGCGTTGTACTGTTGGAATGGAGGAAAGCAAACATTAGATATGTGTGTGTGTGTGTGTGTGTGTGTGTGTGTGTGTGTGTGTGTGTGTGTGTGTGTGTGTGTGTGTGTGTGTGTGTGTGTGCGTGAGTGTGTATGTGTACATTGCACACATACTGTGTGTGCGTGTGTGTGTATGTGTGTGTATGTATGAGTGTGTATGTGTGCACTGCACACCTACTGTGTGTGTGTATATATGTATGTGTGCACTGCACACATACTGTGGGTGTGTGTGTGGGTGTGTGGGTGTAAAAATAGGTGCACTGCACATTCCAGCTTGAACTCCGTGGTAATTTTTTAATCAAAAGAACAATAAAGAGCATCAATGATTAATGTTGACGCAGTGTGTCACTGGCACCATGGCACGCACTTTCAACACTGATTAGTAAAGAATTCTGCAGATGCATATTGAGAAAAGATAATATTTTCGCCAGCTGGTATCTGACCTTTGGGCCTTTACCTATTCATAGAGGAGGCATACACTGTCTACAGTCATGCTTGGGACGATCATAATTAACATGTTTGGAACATTTGTGGACTGCTGGCCGGGGGACTGTGGGCGGACTTGTCTAGGGGGCATGGAGGCAATATTTCAAGACAGCAGGGGGTTGAGGCTTGCTTTCAAAAAAAAAAAAAACAGAATTTCTTCATGTCTGGATGGCATGCAGGATGGTCGAGACGAATACGCTAGCAGGTATGCCTCAGGAGCAAGACAAACACTATTCTTCACATCAATGTTTAAAAACAATGTGGTGTGGCGGTAGGTACAGAGTTTGGCATTTTTGGCACTCTTGAGTGTGGCCATCTTGGTTTTGGTTCCCAAAACAGTACAAGTCTTTGTCAGACTTGGTAGACGGGTTCATCTCCATTGACTATGACCTTTCACCTTCACAAATTACACTAGGATATTAAGAATGGACAAAAATGAACTTTTTGTTGTGTGTAAAACCACAGCAGTCCCATGTAATATGAATATCTACCCACAGACATTCCAAGTCCAGACAATTTCTCCAGTGAGAGAATGTAATTCTAGTAGTCATAACCTCTTGGCTCTTTGAGAAGCCAGACACACTCACTCATGGTCTGCTGGAGAGACAGCTTTGCTATGCATTTAAGAGCTTCTGAGACATGACCTCGCTCTCTCTCGCACTACCTAAATAGTGCAGCAGGAGTGGGTGTTTTGACAGACCAAAGGGATGATGCCTGGCGTGGTTCACACTCTCACTTCCACCGCACTGTCTACCACCTGATCCCGACGTCAAGGACACAAAGCAGCCAAAACGGGTGTGGACTGGGTAGGTGAACACTAAATAGCACCCCGCAATCTCTAGAGGCTCAGGGGCATGCAATAACTCTATACATAATCATAACTAGCCAATGAGTGCTACACCAGCCGTGTCCCTTTTTTTGTCTTCCTCTTGGTATTTCACTTAATTGCAGAGGCTGACCTTTAGAGCCTTAAATGGCTTTAAGAGTTTTCTTTTTCCTCTCCTGTAATTTCATGACACAGAGCCTTTGCACAGCTATGTTGTTTGCAGACATGCCGAAACATAAATTTCGATCTAACGACCTCTGCTCTTGTGCAAGTGGTGGTGGTAATGGTGGTGGTGGGTGCGCCGTGAGGCTCTTCATAAAAATATGCTGTTCTCCGAGCTCAACTTTGGCAAGTGTGAGTGCGGGGCCTGGCGATGCGCACGGCAGCCGGAACATAAATATTAAACACTCACTGCTAGCGCCGAGCTAATTAACTCTCTCATCAGCCAAAACACAAAAGCACACTTCTGACAGATTTCGGAACAGTCTTTCAGAATAGCGCCTTGGAGCTTTTTCAGGCTGTAAACGTGTTCGTTCAAAGGCACATCTCACAAGACGGCCCTCACGCTAACAACGTAAAACTGTTGAGGCTCGTTTTTTTTTTTTTTGCGTAGGTTTCAGAAAGCATCTCTAAATTTACGCTTGTTTGTGTTCGTACAATAATGGCAGCACATAGTGTATAAAATTCTTATTGCTTGTCATTTTGAAGATATTTTAATTGGGTCTCTAGTTAAACATTTCTTTGGCGCGGTCCAGCATTTTAACAGACTGAAAACTGCCAGATGTGCACTTTCATAACGTCGTCTAATGGGCCTATATCCTGAACGCACAAATGAAAAACGAGACCTAGCAGAATGATGAACGGCTGGCTCTGTGCGTCATACCAAAGCCAGAGAGACACACACACACACACACACACACACACACATGTCGTTACAGGTTATGCGTGCTCTCTCAACAGATGTCTGCACATTGATTGTGTTTTGCTAACATGTGCAAACAAGAAAAACATGGTGCAAAACAGCTACGGGGTAAATCTGTTTTGGCCCATCTCGTCAGTTCCCTATCCAATCCAATCACTGTGATTGGAGCCTAAAACAATAGGAGCTGGCCCTTAGCGAAACATATTCACAGCGATGACTAGCGATCACCTCTATGTGAGAACCACATAAAGAAGGCAGTTTTAAGAGCGGGCTCGTAACATTTTCCCCCCTTGACACCACAGGCACTCTCTCCATTAGGCTGTTAAAATGTGAATTCCGTGTGATATTGATGGGTCCATATACACACAGAAATGTTGGTGTACCCTTGACTTAACGAATGGCCATTCTGTGGAAAGCACATTAGGAATATATGCATTTCTATTACGGCATCGGTAATGAATGTTTGCTGATAACAGGAGGACGACAGCCTAAATTGCGGCGGTAAGAACCACAGGACGAGACACGGCAGCATCATCTTGATGGGACACATCACATCACATTACATCACGGAAACTGTGCCAAGGACATTTTCATTCCCTAATGGTGAGGGCGGGGGGGACATGCAGACCATGGGAATGAACTTCCTTTGCCCTCTGTTCTAAATGGCAGAGTGTGTGTGTGTTAATGTGTGTGTGTGTGTATGTGTGTGTGTATGTGTGTGTGTGTATGTGTGTGTGTATGTGTGTGTGTATGTGTGTTTCAGTGTGTGTGTTTCAGTGTGTGTGTTTCAGTGTGTGTGTTTCAGTGTGTGTGTTTCAGTGTGTGTGTGTGTGTGTGTTAGTGTGTGTTTGGTTTCGTTTTTTTTTTTTGTTGGGCAATTCATTTCTTAATGATCCTTTTCTCTCTTTTGCACATTTTTATTTATTTCTTGATTTGGTGTTTCCTGAAGCAGGGCGGCCGGCTGTCATACGGCGTCTGGCTGACGCCGCTAATGAGTTCACTTCCGTCTTACATAATTGCCGCACTAACGGGGGCCAGATTGAGCGGACTCCTTGCGCACTCAAACAGAACCGGCCATAACAAAGACGCACAGAGACAGAGAAAGGGCCACTCATGCGGGGAGAAAGCGGGGCCATCGGGGTGGTCCACCATCATTAAAAAACGGCGGAGAAGAAAGAAAGCAGCTCTATCCATTTTTATGTGAGGGAGAAAAAACTAACAAAACAAAAAAATGCAGGAGATGGAGACTGAGTAAGCAATCTCAGGAAATGGGAATGCGGAAAGGTAGAGGAGGAGGAGGAGGAGGGAGGGGGAAAAACAGAGCGGAAGTATAACAAAAAAATAAGGAATAGCAAGCTTGTTTCTGAAAAAGCCAGCATGCAACATGAGTCACCCAAGGACATGACAACTCAAGGATGCCAAAAATAAATGTGCCAAAAAAAAAAAAAAAAATCTGATCAATCATGCGACTAAGGTCTTCATAAGTGCATGGGGGGAACAAGGGGGGGGATGGAGTCATGGAGTAATGACTAACTATGGGATGACTAAGATAATTATGCTGCCTATTAGTGTGACTCCAGCAGAAATTGATTTGCACTCTCCTGGAGGAGGTGCTGGCCGCTGGACACACACATGGACTCAGGGCGTTGGTACAGAGCCATGGTACTCATCGACACATTACGGATTTAGTGAGGAGACTGTGTGTGCTCTCTGCTGAGCTACAACAGCTCATTGATTAGCCGACTAATAATCAGCTAATGGAGTAATCAGCATCCATCCTAATAATCAATGAACTGAAATGAGCAGTTAAGGGAAATCATTTTGTGAGTTTGTTTTCATGAAACGAAGGCATCTCTGCTCTGACAGCAGCATACTTTCTGGTTTCTTTAGTACACTATAATAGATAACTGAAAATCTTTTTGCGATGTGGACAAAAAACAGATATTTCAGGATGTCATCGTGGCCTTTTGTGAAACACGGATCAATGTTTGTCTGACGTTTTATAGACCGACTAAGTAATTGACGAATCGAAAGAAAATGATGAGACTGATGAATCGACTATAAAAAAAGATTTGCTTGTTACAGGCTTGGTTGGTGCTGTTATGGAGAGGTGAGGAGAGGTTGCTGAAGGTGTTCCACTCACCAGGTACCACTGCTGGGCATACTTTGGGTCCGTCGGGTCCGAGTAGATATCTCTCTTCGTCCGCCGTTTCACCACCTGCTGTTCTGCCCATGTCACCTAAAGCACACACACACACACACACACACACACACACGCACGTACACACACATGCACGTACACATGCACACAGATGCACACACACACGAACGTACGTACACAGGCGCACAGGCATACGCACACACACACGCACACACACACACGCACACACACACACACACACACACACACGCACACACACGCACACACACGCACGCACACAAACACACACGCACACACAAAAACACAAAAGAAAGAACACCGCACAGATTAGTTTGAACGGCAGGTTTAATAATTACGCGGTACTCAGGAAGAGAGAAGAGTGGCCTCCAGCCAGTCTTTAACTTCCGACGACGGAGCCCCGCGGTGCAGCTGTGCCTTTAGCAGCACCCCGACTCCCACCCCCCGTCTCCCCCCTCCATCAGCCCTCCATCCCCACACCGCACTCCTGACGGATGAGCCTGCACTCGGCCCTGGGTAATTATTTTGTGTGCTGGAGACGGCTACGGGGGGGAGCAGGATGGCGATGAGCTGAAATGAGAGCATGGCATCCAGAAAGAAGAAAGCAAAAAAAAAAACTAGGAAGCTTTAGAAGAAGGAAAAAATAAGGAAAAGAAAAAAAAAGCCAGACAGAATTCAATTATTGAAATCAGAGATTAAAAGGGTGGCGGTGGGGGGGCAGAAAAGAGAATAAAGATGCCTCTTCGGCAGTTCCGCCTCTGTGGCGGTTGGGGGTGTATGGGGGGAGGGGGGGAGGAGGGGGCGGGGGAAGGAGGAGGGGGAGAGAAAGAGACGAAGGACGTGGAAAATTGATGGCAGGAATGGGAGACTAATTAAACTGTTAGATGAGGGCAGATAGCGGACCACACACACGGGCAGGACTGCCAACACACACGTATACTTACTTACACACACACGTATACACTCTCTCTCTCACACACACACACACACACGTATACACTCTCACACACGCACACACACACGTATACACTCTCACACACACACGTATACACTCTCACACACACACGTACACACACACACACGTACACACACGTACACACACGTGCACACACGTACACACACGTACACACACGTGCACACACGTACACACACGTACACACACGTACACACACACACATTCACGCACATATACCCTTCAGTGCTAGTCCACTCGCTCTCCAGCAGCCCTGGAAAAAAACGTTTTGCCCTCTCTCTGTGTCTAAAACGGAAGATAAGTGCACTACAGGCACAGTATGGGGGGGGGGGGGGGGGGGGCTGCAGGTCTTTCGCTTTCTATGCACAAACACGGAGAGGGGGCACCACTGCCTGCCTGCACACTAAAGCATAACGCCGCGGCGTCGGATTTCCACCAGGTAAGCAATACACTTCCCCCAAACAGCCAGCCGTATGCCATAACGCCGCTCCAGTGACTGACATCAACATACAGTCAGCACTAAGCAGCCCCTGATCTGCATCCACATCAAGAATTCCGTCTGCGAGTTTTCTTTGCACCAGCGTTCCTTGGTAAGCCATCTTTCAATTAGACCGCAGTGCTGACGGTATCAAATAACATAAAGCCCAGCATGCGCCCGTTAAGATGCACAATGCAGGAACCTGACTGCTACTGTAGATGCAACAGCGGGAAACTGCCGCTGCCACTGCTGCTGCTGCTGCTGATGCCACTGCAAAAGCTACATGTCTAGCTACACAATGCCTCTCTCCTACAGCACACTGTCATCCAACAGGTTAAGCCCCATTCACATGCTTCCCCTCATTAAACAGAGGGGGGACTGAATGATGTGACTACTGAAACTGGTGCGCTGTAGGCCACAGTCTGCTGCTGATGCATCAGGTTAAGCTTTTCTTAGCAGCCAACCAAAACTGGCCCCTCACACACACCACATACTGCTAAGTTCCTCATGATGGGATGAGTTAGAAATGAACTCTCTCTCTCGCAGGCTTGACTGTTTTTTGCGAGTTTGTTCAAGGTAATGTTTCAACACAGAGGTTACAACCCACCCCACGTTCTCCACCTTCAGAGGAATGGAGGGAAAAATACCTTTGAAGAGAAAATATAAAGGTCAGCTAATAAAAGACTACAAAGTAAATCAACAGAGAGGTACCAGACCAGGTCAGCGAGAGAAAAAAAAAAAAGAAGAAGAAAAAAAACATAATACAGCATCATAAATTCAGCATCTGCCCGCCAGTTCAATCGAACGCATCAATCACACCAAATTAATCCCTGTTGAAGGATATTGTGAAGAAGATGAATGCTTTTGACGATTCGAGCAGCTGTTGCCACGGCGAGAGGACCTGTCAAAACAGCCGAGGGGAGATTTAGAGTCGGGCAGGAGCGCGGGCAGCCCTGCCTGCTACTACCTCGTCAAGCAAGCCCCCATCCGGACGCCGGCTTGATAGGCGGCTGCCTGCCTGACGGACTGACTCGGTCGAGCCGTGCCTGTCAGCTAATCGCAAAAGATGGATGAGGGTCTTAGGAACAACCAGCGGGTTGCTGGGGGTGAACAGTGCAAGCAACCCTCCGTTGGAGAAGTCCTCTAATAAGGAACCAGACAACCAGGTGAAGCATCGGCCAGTTTACAATCAAGGCATTAAATCATTCATCGCCTGACAGTAATAGTTGCGAGACTGCTATACGGTACGAATGCAGAGCCACTGTGCATTTTTAGAGGAATGTCAAAAACACATACATGTCTCCAACTGCAAACTCACTGTGATTGAATAAGCAGGCACACTAGGCAGCTAAGCTAATATAACAGCCATTTTTTGCTGTCAGGGCCCCAGCCTAATTCCCATGCACAAAATGAGTCACGGAACACGCTGAATAATAATAAGATGTATGCAGCCACAGCTGTCAAAATGTGTGATTTCATTTCAGAAAAAAATGCTGACAATTTAAATGTGTTTCTGAATGCTAGTTTGCTGCAGAGCAACTTTTGAGTTTCTGTGGAACAACAGAAGCGTCCGTCAAGCTTGCCAAGAATGGCCCCCCCACCCCATAGCAGTCTTCTTCAATTAGGCTACCTACCTCTGACAATCTTATCTGGGAGTAGGGAGGGGGGCTTCCCAGCCTGGTGCTCCCAGCTTGTTTTTATCTGGGATTATTTGGACGTCGTCTGGAAATACTCAGGCTTGTTAGAATTCATCTTTGGGTCTGCCAATCAGGACGTTTTATAGGGATGGGTTTCATTTTAAGCTTTTTTACTTGCCATCAAAACTGTACAGCTGCCATCAAAAAAGGGAGCTGTTTGGACCAGAGTTTGAATTTACTTTTTTAAGACTTCATAACTGTCTATTTAATTTACAAGGTGTTTCTGTTTGGTATTGCTTTCCTATCAGCCTGACATTCTTTACGTACAACACAGTTTCAATCATTCAAGTATGATTCAGATTGGCATTCATTAACCACACCTCTTGTCCAGCTGAAATCCAATAAGGCACACCCAGACCACACTGAACGCAGAGAACGTTGGCTGGTTGTGGCAGGCTAGCCGTCTAGCCATCAATACTCCTAACCGTCCAATCGCTATGCGCGTCCACACTGTCACACTCACATCTGGTGATGTTCAGCCACGCCGAAAGGGCTGCTAAATAGCTTACACCTGATGTGCAGCTAACAAAGGTGGTGATCCTTGCTTCGTTATGTAAAAACCCTGGAAAATATTTGATCAAACTCAGAATCTGAACTAGGTGATCCTAATAAGCACACAAAACCACTGAACCGGTAGAGAAGCTAATGACCCGTGTTAAGAACACAGACAGCAGGGTTTTCATTTTCTAAGGCTGGGACCTGCACCTCTGGTGGCTACAGACAGGACTTTGTGTGGGTGCGTGTGTGTGTGTTGTATGTATGTATGTATGTACGGGTGTGTGTGTGTGTGTGTGTGTCTGTGTGCGTGCGTCTGTGTGCGTGCGTCTGCGTGCGTGCGTGCGTGCGTCTGCGTGCGTGCGTCTGCGTGCGTCTGTGTGTATGCTTGAGAATCAATATGGAGGCTGCCGTCGCCACAGCCCCTCAGCACAGGAGCGGAAAGGAATTGCAGCTGTTTAGCAGCCATGGCCCAAATAGAGACACATCCATTACGCCTCACTACTAAAGTGATTACAGTGCTTCCAGATTTCAGCTTGAGTTGACTCGGCGCTGAAAAATTAAGCACATTAATTAAAACCGAACATCAACACCCTCCCCGGAACGTTGTTTTGCCTGCCTGGGCTTTAACAGTTTGAGGCTCAAGCTTAATCGTCGCCCGGGAAACAGGCCCCATGATGTAACAAATTGGTCCAACTTTAATAACAGCAGACAAAACAATAGGAATGATGGGATCCAGGGGAGGTGGGGCATCCATCTTGATTAGGCCTGAACTCCGGCTCACCTCTCCGCCCAAGCATGGCCTGATAAGAGCGGAGCTTTTAATGAAGCTGGAATCCAATCTGGGGGCGAGGCGCCACTTTCAATCAAAGTGTGGAGACCCCTGAAACCCCCACTCTTATTAGTTGATCCACTCAGCTTGTGAGTGTGTGTGTGTGTGTGTGTCTGTGTGTGTGTACATGCAGCAAAGCCACAAGTGCATGAGTGTGTGTGTACTATCGGCCAATGGTTGTGTGCGTCTATTATGTATATGTGTGTATATAATGACATAATCTGTTTGTAAGTAAGCACGATCATTGTGTGTGTGTGTGTGTGTGTGTGTGTGTGTGTGTGTGTGTGTGTGTGTGTGTGTGTGTGTGTGTGTGTGTGTGTATATCAAACAGTGCAAGTGTGTCTAGCCGCCTGCTGCACCACGCTCTTGGGACTCATCTACAACAATCAAGGCTACGCAGGCAGACAGCCTTATACACACACAAACACACACACACACACACACACAGGAAAAATGAGAGTTGGGGAAGGCAAAAGCTTTGATATTGCTCCTGCACCAGCCATGGTGAGGCGAGGATAAGGCTGTGATAAATCTCTACGTCTGAGCTGTTCTTCTGTCCGCAGGAAAATAAAAAGAAAATAGAAAAGCACAAACGGGGAAACACAACACTCTTCAACTCTCTAAGTGGCCACACCATGGTATACGGGGGATGTGAAATTGGCTATGTATATGGAAGTGAGCTACTTTTTTTGGCGAGTGTGGTATTAAATATTTAACAGGGCACTGTCTGACTGGAAGGTCATTTCAGTCGTTGAGGAACATTCTGGAACTATGTGTAGGGGGGCCTTACATGCATACTTTGTGCACTAAGTTGAGTGCAAACTCATTGCTAGGCTTATACTGCGACAACTTTCTCTGGACTTGGGAGATTCTCTTCCCTCTTCCCCCTTGGAGGAACTCTGGGAGGGATTCAAACAACAGGAAGTCCTGCAGGCAGTCGAGTTAGTCAGAGCGGATATCCCAGCAGGCCGAGCGGCACACAAGAACTGGGCATGAAGCGAGCGAGCGAGAGAAAGAGAGAGAGAGCCAAAAAGAGAGAGAGAGAGAGAGAGAGAGAGAGGGAGAGAGAGGGTGAGGGAGAGATAAAGAGGGAGAGACAGAAAGACAGAGAGGCAGGGAGAGGGAGAGATAAAGAGGTAGAGACAGAATGTGAGTGAGAAGACTCAGGAAGGCAAAAACTAAAGTAAACTAAGAAAAGTAGGAAAGGAAAAAAAGAAAGCGAGAGAGGAAAGTGAGAGAAGGAGAGAGAGAGAGAAAGAGAGAATAAGTGAGAGTGATAGAGAGAAGACTCAGGAAGGCAAAGACCTAAGCAAGAGAGCGAGAAAGAGAGAGAGAATGAGTGAAAGTGAGTGAATGAGAGAAAACTCAGAAAGGCAGTGTCCTAAGCAAGAGAGCAAGAAAGAGAGCGAGAAAGAGAGAGAGAGAGAATGAGTGAGAGTGATTGAGACAGAGAGAGAAGACTCATGAAGGCAAAGACCTAAGCAAGACAGCAAGAGAGAGAGAGAGAGAATGAGTGAGAGTGAGTGAGACAGAGAGAGAAGACTCAGAAAGGCAAAGACCTAAGCAAGCAAGCAAGGAAGGCAGAGTTGTGCCAAGCGCTTTCCCCTGCCTCTGCCTCTGCTGTGTTTGGGCCAACTTCCCCTCCAGTGTGTCTGTGTCCGTCTGTGTTTAACCCCACCATAGGACGCTGCCCAAAGCCAACAGCACTGTAGCTGGAATGCAACTCTTTAGGGTAGTCCCCAACCCAAACACAAAGCACCCCCCACACACACCCGTAAAAATGCTGAAATCAAATCAAATGAAAATCCACATGAGAGCCATGGATAAGGAATCCCATCAAAACAGCCACTGAGTGCCTGCAGCCAGAGAAGAGGGGCTACAGTGGTGGAGGAGCTGCTTCACAGAGAGAGACACACACACACACACACACATACACACACACACACACACATACTGAGAAGAGAGCAGTAGTCAGAGCTGGTGGAAGAGCAGAGCACTTGTCTGGTCTAGAGAGGTGTGTGTGAGTGTCTAGGTGTGTGTGTGTGTGTGTGTGTGTGTGTGTGTGTGTGTGTGTGTGTGTGTGTGTGTGTGTACTTATCTACAGATGTACAGAAGGAACAAAAATCCCCACCAAGACAGAAAAGATGATATGGGGGGAACAAATTATGGTCCTCACTAATCTCACAGCGTTTTTCTGGGGTGCGCTGCTGTTACTGATGAAACAAAAAGTGCCAAAACATTTCTTCACCCACAGGTTAGAGCCAGGAATGGCTTCGGTCTGGGCACTGTTTCAAACACACACTTCACCCCCCAAACCCCCTCCTTTCCTGCACACTCCCCGGGATCCTGGTACTGTAGTGGGGCTGTTCTTATCAGTGATGTCATGATGAATGTACTTGACAGAGAAGATGCTGAACGTACTGATGGAACGACACCCCTCCCTCTCCCTCGTTGTCTCTCTCATTCTCTCAGTGTCATTCTCTTTGCCATTCCCTCTCTCTCATTCTCTCATTCTGTCATTCTCTCCTTCTCTCTCTCTCCCTCATTTTTTCTCTCTATCTCTCTCCCTTGTTCTCTCTCTCCCTGTCAGCTTGTTCAGATAGGGCCACGCTCACAAGACTGCTGGCACCAACAACTCATGGCTCCAGCTACAGAGGTGTGTGTGCGCGCGAGTATGTATGTGCGCGTATATGTGCATGTGTGTGTGTTTGTGTGCGTGTGTCTTTTGGAGGTGGATGTCTGTGTGTGTGTGTGTGCCCATGACTCATGAAGGTCTTGCATAAGGCCCCACCTGGCTGCCTCTCCTGTGCCACTGAGGCAGGGCTGGGATCTGGCTGTTTCTG
>CM059280.1:18432782-18440282 GCA_030347295.1 Setipinna tenuifilis | reverse complement strand
CCCCACAAGGCCAGAGGCCAGGGAGGCACCGAGGCCAAAACCTCAGCCTCTCACTCTGCCTCTGCCTCTGATCCCACTGCACATCAGCCTGGGCGCCTCGCTCTAAAATAAAGTTACCCTTTCAACACACAAACACACACACACTACTACTACTATTACTACTTTATGCACACACACCCGTCCACACACACACTACTATTACTACTACGACACATGCATACAGCCATCCAACCACCCTCCCACACACAAACACACACATACACACATACACACACACACACACACACACACACCAGGGTGGCCAGTGGGGACTGCCCAGTCTAGAGCATGAGCCAGGCCAGATGCTTCCTGTTTACGTCGTCCCTCACTCTCTTACTTGGCATGGCTTTACACTCACACACACACACACACACACACACAAACTTGGCATGACCTTACACAGACACACACACACACACACACTTGGCATGGCCTTACATTCTCACACTCACACACACACTTTTACAAATTGTGTGTGTGTGTGGCTCACACCAGTGTCAATTCTCTAGTGATATTCCAGGGACATAATAATATAGGCACTCATAGCCAACACACCCACACGTTCCCCCAACCCTCCACACACACACACACACATACACACACAAAAGACGAAGACCTACTTTTAAAAAAGGTTGCGGTAGAAGGTTTTGCGGAACCACACACCATGCCAACTGCTGTCTTAGATTGTGAGGACAAACACAGACTGACAGACACATAGACAGACAGACAGTCAAACACACGTGTACACACACACACACACACACACACACACACACCACAGCCGATAACGAGCAGTTAACCATAGCCAGAGAAGCAGATGGGCCACTGCTGCTGCTGCGGGAATCTCCACCACTGCACTCGTCTATTTTTCCTCTCCCAACTCTCTGTCCGTCTTTCTTTCCCTCCTTCTCCCACTCTCTCCATTCCCCATGACTTCGCTCATCACTCACTCCACTCCTGCTGGACTTATAGAGCTGTTAACACAAAGCAGCACTGAGTACTGTCTGTGTGTGTGTGTGTGTGTGTGTGTGTGTGAAAGAGAAAGCGAGAGAGAGAGAGTGTGTGTGAGTGCGTAAGAAGGAGAGAAAGTGTGTGTGCGTGTTTGAGAGCAAGGGTCAGTAGCTCTGCTCGAAGACCCATCTCCGGTCCAGATGTGTCCTACTTCAGGGCAGCCCAGCAACACACACACACACATACACACACACACACACACACACACACACACACACACAGGGGGTCAAGTGTAACCTACATGTTAGAAACTGCACTGAGGCTGTGTACCACTTCTGTGCATTCTATGTCCTAACCGGCTGAAGAAGATTTTGCCTCACAGAAGGGTGGGGGTATGAGGGTGCGCGTTTGGGGTGGGGATGTGCTGGGTTTCCAGCAGCAATCCTGTCCTGTACCAGCAATCGTATTAACTGGAGCAGAATCTAGTTGCAGGCAAGCAACAATCTAAAAAAAAAAAAGCAATCAATCTAAAAGGCTTTTGGTGACATTCAATTCTATCAATAGGTCTGTAGACATCAGTAGGTTATTATGTTATCCCTGTGTGTGTGTGTGTGTGTGTGTGTGTGTGTGTGTGTGTGTGTGTGAATATAACACGAGTGTTATGTCTGCAAAGTGCAGTTAACTCTTGATGTAAATCGGAGAATTTGAAAGGTCGTCAGCACTTAAAGTCTGTGTTCTACCTCAGTGACATCAGTAAATATCAAATCACTGGTAAATAACAGTAAATAATTTTGGACCCCACTGATGTGGACCTCCGACAACCCACCCCCCTCCGCACAAACACACACACCCCACTAAAACCGACAGAAATGGTAAATTATGATAGAGCATTGACCAAACACTAACAGCAGCGAGGCTACTACTACAACTTCATGGACAATTTACTCCCTTAAACACTCACGAATGCTTTCAGACACTTTGACCAGCAGCTAAAACGCATTTCCGCTCCGCATCATTTCTGAAATGATTGTTGGCCTTTATCCGCTTTTAGCGACAACATTGTTTTGACATTTTCATTCGGAGAGCGAGGCAATTATAAAATGCTTTCCAAGACTCTGCAAGGGCCCCCCTATGGGAAGCCATTATAAAACCATCTCATCGCTCCCCTCCTATTAGGGCATCTCAAAACGGGCCACACTTGTTTGATCTGTAATTGGCAAAAAAAAGAGAAATCGATCAAGTCAAAATTGACTTCCCTTAGCCTTTAGCGTAGCCCGAGCATGTTGCCCTGTGTGTGTGCAACGACGGTTACCGTGGGAATCGATTAGCCCCCGGTGGTTGTCAAAGGGAGCTTGAAACTATGGCAACCTGCTCATGTGCAGCATTGCGACTAGCGTTTTAGGGGTAAGAACAAAAGTGGGTGAACTATATACACAGTGATAAAAGCGGTGGCTTAACTATGCATATCCTTCACAAAAGTGCTCACGAATCTGATTAAACGGTGTTTTGCAATTCGAAAAAGGTGTCCGCAACTGTCCGTTTACCTTTCCGCAACACCACTGGTCACACTCTGCGGTCACCAGGGATTTGAAGTACCTGGGCCATCGGTACAGGTGTCAATCCCAGCTTCAGGACGTAGAAAAGCTGCCACATATCTGATCCAACCACTTGCTTAACCAGCTGATCCCAATAAGTACACAAACCATAAGACAGGTTAGATATGCTTATTTGTGTTACCTCACCTCACCTCTGTTAGGTGCAAAGGCGGAAGGAATACGTGGCAGGGTTTTTTACTTTCTGAATCCCGGATTGACACCCCTGCATGGGTATGACTCACGGCGTGAGATGTGGCCTTCGAGCAGACCTCAATCATCTGATAGCTGGGGAGCTTGGAGACTTGTGAGCTGATGTCTGAGAGTCACACGAGAGCTGGCAGTGCAGGGCAACTTATCAAAATCTCCAATCGCTTCAGGGGGTGTGGCCACAGCGGGAGGAAGAGGAAGGAAGGCCGCCCTTGTCTTTCACTCACTACCCACAGATATATCACCAGCTATCAGAGGCTGATTGTTTCACCCATGAGTCACCAGCCATTTTGCTCAGAATATCAACTGGAGCAGCCCAACGTGACAAGCAGATGTACAGATGCCCCATGCAAATGGCTCTCGATACTGCCAAGAGCAGGAGAATGAGTGGGTATTTCAGAAGGAAAGACATAGCCTACAGGTGGGAGGTAATTTTTGTGGTATTTACATGTGTTGATATACATCGGACAAGGGCTCGGGTCATGCTGGGGTTAGATGGGCAGATCAGCAGAGCTAAGGGGTTGAGACAGTGGTCAAACATGTCCGTATGTGAGTATCCCTCCCAGAGTTCACTCAAGGGCGATCGCCAACCCCCCTGACCCTCCCCAGAGCTAAACAGGAACCGTCACTTCCCCCTCACAGACGAGGACTACGCCATAACCACAGAAACACTGCTCTGTTTGGGACAGTGTGTCAGTGTGTGTGTGTGTGTGAGCGTGTGTGTGTGTGTGAGTGTGTGTGTGTGTGTGTGTGCACACGTTGCTGGGAGAACTGCAAGTGATGAATCATAAAATGGTCCCTTGAACTCTTGAAATTGCAAAAAACTGAATGACAATGTGCTGGCATTTCAAAAATGAATAACCCTTCCTCAGCAACTTTAATATGCAGGCGAAAAAGCACTAATGACAAAATGTCCATTACAGAATGACAAAATCTAAGGCAAAGAAAGTATTATTGTTATTTTTTGACTCAACAAAAGGTTACAAAGTACAAAACTGTGCCCTTAGAGTCAGGAAGACGCTTACATTCAAATCTCTGCAGGGTATAAAACAGCCTTGGAGACACACACACAGTTAGATGCGGCAGCCTCACATGAAATACCCTCCACTTGTAAATGGTTTTCCTCCAAGTCCCAAGAGAAATGGTCAGCTCTGGCTAATTTCGCTGCATTGATGGATTTTCCTCACGTCAATCTAAACGATGCTGGAAAGAGACACACTGCCCCACTGAAAGACAATTCTTAACATAACCTGCAATAGCTATGGGACAGGGGGGGGTTTACGGTGATGAGTGACATTAGAAAAGCATTTTTAATTACAGCGCCGCTTCTTGATGTGCGGTCGATTGGGACGCAATAAATTGGTGGACAGCACAGCGGCGCTGCCAGACAAAATGAGTGCCATCCCTCTTGAAGTTATATAAAAAAAATTGAATCTGCAAGCAGGCAGAGGGAATTGAAAAAAAAAAAACGAGATGGGGGGGGGGGGGGGGGAAGCTAGGAGAACTGGTCATTCCATTCAACGCCTCCACTCTCCATTGACTTTTGTGCAGAGCTGACATCGAATACCTAAGGTCGGCTTTAACCACCATCCACGGCTTTAAGACTGAGCTATAAATAGCCCAAGAAAAGTTTTCTCTGTTACTAAATACCAACTCTGGCCTTCAACAGTCTTCTGTGACACATTAACACATTTTGCAATCTTACATGTTACCTACAGCTGTGACAAAGGAACACATTCGTCTCCAAGGTTCGTCTCAAAAGGTTATCAGCGTCCAACACCTATGCTGTTGGAGTCTTTATTTTCTTTGGTTAAGGAATAAAAGAAAGGAATAAAAATGGACAAAGCAGACGAATCCCCAGGAAGTGGAAAGCTTGAAGTGAATAAAAGGTATCGCTCAGAAAAAAAATTAGCTCTGCGAATCACATCACTTTCCTCGGGCAGATGCTCTTTACTACTGCCAAGTCAGCGGGAACCGAGATAGGCAAACATTTATTTTTCTCTTCTTCGTTTATTTTCTTCATCTCTTTCCCTCTTCCTCGCCTTATTTTTTTCCACTCTTCCTGATAAGCAAGCTTGTCTCGCTGCCGCATTTCAATCAGGCAGTCATCAGGCATGGGAAAGAGGAAAACGAGATGAAGCGTCTGGAAAAGTTAATCTTTACGCCCGGGGGCATTTAAGGGAGTTAGTGGACGATGCAAAAGGTGGCCAGTCTCCCTGACCCCCTGCCGTGAGTCCGCAACCAAATGAGAGGAGGAGGAAAAAGGGGGGAGGATGAGGGAGGAGTGGAGGAGTGCTGTCTGGACAAAGCGTCCCGTAGAGATACCTATCCAGGGGGTAATGGAAGCAGAGCAAAGGGTTCTGTTACTCACCCCCTTCGCCAGGGGTCAAATGACTCACCTGCCATAAACCCAAGCTGCAGAGGCCGACCAGTCACAAATAGAATTATTTTTTTTAAAGTCACGATCCCTTAATCACCCGTCCACTTATAGCAGACCCGTGAGCCAGAACAAAAGGATTGACGGCACCCCCATTTGGCTAAAGAAAATGCACAAAACATCTTTTTTTTCCTTGTGGGCATGTGAGCTGGAGGAGCAGGAGTTGAGTCAAGGAGAAAGCACTTATCAGCACAATGATGAGCTTCACCAGCCGGCTAATGGAGGAACCCTATGGCCCTGCGCTGTTCTCCCGTACGCTACATACTGTAGCCCTGGCCGCCAGCGCAGGAACACGGCCAAAAAGGGAAGCAAGGTCCTTCTCAGGCCCCTAAGAGGGCCTCCACAGGCACATCAAACTAGCTGGTATGATGGCTCTGGAATACCACACAGAGGAGGTATAATAGCCCCATGGTCACATACACGCCTGCACAAAAGACCACACACACACACACACACACACACACAATCTCCACATTTTTTGCGTATACAGCTGAGAAATCAACTTGTCTTGACCGTGGATAGAAGGTGTTTTCATGGGCTCTGTGCTGTAGTTCTGTGGCTGAAGGCATGTGATTTTAAGGGCAGGGACTGGTGGGGTCTCTTGGGCGTGTTAGCAAAGGATACATAAACACTTGCCTTCTCTATTTATTATATTTTTTTGCTCAATATCCTCTTACCCAATTTACTATCATTCCACACACACTCACACACAAACAAATCTCTCTCTCTCTCTCTCTCCCTCTCTCTCTCTCTCACACACACACACACACACACACACACACACAAAACATACAAACAATTGCACTGCTTTTTTGTTCCTATATCTGTAGCACTCCCATTCCTCATTCCACTCTCTCACACGCGCACACACACACACACACAGATCCACCTCCACCTCCTCATCTCCTTCCTGTCTCTGTTTTCACCTTCTTTAGCCATATCTCTTCAGAGCTCCTTTTCCCTTTTCTTGAAGTCTCCTCCCACCTACCTACCTTCTGCTTCTTTACCCTCCTGATGTCCTTGCCTTTACTTCCCTCCATTCTTCCACCTTTTTTTGTGCCTGTTCTCTTTTCAACTGCACCCCCCCCCCACCACACACACACACACACACACACACCAGCACCACAACTGACAATTCCCTTCCTTTTTTATCTCTACACTGTTTTGTGGAGGAGGAAAAATACTGTTGGGTCCTGTAGCATCATGGCTGCTGCCCACAGTCTTCTATGGGACCACACAGTTGCTCTGGTCTTCTTATCGAAAGGCCGCAGCACATTACAATACAGTACAGTACAGTACAGTATCACAAGATTCAAGATTTAATATATTCAGGAGCTTCATTCTCATTGAACAACTGCTTGTACAACAAAATTAGACAGCTAGGCCATGAAGGTGCAAGGTGAAAGAGTCAAGTAAAGAGCACTGTAAAAAAAAAAATAGAAGAAGAATAGAAGGAAGTATATACAAGTATGTAGTACAGTATATAGATGTGTGCAATATAAGTATATAGAACATCATGGCTCTGCACAGTTCAGCTTCCCCAACACAACACAACACAACCACACCACAGCTCAGCCATCTTCTGAACCCCTGGCGAAAAAAAGCTTTTTTTAATAAAGCACCACTCCCCACACACACACAACACACACACCCCACACACACACACACACCCGACTCTGCCATCTGCACATGTCTTCCATTTCACTCCACAAAGGAAAAAGAGCCAGGAGCGGCTGCAGTATGGATTTTCAAAGGGGGCCACCGCGTAACAAGCAGCTCAGCTCCGCTCAGCTCACACGCCAAATCAAAAGGAGACGGTTGCATAATCACGCTCATATATCCAGCACCGCCCCACAACCCCCAACCTCAATACACACACACACCTAGACACTCACGCACACACACACCTAGACACTCACGCACACTCACACACACACACACACACCTAGACACTCACGCACACACACACACCTACACGTGCAGATGAAAGGAGGAGAAAGCCACCGGCTTTGGGTCACCTGGTGATGCATATGTCTTTGCTTTTGAGGCCACACCGTTACAATGTGTGTGGAGCTCTTTAATAAGTATGAGCAGTGTGAGGTGGAATCATAATTCTGCTCATTCAGAAACGAGGGGGGGGGGATTGGTGGTTGGTGTGTGTGTGTGTGTGTCGAGGGGAACGGTACTGTAATGAATAATGAGAAAAATGTGTCCTCTCAAACTCTAGGGGCGACTGACAGATTTTGACTGACAGCTTTTGTCATCGGTGTG
>CM059280.1:18385282-18427782 GCA_030347295.1 Setipinna tenuifilis | reverse complement strand
GTCACCTCAGTGACGACACAGGCAGTTAGCCAAAGCACTGTTGTCGTTACTGATGGATTTTTTTTTTCTTTCATTGTTAAAAAGAAGTTAAATTAACATTATTATGAAGATGATTATTTTTGGTTGGCTGACAAAATTGTATCAGACTATACTTGCAAGTAAGCGAGGAGCGGTAACAATAAATTCCGACCAAATTATAAATCACTGTTCTGTATCGCTAATACCGTGATTACCATAAGCCATGTAAGTAGCTCTGTCTGGCTGGAGCCTCAAATCTGTGTATTAGCATGCAAATGGATGGTACCGGCATTGACAGGAGCATTTCGCATGCAAGGCTCCCCAAATGGCACACATGTGGGCTGCAGAGATAGGCTAGGCTGCCCAAGGCCTATGCTAAACAACAATCCACAGGTGTCTTCATATACACACACACACACACACACACCTCTTCTTTTCTCAGCAACTTGGGAAAAAAAAGCTCTTTTCGGCAAAGAAAACTTTTTGGCTTTAGAACTCAGCATTCCAGTTTCTCACTTCCAGGTTGTTGCTTTCCCTTAAGCATGTCCACACACAAACACACACAGCAGACACAAACACACACAAACACATTTTTGTTATGCTTTCTAGTGCCGAGTCCCTGTCCAGTTCATTCAATCAAAAGGCACTGAAAATAGTCTGGTAATCTGAGAGCATATCTGGAAGGTAGCAATTTGATGTTTTTGGCGGAGACGAAGCCTGTTGCCCTTGGGGGGGGGGTAGGATACGGAGCTATAGGGAGCAAGGGAGATGGGGGGGATTAGCATGTGTGTGTGTGTGTGTGTGTGTGTGTGTGTGTGTGTGTGTTTGTGTGTGGGGGGGTGTTACATGTTTGTGGAAAGCTCGCAAAAAGTCCAAGAATGCAGAGACAATACGCCACACAGATGTTCTCAGAGATATTTCTCCGATCGACTCACTTCTCCTGTGTCACAAGGCTCTTAAGAGATATGGCCAGAGCTGTATCCAAGATACTAAAGTTTGAGCTACACAAAGACGAGAGAGAGACACACACACACACACACACACACACACACACACACACACACACACACACACACAGGGGAAGAAAAACACAAAGAAGTTTCTGGAAACACCATACGGCTGACAGCCTGCATTTCGTTCCCTTTTTGCAGGAAACGCAAACGCACCTCCCCTTTAACCACAAGAGTGGTTCAGAGATCCGTATCGCATTCTCCAGCCCCTATGCATTTCAAAGGGACGACTGCTGCTCTCTGGGTATTAGGAGCTCTGGACAAAGCATTAGATAGGAGCCATGTGGGGGCCCACACACCCCCCCTCTTTCCCCAAATGCCTCTTCTCATTCCAGTTAAACGAGCAGCGAGCTCACCCATAGACACATCTGGCCTGGAGGTCCAACACATGGTCCTGTTTTCAATCTTGGAGCATGCATGCACGCACGCCCATACACACTACACACACACTAACACACACACACACATGACACACTAACACACACACACTACACTAACACACACTAACACACACACAGCACACCCCATATCTGGAGCCAGAACCACACTTTTTTGGAGAGTCCTAGATTAAGACAATTAGAGTGCGAGATTCTGATGGAGATCGCTGACAGCGAGCAGAGGTTCTGAACTGTGCCACTGAAGATTAGGCTCCAAAAATAAGCTGTGAATGGGGACAGGCTTCTTTTTTTCTTTACTTCTTTCTTTCTTTCTTTTCTTTTTTTTCCTTCTCTCTCAGAACTTGGCCTGCAGGTTGGGCTCTGGACCAGCGCCTGTGAGGAGAGTGAACCTTGAAATGAGAAGGCGAGATGGAGTGTCTGTGAGACCGTTGCACACAATTAGCTGGCCCATAGGCTTGAGCAACTCACACACACACATAAACACACACACAGACACTCTCTCTCTTTCACTCACGCACACACACACACAAGCAATCTAATGCCAAGGTGTTCTGAAATACATACACACACACAAACCAACAGACACACACACAAACAGACACAGACACACACAGACACACACACACATTGAAAGCAAATCCTGCATGTACAGCGATCCAAACAGGTATGATCTAAATACACAGGCATCCACCCACACACACACCAACACACACCAACACACGTATTGACAGCAAATCCTGCATGTACAGAGATCCAAACAGGTATGATTTGAATACACAGGCATCCACCCACACACACACACACCCCTACACACACACACAAACACACATACGCAATAAAACTACATAGCCTCACTGTTGGGGGGGGGGGGGTGATATGTAATGTGTGTGTGGCCTCCAAAAGTACACGTCAGGTTACTGTGAGAAAGAAATCTCCTCAGTGCTGGAACACAGAACAGAGGAGCATTAGCCCCATTAGACCTTTGCGGGGTAATGAGACCTCCTCCTGCCTCAAACACAGGCTCAGGCTCACACACACACACACACACACACACACACACACACTCACACACACACACAGATGACATAGTCTTTGCCTCAGCCTCCCAGTCCCAGGGATAAGGGGCTGAAGGGACTACACCCTGCCTCAGAGCGCAGTGAAGTGGGGGGTGGAGGGTGTGTGTGTGTGTGTGTGGGTGTGTGGGGGGGATGAAGCCTGCTCCTACAGCCAATGTTTTAAAAGCACGCCAACAAACGTGCTTTTAATTAGGAGGCGCGTGTGGTGGGGTTTTTTTTCTTCTCCTTCATCTTTCCTAGGCAGGCCTAATCATCTAGGGGGGGGATTTAAATGCTAGCTGTCAATGCAGGAGGCTCTTCAAGTCAGGAGATCTGTTTTTTTTTAATTGAAATTCAAAAGGAAAGGCAATTATTATCCTGCGGCTTATCAGACACCTGAGGCCCATTCACCTGCCTGAAGGAGTGATGAGGGATGGGGGTTGGGGTGGGTGTGGGGGCGTGTGGTGGTAAAGAGATCACAAATTATAGCCTCTAAGCTAGCTGGGATGGCAGCAAATGCCACAGCGAAACGACCCTTATCGAACGGCTGTTTCTCCAACCCAAGGCCAGAGAGCTAACACATTTTAATCAGGCGTTTGGAGAAGACAGCCCGCCCTTTCTCCGCCAGCCACCTCCAGTGCTAACCTCGCCAACTAATTGGCACCTTGCCTTTGAGAGACAAGCATGATGACAGTGATCACCGAGCCATCTTCCCGGCCCACGCACACACAAGCGAAAGCGCCACTCCCCGTTTGCCGAGAAAAAGAAGGAGAAGGAGGAGGAGGAGGAAGCTGAAATATGCCTTCCTTGGAAAAATGCCTCACCTACCAGCACATACCATCAGCAACCAAGCCTTGTTGTACCGACATCACATTAAATGAGATTGTTTTGATTTGCAGAGAAGAAAAAAGGCAGCAGACTTTGAATCGAGCCGAGGCGAAGGCGTAAATAAATTACTTTTCGCAAAATAATTGAACGAGCTGGAAGAGACAAGAATGATGGGGGGAGAAAAGACGAACGACAAGGAGGAGGCAAGAGAAGGGAAAGGGCGGGAGGGGGGGGGAGAAGGAAGAGAATGAGGGGGCCGCAACAAAAAAAAAGGAGAAGAAAGAAGAAATGCAAAGTTATTCATGGCAGCCATCAGTGAATGCAGGTAGAGCGTTCGTGAGGCGTCTTAAAACAGCCATGCCAACAAGAGTGCATCCGTGACCACCAATTTACCAATCAGAAGACAACAGGCTGTTACTACTGCTGCTGCTGCTGTTAGTTCTTTGTTGTTTTCCATCACCCAACAAACAAACAACCAAACAAACAAACAAAACGAACCACACGCTCAGGATGCAAAGCAGCTACGATCAAAAACCACTCACACACACACACACAAGCATAATGCCTTACACATGAAACATACACATAGACAGTAACAAACACGTACACACAAACAAACAAACGCACAAAAAACACACAAACAAGCGGAGGCCACATTTTCACACCTTGAGTGTTTAAAAAAAAAAAAGACATGTTAAGAGAGCCAGCAGTTTCAGCACAAATCCTCCCTCCTGTAAGAAGAAAAAACAAAACCACATCCTTCCATGCCACATCAACATGGTACTTGATCGCTGCTTTGGATCAACACAGTATGGGACGTCACTGTCACCTCACAGCTGGAGACAGCTCACACACCCTCCTTTTTGTTTTTAACACCTCCTCCCACTTATTCTGTTATTTCGCCGGAGATCAAAGCAATAATGTACGGCGAAGCACAATATTACCGAAACTGCTTCGCTGACAGCTTCCGGTCCTTTTTCTGAAAAAGGATGAAGCTTTTATTTCCACGTTAGCTCAGCGCCATCGACGACGCCCATATAAAAAAAAAAACGCTACAGAACAGAACTTGACAAACTCAGAAAAACGTAAGCTGGCGTCATGAGCGTTCATCGGTGGCAGCTCATTGGCTGGCTTTGGTCTAAACCGCGCTGCGAGCCAGCTTCCCCCCACCCCCCCCCCATCTTCCCCGCGCCCACCATCTCGGGATGCCGTTCCGGCGAAACGCTGCGATGATCGATGGGATGTGCTGTTTTGGGAAAGCGCTCCCTCCTCGTCTCCCAGCCCCGGTAGTTTGCGCAGGCTGTTATGCGGGAAGATAGATGGCCACCTCGGGCTCTCTGTGGCGGTGGTGCACCTTCGAGGGGTTTCTTTTATTACATAACAGCCTCCTTCTCCGCCTTCTCCCCTCCAGAGCGCCTCGGTGTGCAGTACAGCATGGTGGCGCATCACCCCAAAAATGTGTGTGTGTTTTTTTTTTCTCCTCGCAAATTTCACCCACCCTCCTTTACCCAACGAAAAACAATAAAAGACAAATGAAAAATAATAAATGGATTCCCCCTGGGGCGGACAGTGAGTGTTTTGACCTTGATAGCTAGCTGTATGAGTGTGAGTGAGAGTGAGAGTGAGAGAGTGAAAGTGTGAGTGTGTGAGTGTAAGTGTGAGTGTGTGAGTGAAAGTGTGAGTGTGTGAGTGTGTGTGTGAGTGTGTGTGTGAGTGTGTGTGTGTGTGTGAGTGTAATATGTGTGTGTGAACAAAATCTAGGTCTGTTTCCCTCTGCTCCAGAACATTCCATTCCCTCTCTCTGGAGGCTGCTTTTCTACGTTCCGTTCTGTGGTGACACGGAGAGGGGTCAGTCAGTCGCCATGACACCACAGAGGTCACTGCCCGGTCCCCCTGGTAGTCCGGCCCCTGCGCGACCAATCAGGGGACCTCGACAGGGACAGGGGCCACCAAAAGCAAACATGTGCACCAAGGCACACACTCACACACAAGTATGAATTCCGACAAAATGTCCCCGGTTGCTGCCAAACCCACAACTGAGAACTCTGGAAACCACAGACAAAGGCACAAACCTACTGTGTGCAAAGCTGCTTTAGTGTTATTCGAGTAGCTTTTTTTTTTTTTAAATGTGCATGTTGAAATGTGTAGATGTGTAGATAGTGTGCTATATGTATGTGTGTGTGTGTGTGTGTGTGTGTGTGTGTGTACGCGCATGCGTGTGTATTATGCATGCGTTGACTGCCATGTCAATATTGAGACGGGGCAGCTTGCCCCTGCTAACCCGAGGTTGTTGCATCAGCCCTAGTGTGTGTTTGTGTGTGTGTGTGTGTGTGTGTGTGTGTGTGTGTGTGTGTGTGTGTGTGTGTGTGTCGGGTTCGCCTTGCGCCCGTGCCTGCAGGGGCATAACTAGCGCTGTAAATAAACTAACTTGATGCCAAAATAAGATAATGACCATGTGCGCGCTGCCCACAAGCCCAGGCCGACCCAGGCCAGACTGCGTGGGCACACACTGAGCAAAGGTCTCTCACCGAGTCGTATGACTATGTTTTTGTCCGTGCGTGTGTGTGTGTGTGTGAGAGAGGTTGTGGGTTTGTGTGCATGCATGACTATTAATAGGACTGTGTGTGTGTGTGTGTGTGTGTGTGTGTGTGTGTTTGCGTGTGTATGGCTTTTTGACTCTGTGGTTGTGAGTGCATGTGTGTGCTTGCATGCGTGTTAGAGAACAGCACAACAAAAAAATGTAGATCCTTGAGTGAGTGCAAGTAAGGATGTTTTTGTCAGTGGCTTTCTGCCTATTCATATGCGATAAGGATCTACCAAACAATCTTCCGCTCAGCACTTGCTGTGCTGATCTTCCCCATACCTCCTTCCCTCTGCATCTTCCCCTCCCTCCCTCCCTCCCTCCCTCCCTCTGTGCTCAGGTGCTGTGGCCTGGTGTCATGTGGTGTGGAGTGGTGCGGCGTGGTCTGTGGGGGCCCTAAGCTGTGTCTCAATGGCAGGCAGCCTTCTCCCCAGCCGCCACCACCACCCTCCGCCAGCCAGCTCAGCTCAGCTCAGCTCTTTGTGCAGCTGCAGGCACCATTCTCTGTCTCTCTGTCTCTCTCGCTCTCTGTCTCTCCCTCGCTCTCTCTCTGTCTCTCCCTCGCGGTCTCTCCAGACACCTATGGTTAGTCATTACCCCCCAACACCACCACACCCCACCCCACCCAACCCCACCACTCTCCCCTGGGCTTCATGTAGGGGCATGCTGAGGAGGGACTACTGCTGGGACACTCTCTCTCTCTCTCTCCATCTCTCCCTACCTCCGCCTCTCTCCCTCTCTCTCTCACACCTCCTCCTCTTCCTCCTCCTGAGCTTTTGTCAGGGCTGAAGAGGTTTATCAAGGAAGTGTGTGTGTGTGTGTGTGTGTGTGTGTGTGTGTGTGTGTGTGTGCGTGTGTGTGAGATGTCAGGCAGAGTGCTGCTACAAGGTAAGAAACTACTCATTACCTTTCTCACTTCCTGCTGATAAACGTGTGAAGTAGGCCGCTGTGCCAAGGACACCATGATGAGTGATGAGTGTTTTGCAGACACACAAAGAGCAAACAAACACACACACACACACACTTATACCCAGAAAAACATGCATTCAAAGACACATACTGCCATACACACACACACATGAATAAACATCCATATACTCTCTTTGTCTCTCTCTCACACACACACACACACACACACACACACACACACACACACACACACACACACACACACACACACACACACACACACACACACACACACACACACACACACACACACACACACACACACACACACACACACACACACACACACACACACACACACACACACACACACACACACACACACGAGCAGGTCCCGATGGAAAACTACTGCAGACTTTTGATGTCAGGATGTATCTTGTAAATCATAAAATTAAACACAATAGCCCACATGCAGACTGCTCAGCCTTGTTCAAATATTTATAGAAAACCTAAATACTTCATACCTCAAATAAGAAAAAAAACAATGCACACACATTCATAAAATATGAATTAAAAAAAGTCTTTTTAAATAGACTTCAACGCAAAACAAAGTCTACTTGTAATGCAGATAAGAGCATAGGTGGACTATGGTGACATTTAATGGCTTCTATTATCATCTACAGAAGTCCATCATCGGCAGAAGACACAATGACCAATGCGCGCGCACGCACACACACACACACATACACACACACACACAGACTACTCACATTCCACATTCATAACTTCTTTAACACAAAACAGAGAAAGAGAAAGACAAATAGAGAGAGAGAGAGAGAGAGAGAGAGAGAGAGAGGGAGAGAGAGAGAGAGAGAGAGAGAGAGAGAGAGAGAGAGAGAGCAAGAGAAAGAGAGAGGAAGAGAAAGAGAGAGAAAGGCACACCCCCCAGGAGCCTCCTGCTGCACGGCCTGCTGGGAGTTCTCTCTGCAGCTGACGGCTCATCCGTATCCGTCTGTTCATAAGACTCCCACTGCATATTTGGACACTTTTCAGCATATTATCTGACACTTACAAATAATATATGACTACCACAGACACGCACAAAACACATACACATACCAGCACAAGCAAATACATAAACACACAGACACATAAAAAGACACACACCCAAATGTGTGTACAAGTCCAAATGCAAAACATGTGCGACAGCACATCACAGATGTGCAGAGATGAGGTGTTCACCAAGAGATAGTAGCCTAGATAGGAAGTCACTGTAAAATGTGTTAACATACAGTCAAAACATCTCTAACACACACACACACACACACACAAGCACACCCAGAAGCCTGGTGCATGTAATTACAAGTCTGTGTGGGCAGTGAGTCGGTCGCTAGTTCGCAGACACAGAAAAACAAACCGCTGACTCACACCTCTAGCCAGTCCCACCCTACTTTGACTTGTATTGAGTTGCACAGATTGTTTGACCACCAACCCTCTACCCGTACTGCAGCCTACAACACTGAACCAATATTTACAACTAGCGCTTGCCAGACACAACCAGCATCACAGCACAAATGTAGCAACACTGCTCACATAAACATGCCTGGGGCTTATTAATTACGATGATTGAGAGGGGAGGGAGAGGGGAATAGCTACCAGACAGGCGGGCAGAGGCCTTCAACAGTGAACCCACACCTGCTGGTGTTACCAGTAACCACTAGGCTAGGTGCTGCTAGCCTAAGCTACGCTAACGATGCTAAGATGGTGACTTTGAATCACTCATGCTCTGGGTGCTTATATGACACGTGGACATTTGAGGAAGGCGCAAAGTCACAAGTTTTACGGTAAGACAGTGTCCTCCAGATGACACCCTGAGCCCTTGAGGGTTGAGGAACTGTGCTGTTGGAGGTACGAAACCGGCTAACACAAGGACATGCTAGCACACATATGCAATAAATCAAAAGGACAGACTAAAAATTCGAATAGAGCCAAAGCTGTCTGAACATACAGTCCGCGATGACAAACTGCAATACTGTTGTTGTTATATTGGGGTTGAGGGTCACCCAACATGTCGGCGAGAACAACAGGTAGTTTTACAACAACAGCAATTCCCCTCGCACACATTCCAGCGGTCTGCTCTGTTGTGTTGGTGCAGCAGCAGAGCCTCTGGTTTCTTGTAATTGCTTTTCGCAGGGGGAGGCTTACGGGCAAGGTCACGACCCCTTAAACCAAGAAAATACACAAACAAGGGATCGGCCTCGGCTCGCAAGAGAAGGAAGTTCACAGCACACACAGCTGTGACACTATATGTGTGTGGGGATGTGTAGTTTTAAATTGCCAACATGTTTTAAATTGTCCTGGAATGGAAGAGAGAATGAAGTAGAAAAGCATAAAAGAAAAGAAAAAAAGGAAAGAAAGAAAGAAAGAAAAAAAACATAGAAAGAAAGAACTCGGATTAAGACATCAAAACAACACATAAGAGCGATAAATGAAAACACAAGCTGAAACACAGCAAAACACTGCAGAATATCACAGGGAGACACACAGACAGAAGGACAGATTAGGACAGATGGAGGGATGGAAAGAGAGAGAAAGAGAGAGAGAGAGAGAGAACGAGAAATGCGGGGCTGCTGCTACGGGGAGTAACTGTGGGGGGGTGTATCTGAGTTTCCACAACAGAGCTATGACTGCATGGCTGCTAGCTCTCCTCCTGATCCGAAGCCATGTCACACCCAGCCTGCATTTGCTTCACATCGCGCTGAACTCACACACTTGCACACGCGCACACACACACACACACACACACACTCTCTAAACCCTTTTAGTCAATCTCTCAATACATCAAATGAAATGTAACTTAACGACACACACTCACAGACATGAGTCCCCCTCCCCTCTCTCTTACACTTACACACACACACACACACACTCACGCAGACACACAGGCACGCACACACACAGACACACACAGACACACACACATAGCTCAAACGTCCAACCTCTCTCTCATATCCCCTCTCCTACACACATTTTTACAGACAGCCAGTAAAAAATTTAAAGATTTAAAACGTGTTGGATCTTTGGGGCTGCTCTGAAAAGAGGAGTGGCGGGGGGGTGCGGTAGGATGGGGGGGGCTGCTGGGCTGCATAAGCAGGCTTGCGGGGGGGGGGCCGTGGAGGACGGCGTGCTGACAGGTGCGCGGGCTCCCATCCAGGCTCCTCATTAGGAGCAGGAGCGAGATTTCAGGGCGTCTTCCGTCTTTAACGAGCGTTTTGTCCCCTTTCAATCTAAGGGACGGCAAACACACACACTCATGCGCACACACACTCACACACACACACTCACACAGGTGGATGCAGACGTGAGCACATAAGTACGTACACACACACTCACACATACACACACACAAGCACGCAGCCAGCCCATTTTCTGCACTTCATTAAAAGTAAGCCAGCTCTCTTCAGTGGAACAGGAGTGGGGCTGAAGTGTGTGTGTGCGTGCGTTTGTGCGCCTGTGCATGCGCGTGTGTGTGTGACGGGGGGGTCCCTTTAACTCCTTGTGCACAGATACATCTGGCTTCAGTTAGCAGTTGTTCTCTAAGCCACCATTCCTCTCCTGCCTCTCTTAAACACTAGAACAGGAAAGAGAGAGAGAGAGAGAGAGAGAGAGAGAGAGAGAGAGAGAGACAGAGAGACAGAGAGACAGAGAGAGACAGATAGAAAGAAAGAGAGAGAAAGAGAGACAGACAGACAGATTGACAGGCAGCCTCACCGCCATTTGTCTTTCTGTTTGTCTGAGGGAGATGAAGAGAACAAGAGAGAGTGAGGGAGATGAAGAGAACAAGAACAAGAGAGAGTGAGGATAATAGAGAGAGGGGCCTGAGAAAGAGGGATAGAGTACAGAGGGGGAAAAGAAAGAAAGAGAAATATTAAGAAAGCAAATGAGTGGAATGATGCAGTAGGTATCAAGAGGGAGAGGACTTAAAAGAGAAAGAGATGGGTTGAGCGCTTAGACAAAGAAAAAGAGGACAGAGAGAGAAAAAAAAGAAAGAGAGAATTTTAAAAGTCCTTTATTAAAGAGAGAAAAAGTGGCTTAAAAAGTGCTGGAGAGAGACAGGAAAGCGAAGCCAGAAGAGAAGGGGCTAGCAAAGAGAGAGAGAGAGAGAGAGAGGGGAAAGAGTTTGTGCTTCCTTTGTGTGGCACTACACTAATTGCTCCACTGAGAGACAGAGGAAGAGCGAAAGATAGAAAGACAGCAAGAGAGAAAGAGAGCAAGAGAGAGAAAGACAGTGTGTGTGTGTGTGTGTGTGTGTGTGTGCGGTGTGTGTGTGTGTCTCTCTCTCACGGAATACTTGCTCACACACACACACACACACACACACACACACAGACAGAGAAAGAAAGAAAAAGAAACAGAGTGAGACAGAAAGAAAGAAAGAGAGAGGGAGAAAGAAAGAGTCTGGCCCATTAGAGACTAGTGTTTGTGCTGGCCCTGGGGCCCCCTAAGCCATCTGGGTGGTATTCACCTCCGCTGCAGAGTGGGGCTCTGGCTGTGCAGGCCTGGCCTGACCGCTGGCTCACTGCCCAGGGGGGACCCGCTGGCCCTTGGGCCCTGTGTCCTGCAGTGAGGGGGGGGGTGCTGCTGGGGCTTTTAGGGAGGGCCGAGAGGAGTGTTTGGTAGGAGGTGCGGGTGTGGCAGTGTGTGCAGTATCCAGACACTGACATCACCCCCACAGCTTGTGGGAGATTTCTCCACTCTTCTTCTCCTCCTCCTCCGACTTCTCTTCTCTGCACTTCCCTCTTCCCACCATCCGTCCAACCATCCATTTATCCATTCATCCATCCATCCATCAGTCCGCCCATCCACAAAACACACGTCTCTGGCTGGCTGCTTCTCCCAACCATCTTTCCGTCCCTCTATTCCATCACTTTTCAACACCTCCCATCATCCCCCCATTCCCTTCACCCCTCCTCCTTCATCTACAAAGCAACATCTTTATTATAGTCCTCCACAACCAGCCATTCCTGGTAACACACTTCGCTTTGATTTATAGCTGGTTTTGCGATGCACCGCAACGCAACGACAGGGACAGACAGAGAGAGAGAGAAAGAGAGAGAGATAGGGAGCGAGAAAGATGGAGAGAGAGCAAGAGATGCAGAAGAAGTTTGTGACAGACTGAGAAAGCGGGCAGATTTACGACAGACTGGAGCAAAACTCGGGGAGGATTAGCTCCTAAATGGCCCGCAATCTTTTTAAACGTCACCAAATAAAGGCCTCTCGTAAACACACTGGAGTGCATAACTCAAAAGAAACGCGCACAGCTTAGCGAGCCTGCAAAATGAGGCTAGCGCAGTTGGTGTCAACAGCTGCAGATGATTACATGTGTTTGTGATCTGTGTGTGTGTGTGTGTGTGTGTGTGTTTGTGATCCGTGTGTGTGTGTGTGTGTGTGCGTTTTATTTAAAGGTCTCAGTCTTAAAAAATAACATTTAGCACACTCTGGCTCAACAACCCAAAAGTCCCACAAACTCCTGCGCCATAATGACCATGTAGCTTTGCGTTTGAATACGACGGCCAGCAAAGAAAAGTTTGGGGTGAAAAAACATTCTACCTAAGAAGAATGGCACTGTAGCACAGAACCGAACAGAACAGACCGGCACAGCACAGCACAGGGCAGCTCGGTGGTGCGCGCGACCGTTACACACACAAACCAAACGTCTCTGTGTGTGTGTTATTTACGGCCGCGTTTTCCCAAGCCCGGCAGCTAGCGGGCTAACGCGCGGTCGGCCACAGCCGTTTGGGGAATGGAAAGGACAGTGAATGTCACAGAAACAGAGTGGAGCCCTGTGGAAACTTCTAGAAACCAACAGAGCAAAAAAAAAAAAAGGAAAAAAAAAGACATACGACGACACACACAGAGCAAGGACTTTTATTCTGACTTTAGAGGAGAATTGAATCCGAGACTTCCCCACTGAGCAAGCTAGTTGTTGGGCCTGGAGCTACACCCTCCAAAAAATGCGTTTTTGAAACAAAAACTTTCCCAGCGTTTGTTCTCTTTCAAAAACTTCAAAAAAAAAAGAACAAGCAAAAAAAACAAAAAAAAGAAAAGAAAAAACAAAACATATTATAACCCCGAGGAGAGGGATGACAAGTTAGTCTGTATGAACAAATGGATCGCTGTCAGGCGCTACATGGCTACACTTTGTCCTTGCGTGTTGGTTTTTGTTTTTCGGGCAGGACACGTTCGCCTCTCCGCTCACTCGCTCGCTCTCTCACACACTCTCACTCCCCGGCCCCGGCAGCATGGGAGAATAATAGAGCTGTCAATCACTACTCTTCATTAAGCCGCTACACATAAATACAACCAAGGGAACAACGACACAACCTGGAGGGAGAGAGAGGGGGAGGAGGGGGGGAGAGGGAGAGAAAGAGAGTGGAAGAGACAGGGAGGGAGGGAGGAAGACAGCAGAGAGAGGAGAAGGAGAGGGCAAAGATAGAGAGAGAGAGAGAGAGAGAGAGAGAGAGAGAGAGAGAGAGAGAGAGAGAGAGAGAGGGATGGATGGAGAGGGATGGAGAGAGGGAGAGAGACAACCTGGAGGGATGGGGGGGGAGAAAAGAGTGGAAGAGGGAGGGAGGGAGGGAGGAAGACAGGAGAGAGAGGGCAAAGATAGAGAGAGAGAGAGAAAGGGATGGAGAGAGGGAGGGAGACAAAAAAAGAGGAAGGGAGGGAGGGAGAGAGTGAGGAAGAGATATAGAGAATGAGAGCGAGAGGGAGGGAGGGAGGGAGGAAAACAGGAAAGAGAGAAAGGGAAAGAGAAAAAGGGAGGGAGGCAATAGCAGGGAAAGAAAGGTAGGGAAAGAAAGCAGAATAGAAGAAAGAAAGGGCATGGGTGAGGGAAAGGGGGATCCCTGAGACAGCAAAGAAGCTGGAGGAGAGAGAGAGAGAGGGAGAGAGAGAGAGCGAGAGAGAGGGAGAGACAGGAGAGAGAGAGAGAGAGAGAAAGACGGGAGAAAAAGATGAGAGGAGAGGTCAGGCAGAGGAGAGCACTGGTGTGGGCCAGTGAGCCGCATTGCTGCTGGTGTCAGACACACACAGGAAAACACAGACCGACCCGCAAACACAGCAGCCGACACTGCAGATGGACACAGCACAGCACACCTCCACAGTCAAGGGGTGCAGAGCCAACACAACAGGCACTACAGGTTTTTGACAGCACAAAAGAAAAGACAAAACAAACAAACCTGAAAGCACTGATGGTGTCACTACTGGGAGGTACACAAAAACATAACTATGACATTGCCATCGACAGCCTCCCCACCTCCCTGACTTCTGCCCTGATAAAGATATTCTGTCAGAGGAGTAGGAGTAAGAGTCGGAGGAGGAGGAGGAAGAGTCGGAGGAGGAGGAGAGGAGTGAAGAAATCTCCCACAAGCTGCGGGGGTGATGTCATGAGTGTCTGAATACTGCACACATTGCCACACCCGCACCTCCTACCAAACACTCCTCTCGGCCCTCCCTAAAAGCCCCAGCACCCCCCCCCCCCCCCCCCCCCCCCCCTCTCTCACTGCAGGACACAGGGCCCAAGGGCCAGCGGGTCCCCCCTGGGCAGTGAGCCAGCGGTCAGGCCAGGCCTGCACAGCCAGAGTCCCACTCTGCAGCGGAGGTGAATACCACCCAGATGGCTTAGGGGGCCCCAGGGCCAGCACAAACACTAGTCTCTAATGGGCCAGACTCTTTCTTTCTCCCTCTCTCTTTCTTGCTTTCTCTCACTCTCATGCTCTTGCCCACTCTCTCACGCTTTCCCACTCTCTCCCCTTCTCTCTTCCTCCTCTCAGATATCTGTAGTTTTCACTCCTCCGTCTCACTCGTCTCCTCTTCCCTGGCCTTTCTGTCTTTCACCAGACCATACCGCAGTGGAGTCCCCCCACCCCCACACCCACCGACACAGACACCCACCCCACCCCCCTTCGTCGTCAGCCGCCACCACAGCTTGATTACATCGTTAAATTGATCACATGTTGCACAAGTGCTTCCCCTTTCATAACACTGAAAGCTGTGGTGCAACAGCTATGCTCCCAAGCCTGCGCTGAAGCTTCTCAGCTCTCGCCGTCTTCAATAACAAACTCAGCTGATAGGGCTGAGGACAGACAAACCGCATTCCTTGTCGAGCATGTTCAACACACACACACATTCAGATATACATTTCAGCTCTCACCAAGTGAGGTGCTTGTCCACACACACACATCCGCATACAGTAGACTGACATGCTTGCTAAAAAGTAATTCAAAACCTTGTTTTGCATGTCATCCCCCCCAGAACTACCCTGTCTATTATGGAAAACAAGTGCTTAAAGAGGTGTGTGTGTGTGTGTGTGTGTGTGTGTGGGGGGGTTGTTTTGTTTTTGTTTTGTCCCCCCCGCACCTTTTAAGCACTTGTTTTCCAAAATAGACAGGGTAATTCTGTTAAAGCACAACATGCTCATTTTTCTTCTCTTCTTCTCTACAGTTGTCACTCTCTCTTTTTTTTCATTTTCTCTTTCTTTCTCAGACACATGCATTAGAGAGAACACGCTGCCTCTTTTTCAGCTCTCTCTTGCAGACATTCGGCAACACTCCCTCGGTAAAGAGAGAGCATTAGCTCTAACATAGATTCGCTTTGTGTGTCTGACTAGTTGTGTCTGCTGAAGTTTGCTTCAGTGTGTGTGTGTGTGTGTGTGTGTGCGTCTGTGTGCTGACTCACAACCTTCCACTAAAGGGCTGAGGGCTTGTCATTTCCACACCAGTCCTCCTGCTGATGGGAAGGCTGGGGAAGGAAAGTGTGTGTGTCTGTGTGTGTGTGTGTGTGTGTGTGTGCGTCAATGTGTGTGTGTGTCAGTGTGTGTGTGTGTGTGTCTGTCTTGGGGGAGAGAGGGCAGGCTGCTGTGCGAACATCCATCCAGAACACTCCACCAGAGGAGAAAGAGCAACATGGAGGGAGAACATTCAGGGAAAGGCAAAGACAGGGAGAGAGAGAGAGAGAGAAATGGACTTTAAAAGCAAGAAGAAGGGATAGAGAGAGAAAGAAAGAAGGGAGATGGAGGAAGGGAGGAAGAACAGAGGGAGGGAGGGAGAGTGTGTTCCCATGGCCGCAGCCTTCTTACAAAACATTTGTAGATTCCCTACTGTTCTTATGGAGTCATGGGAATTAGTCAAAACAGCCATTTATCATGTGGGAGCAGCCTAATGGAGGGAGGGGCTCCACTGCCACTGATGATGGCCTGTCTGCCCGCCTGTGTGTGGGTGTGTGTGTGTGTGTGTGTGTGTGTGTCTGTGTGTGTCGGAAGGGGTGGTGGGTGTGTGGTTGAAAGAGAGAGGCTAAGAGAGAGTGGTATACATTAATGTGTGAGTGTGTGTGTGAAAGAGAGAGGCTCCGAGAGAGATGTTGTACATTAATGTGTGAGTGTGTGTGTGTTTGTATGAGAGAGAGAGAGAGAAACACAGCGGTAAAGAGAGAGTGGTGGACATTAATGTGTGTGAGTGAGTGTGTGAGAGAGAAAAAAAGGAAGCTTATGAGAGTAGTGTACATTAATGTGCGAGTGTGTGTGTGTGTGTGTGTGTGTGTGTGTGTGTGTGTGTGTGTGTGTGTGTGTGAGTGAGAGAGAAAGAAAAAGGTTAAGAAAGAGCTGCACCAATGTCAGACTCGCACAAATTAAATGTACGCCTTTTTCTTTTCTCTCCCACACACACAAAGTAACACAAACAGAACAAGATGGTAATTAATCGTGACTATTACTGCATATAAACGCCCTGCAGAAACCTTGCACCACTTGAGATGGTTGAAAACAGCAAAGTCACCGCTTGCTCTTCTGTAGCTTTCACCAGAAGGGAAGTTAGTTAGTGCTATGAGGACACCAGCCCCACTCGAGACATGCGCGCACACACACGCACGCACGCACGCACGCAGGCAGGCAGCCTCCATACAGCCTTCTAGTTCCCAATGCCGCCCCAACTCCACTGAGGTGCCAGCATACCAGCAGAGTGTCCCTGGGGTGGGAGTGTGACTGGCGTTGCTGGGCTCTGGCGTTGGTCACTCCCTGGCACCACCCTGGTTCCAAGAACTGGGCCATGTGCTCCAGCCAGTGTGAACTCTGGGCGCACCCGGCCCTGTTCTGGGCCCAGCATTCCCACCAGAACCAGGCTAAACAGCACCACTCCCCAGAGTCCAAACTGGAGCAGGCCACACTTATTTTCCCTTTCCCTTTTTCAAAAAAAAAAGATACCAATGTGTTCTTCGTGAAGGATCTAAAAGTGCTTCGAGGAAAGCCGTTTCTAAGTTAGAAGATCCACTTGCACTTTTCAAAACAGCTGAATGTCATTCATGTGGCAGGACTTGTGACTTCACATGTGGCACATAACACACACACAGCATTCGCACGCCACACCACGCCACACCACGCCTGTGCCAGTGACACACTTTCAGCCCCTCGCTCTTTCGGTACGAGTCACACGTTCCTCAAAAACTGCTGTGACGAGCGCATGAGAGAGGTGTACCAGAGGACGTGGGCAGAGATGGGCATCTCTTTCAAACGTGTCGATTGTGAGGACTGCGTGAGAAAGACACACTGCGTGTGAAGCGATGCCTTGGTTTGTACTACATAGAATACCACTCGTCCCCACATCGCGTGCCAGCGTTCTCTTAAGAACCCCGAAGGAACAGAGTGGGAAACCCCTTAGATGCCCATTGTCCTTACACAGCAACATGGAGGGAGGCTACAGACCTTTCATGTGTTTTTAGTGGGAGGGTATGATAATGACACATTTGCACGCAACAGAAACATAGGTAGAGATAGCAAGAGATATTGAGAAAGAAAGAAAGAGGAAGATAGAGAGAGAGCATAAGAGAGAGATAGAGCAGTAGCAAAAGAGCAAGAGAGACATACAGCAAGAGAGAGGGGGGAGGGGGGAGAAAGAGAGAGGGGGGAGAAAGAAAGAGAGCAAAAGAGAGAGTTAGAGAGAACACAAGAGAGTATGAGAGAGAGCAAGAGAGCGAGGGATAGAAAGAGAGAGACAGAGAGAGAGCAAAAGAGAGACAGAGAGAAGGAGAGAGAAAGAGAGAGAGAGAAGAGAGAGACTGAGTGGGAGGTCCATTTGTCCCCCGGTGCCTGTTGGACCTGCTGGCTGCAGGTGGCTGGCTGTCGGTGACTGACCTGGACTTTGAACTGAGCGTGTGCAAGAAAGACGGCAGGCTCATTACCGTCAGTTGATAGCATTAGCATCTGGGCCACAGAGTTGCCGCCAGACCTGCTGCGTGTGAATCATTCTGAGCCAAGTTAACATTTCTGGTTCTGGATTTCGAAATGTATTCTCAAAAACATCTGACAGCTGATTCTCTGAATCATAAGTATAAGTATACACACACACACACACACACACACACACACACACACACACACACACACACACACACACACACACACACAGATAATAGCATTCACAGGGTAATGACAATCATTCTACTGATGTATTGGGCTTACTTCATCCAAATTATGACAATTTTATGGCAGGCAGAACTCAATTTATGACAATTCTATGTCAGGCAGAACTTAACATTATGGGCAGAGTCCATTTTCACCACACATCAGGGACTCACAATGGGCCAACAAGATCATTTGCAATTATGTCCGCCCAAAACATGACCCCTCCACTGCCTAGAGGGTGCAGACTGCGCAGGAGCCAGCCACCCAAAGCTCCAGCCATCTGGCCTATCCAGGGCCAACGTAGGCCTTCCAGACTCACATGCCCCCTATGTGGAGCTCCTGCAGAACAATCTTATCCCTTGCTCAAAGGAAAAAAGCAAGAGTCGTGCATTTTGCAACAAACAGGATCAAGTCATCGTTTGGCCACCAAGTTTGCCTGATTTTAACTCCATTGAGAACTTGTGGTCCATCCTGAAGAGGAAAATATACCAGGATGGCAGGCAGTCAATTAAGCAAGAACTCTGCTCTTGGATGGCAGTTTCAGGAGCTGCTCATTAAATAGATGCTGCAACCATAAAGGGACTTACTCACCTCTTCAGTGGATGACAGACCAATTAAAATAATGTCAATGCATGGGTGTATACATAAAAATGTAGAATTGTCCTAATTTGGATGAAGTATGTTATGAGAGGTATTATTGTTAATTGTGAAATAAAACTGTAGTTATATTAAGTTAACAATCTATTCTAGAGTCAAAGTAACTTATTTCCTCCAATATTAAATGATGTTACATAGATTTGCCTAATTATCTGAAACACCCAGTAGACCGCAAAATGCTGCATGTTGCGTTTTTTTGTGTTTATTTGCCATCATAGTTTACAGCAAGAAATATTACATAATTTGATGCAGACCCATTAGCTGGATGTTGAGAGTAAATCCTATATTTGCGTTAGAACTTTCTTTTTCTTTATTGGTCTCCTAAAATGTACAGAAATCACATTTGCCTTATAATTTGAGATACAGTATAAAAGAGCAGCCACCACCTGCCCCTGCAGAGTTCTAGATGACCCATGGTGCAATGGTCCAATGAGTCACACATAGTAAACATGTGCCCTCTTGTTTGAGAACTTTGGAAAAATACACTGTCGTCACAACTCAGTTTCAGGAAGAGCAAGTCACCAATATTTGCTAGTAACTGACGGGCAATGCAAAAATAATTAACAGCAGGTTAAATACATTTAGCTGGAGCCAAAACAGACCATCAGATTTGGTCAGTTCAGTTCTTGCATCTTGCATGCACAAACAAGCCCAACAAAATAGAGTCGAGGCAACAACTCCCCCTAAAACCAGAGGGCACGATTCTATTGTTGCACAAAGCAATTCTGTCTGCTTCGGGTGACTGACAAATGTCCTATTTCTCTGAAGCGGTCTGCAGTGCCTTGCCAACACACTCAAGTCCACACTGCCCCTTCTCTCACACGGCTCATTTCCGTTCCCTAGCCACCAGCGCACTTCATACTCCTAACAGACACAGAACAAAGCATACTTCATACTCATACCAGACACAGAACAACGCATACTTCATGCGGCACACAGGGCAATGTAAACACACTTCCCTCCTGCTGACCCTCTCACCTTGTTTGGCGAAGTGTTGATTGCAAGGAGGTGTGAAGTTGGGGTGTGACATACAGGCTCTCATATCAGCTTAGTGGGAGACAATTCTCCTGAGGATAACAGAGTCGTAAAAGGCCCCCCCTACCACCACCTTCCAACACCACACCTGCACATGGCTAACACACATATTTATACACACACACAAATCACCCCCACACACACACACACACACACACAAACCCACTCAAGGCCGACATCTCGACACACGCAGCTGGAGGAAATTCTTCAGCAGATCCATTTCTGAGAAATAAAACCCCCCACGTTTTGTGGTGGCCATAAAACACGGCTTTGATCATGGCGCTAATGATGCTTAAATGCCAGGAATGGAACAAGGGCTTTTCTTTGGAAACAAAGACGGACGAAAATGAAAAGAAGGGGAGGAGGGGGCACTCTAAAACGCTCCAAAATGAAAAACGGAATAAATGCACAAAAGCATTTATTGCTAATTACACAATCGTCCTAAAAACAAAAGGACACAAACACATTTTTCTAATAACTACAGACATGTTCATTTACTGTGCGTCTCTGTTCCCGGGTTAATGTCCCTGGCTTAAGTGACAGTGGGGAGCAATGGGTAGCAATCAATGGGGAGCAATCATTGTCTGATTGCTGTTGAGGACCGACTTTACTCTACGCAGATGTGCCCGTTCCACACGGCTCCCCTCCTCAGGTCCCCCCCCAACCCCCCCCCCCCCACCCCACACCCCCCACCCCCCAGGAAGCCCTTTGAGCTGCCCTTGTCCACAGAGGCTGCACCCTCTCTCCTCTGCCTGACTTTGGCTCCCGACTCCCAGTCACGCCACCGCACAGGCGCCCGTGCAGCCATGAATCACCCAAGCGCATGAACACCAGCCAGCGCAGTATAACGATAAGAGCTGTCTGGATAGGCTTCAGTGGCCATACCGTGTTCGGGAAGGGGGGGTTGGAACCCCCCCCACCCTCCACAAACCTACATACACTCCGAGAGACGGCCACACACACACACACACACACACACACACGGAATTGGTTTGAGGGCCCCACGGTGCTCGCCACCAGCCGAGCGGCCATCCGCCCTCGGTCTTGACATAAATCTAATGTGAGCACTCCTCATTACCATACTAAAATCACCACATTCATTACCTCGCGCTTCAGCGAGGGCGATACGTTATGGCCCTGTCTCGCCCGCTCGCTAGCTCTCTCTCTCTCGCCCTGCTCTCCACTACAACACCCCACCCCACCTCACCCCACCCCACCCCCTCCCTGAGTGTCACCGCACTCGCTGGCCTTGCTTTTATTTCCTTAATGGGGGTTTTTTTGAAACGTGTCGACCTCTGCCGGCGCTCGCCCCCGGAGTCACCGCGTCGCGGGGCTAGCAGCACAGGGGGGTGGGTGGGGGGAGCGGAGCACGAATGGAGTCGTCTGCCCTGTCGGCTGAAGGACTCTGGCAGCACTTCTTGGCCATACGAGCTGCAGCTGCAGCACGCGTAGGTGAAGGGATGCCGAGGGTGAGGAGAAGGAAAGAAGACGGGGGGAGCGGCAGTGGAGGTGGGGGGGGGGGGGGGTCTTCGAAAGAATTCCAGCTGCACTCGTTTACTTCGAAGAAAAACCGTGGCCATGATTTGTGGCTTGGCTCAGAGGTGGGTCGGTCTGTCGGTGGGTGGGTGGTTGTTAGAAAGTGTGTGTGTGTGTGTGTGTGTGTGTGTGTGTGTGTGTGTACGCGAGCACACAAGTGGGGGGTGGTGGTGTTGAGGGGGTGGGCAGCGACCACTGAAGGTCAAGAGAGACGTCAGCAGCCAGCGGGCAGAGAGGAGGACAGGCTTGGAGATTTAAATCTAAGGGCTGATAAGAGAGGGTGAGGATGGGCAGGTGGGCCACGTTGCTCTCGCTCGCTCGCCTTATCTGAGTTATGGTGAGCGTTCGCTAATCTCGCCAAAGACGTAAAACACCACACAGGGAGGTGTTTGTGTGTTTGTGTGTGTGCGTGTGTGTGTGCGCACGTGTGTGTGTGCATGGGTAGCCATGTGTGTGTGTGTGTGTGTGTGTGTGTGTGTGTGTGTACGCAGAGGTGTGTGTATGTGTGTGTGTGTGTGTGTGTGTGCACGCGTAGGCGTGTGTGTGTATGTGAGACAGTGCGCGTGTGTGTGCATTTACTTGGGGGAGATCAGGTCAAGACAGAGGAAAAGGGAGTGAGAAAATAGACCCAAAACCAACCAAAAGCAATCAGACAGAGCCGCAGACTAAGCATTGCAGTCGAGAGAAAGTGAGGGCATGAGGGAAAGATAGGGAAAAAAGGGAGAAAAATTAAAATCTGATAAAGTTCCTTCCACGTCAGCACCTATGATGGAGGGACAAAGGGTACAGGGTTGTTGGTGCTGAAATTGTCCATCTGGAAACATTATCGCTTCTTCCTAACGCCCGAATTAATCCCACGTGAATCTAAATGGAAATATGGAACTGGCTTCAATCTGCATGTTAATTCAACATTTACTCAAATTCTTTCATCATGTGAAAAAAAAAATGTCTGATTAACTTCAAGGAGTAACAATGAGACTCTTCAGAAGGTGAAGACAAGGGAAAACGGTGTCCTTACAAGGCCCTGCTGTGAGGTTTAACCATTCCTATAGTGACAATATACTGGCTCTACAACTCGAGATAGACCAGTTGGGCCGAATCCCATTAATGGTGCGAAGCAACTAATCCCGCCGACTGCACCAGACCAAATTTTGTTCTTCCAATGAGTGACGGCCCCGTTTTGGACCATTTACACCTGACACATAGCAGACGGGCTTCAATCCCTCACTAATACCTCTGCCGACAGCTTAACAAGGCACAGCGTCAAGCTTGGGATGCCCGCCGAGAAAGCACACTTTTCAGTTAACTATTCCGATACTTTTACAGCTTTTCCCTCCCTTTTCGCATTCACTTGCGGAGGTGGCTCTGGTAATTACCTAGCCACCATCTTCATCCATTGCGAAACAGCGACAGAATAATTGCAATTTTGTCTCCCCTCCATGACAGTAACAACTTTTGATCAGCCAGAAGGACTTGTCTCTGGGGAGGCCACTAATTACAAATTGATTTCCACTCGGAGCAGAGAAGACAGAGGCAATGGGAATGGTCCTTGGGAACAAACAGGACTGTGTCTGTTAAGAGAGAGATAAGCATACAGATAACCAAGCCCAAAGAGGAGGACTCCACCCCTTTAATTAACTGGGGGACTTGGACAGACCAACTGATGGGACCAGTCCAGCACATTTAAAAAGGTGGGACACAGAAAACAAGCTTTGGTTAAAAAAAAAAAGAAAATGACGACAATACCCAAAAGAAACAAGGCAACTCCCACTACCTCACAAAAGTTACTCTCAACCTGGCAGGAACTCCTAGAGATGGAGAATTGGTTTCACCGAAATAGCCTCAGCAATTTAGCACAGAGTCTACAGAAGGACATTTCCAGCCTTAGGGCCGTCACAGATCTTCTGTTGAAAAACCTCCACTCCACTCCCTACCCGCTCACCACCATCCCCCATCCCCTTGGCTGCCATTTTCCAAAATGTCTCCCTCCTCAAGCATCTGGGGAGGGCCGAGCTTCCCTCTCGCCTGTCAGGGAGCGCGGAGGTGCCAGAGAGTTATGAGTCTCCCTCCTACTTCAGTGTCTCTCCCTAAGGCTATCATTTCCATCAATTACCACCCCAGTGGAGCCAATGCTCCAATCAAACCATGTTAGGCAGAGGGCTCCATTCATCACCCTGGCCCATTGCAGGTCGTCAGGCCATTACGGAGTCCAGAGATGTATATGGAATTCACTCCCTCAGCGTCCAACAAACCAAATTCCAAACCGAGGGTTTTTTTTTTTTTGGTGGGGAATGGTGTTTCTGTCTGCAACGCATTTGGAGGAAAAACAGGCACTGACAGACTGGGGGCCAGAGCTCGTTCTGCTTGTTCATATCGCAGCATACAGATGCACAGGGAGAGATGGAGATAGAGATGTGCAAGAGAGAGGAATTCTGTTTTTTTTTTGTTTTTTTTTTTAAGGAAAAAAATTTACGCATGGAGATTTGCGCCCGGTAATTGCTGAATTAAACATTTGCAGAGAAGCTCTTGTGGTCCGCACACAAGCCCGTAACCACGAAGCAGGAAGCCATGAAAGATGGAGCGAGTTTGAGCTGAGTTGCGGAAATGATCACTCGGTAAACAAGCTCATTCCTCTCATGCCAGCAAGTCGGAGAGGGCCTCTGATGCAACCAGAGACTAGAACGACACCGCTTGACAGGATATGTTTAATTCATTTCAACTCCCACCCACCGTGCTAACTATATGCAAACGGAGGGGAGCTCAATAATTCAAAGGGGTCGCAGCAGAGAAAAGTAAAGGTAATAAAAGGAAATAGAGGAAATGGGAGGAAATGGAGGAACATGGCAGTTCCTACATTTTCAACGCTGTTAATGACATGCTTGTCTTTTTTCCATGGCAGTGCTTCTACCAAAATCCAGGGCTCAAAGTCCTTCACAGCAGGAAAGCACTGCATGTACCTGGGTCAGAGGACTGTGTGCTGCATCATCTGTTTTAGGAAAACAGCAAACACACACACACACACACACCAAACAGTACTGTTCTGGAGTGGTCCATGAGTCGCAATGACAGCTGTTTTGGGCGGGCCTGAAAGGTAGCAGTGTCTTTTGGGTCTCACTTACACTGAAACACAATATTCAGTGGCTTGCTCAGCTAACCAAGGACCCAAAAAGGGAGAATGGACAGTGTTACATGTAAACTAAGGAATAGGTCAGTCATGAGGGATTCTTAACAAAAGATAAGGCTACACCTTTAAAAAACCGTCCTATTTTACACAAATGTGCAACACAATACAACAATGGAATAGGGTACCTTTAGATTCCACTCCGTGCCAGACAGGACAAAGCACATTTAAAATACGAAGCAGACAAAGAGCAGGATGCGGAGAAAAAAGGAGTGGAAGGAGGGTGGGCGTGGGAGGAGTAGGGGCATTCCACATGATTGTCCTGCGGCGAGAATTTCAACACCTGATCTTAACACCGAGGGCACGATAGAAGTCATTCAGAGGGTACAGTAAAAGTCTCTGATTACAGCCGAGGCAGTAGGAAAACACCCGTTGGGCCTCACCACCTCAGATCTCACCTCGCCTCCGCAGTCAGAATCACTTTTAGAGAAGACAGCAGTCTTTATCTGCCTCTCCCTCTGCCTCTGGGTGGAAGGACTACCTCCATTGTCTGTCTGTGTCGTGTTATATCGGGTCTGTTGCTGCTGCTGTCCTGTGTTTTTTTTTTTTTCGTTTTGTCCTGATGCCTGCTGGAAACCAAATCTCCATTTTTAAGATACAGGAGAATAAAGTTAAAGTTGAACCAACTCCTCAGAAAAAAACCCCTCTATTCCCAACCAGCTGCAAGCAAGAACAAAAGTTGTTCTCCTGCAAAGTTCTCTGACAAAAGTTCTCTCAATTCAAATGACAGCCCATTGATCAGGGAGATATAATGAGGGAGGCCCTTTCGTGACAGGTTCCAGTCCTCTTGCCATCTCTTCGGAGGTAATGAGAGAAGACAGGCCACAGGAAGTGGAGGGAACCCATCGGGGCTGCTGTAGGGGAGGCTGCGCCGGCCTGGAGAACTTCACAGGCATCGCCATGGCAATGGCTCAGACCTCAGCCGCCTCTAACACTAAACAGCTTGACGGAGCGAACGTCCGTGTCTGTGTCCGTGCCGACGAAAGTCTTTGCCAGGTGTGGCTTCCCATCGCGATCCCCCCCTTCAACGGTTTGTGGTGGGACATCAAAGGCACAAAAGAGAAAATTGTCAAGAACTCGCTAGAGTGCTTATCTGATTAAAAACAGGAAACGTACCAAATGCACGCACACAGCTCCTTCTATTCTCTCTAGTTAAGCCTCTACACTGAATTACAGTGTCAATGCTTCTCGTTACAGATGACTCCAGGCCTCGTTATTTGCCCCCACGGTCAACAGTTGGGGGCCGCCCATAACAAGGTCATGCAGAGTTGGACCGACTGGGAATGTTGACCTCTGCCAACACCGCATACTTGATCTTAATCCCTACACTCCTGTGGACAGGAGGTCTTTGCTAGGTTTCCCCTGACAAAAAGAAACTGACAACGCATGCTTTAACACCAGAGAACAGCTCTTCATTTCGTCTCACATTACCTTTATTACCAACACACACACACAGCCACACACACCCACAGATGCACACACCCACAGACACACCGCCCCAAGAGGTAAACAGTGATTCCAGAATACCAGAAGATATTTCCGTCTGCGACCAACAGATGTTGCAACAATAAGGCTGCACAACATGCTGACACAAGACCACACACATTCCTAAGAACTGCCACTCACCAGACACCAACACATTTATGATGCCCACATGTGGACAATGAGCTCCTCATAAAAAATGCAACTCCTTGGAAAAATGACTTATACACGCAATCACAACAGCTCACATACATATTGCTCATACTTTACTCAACAGCCCATGTGCAAGGACACTTCAATGTTTACAAAATTAGACTACATAGCAACACACACATACACACACACACAAACCCAAACACACACACACACACACACACATTCAGTGTGTACTCACATGGCCAAGGTTGACGAAGCCGTGCTTTTCTGCGATGCGGCTGGCTTCTTGCTCCCCGTCCGGGATGTGGACGGCCCAGGTGTTGGTGTATATCTTCTCAGCCCGGCCCGGGCTCACGGACGCGGTCAGGACGAGCAACACAGTCCCCAGCAGCAGGCGAGCGGGCTGGAGATCCATCAGAGGGCCTGAGTGGTGGAGGGGAGGGGAGGCGAGCGCGTGGGGCGGCAGCCGGCTTTCTCACCTGACGAGACGTGACGTGACGTGGCGTGGCGTGGACAAGTCCCGCAGCACAGATATGCCTTCGTCGTGTGCCTGCGCTAGCCTTGACTTGACACAAACACACGCACGGCAGGACAGTCAGCCGTGTGGAGAGTAGGGTGGCAAAGGAGGGGAGGGCTCGGGATCAATGCCACAAAAGGATCACCTGGCGACAGGGCAAACAAGGGTCAAAATAATAAGGTTTCAGGGGAGAAAATAAAACAACAACAGCATGTCACATCGCTAAGTAAATGGACTTCCTGCTGGGACTATTCAAGCTACACAATACTGTCCATGTGACAATGCAGACTGAACTAATGCTGATGCCACAAAAACTGAGCTACGAATGTCAATTCCCCCAGTCACAGACAAATGGATTTTGTGAACCTTGAACAACATTCAACAAAATGAGTGCACTCTTTCGTAATGCTGCAGAATTCACTTTATAAATAATTTACTTGTTTATTGTCAGTGTGCACAATATATATATATCGACAGTGTGTCAGCTGTAATTGCTTCATTCTAAAGTAAATTAGGCTACGACAAGACATCCATCATCATACTGCCTCTCTACCAAGGATAGGGACGTTCAGCGTATGCAGTGTAAACGGGGAAATGAATTTTAACATGGCAAGCTATAAAACGTGATAGAAAATACTTATCAGGTCTGTTTATTGAATGACACAAAACTGGGCACACAACACCACTGGTCCAACAGACAGGGAATGACCGGTGGCGTTGTGTACACAAGTCCTTTACAGGAAAGGACAGAAACCCCAGACTGGTGCAATACGTTTCGACTGGTTCAAGGGTTGCCGTACAAGGACATGAACTAAAAAACTGACCCAAAAAAAAAGGTTTGTCCTAGAAAATATTTTGTTAATTGTCTTCAAGATCTTAAGATTCCAATTTAGAGATCCTGGTAAAGAGAAGAGAGCTTGTGACAATGACAATCTGGATAAAAGGGGTTTAGTAAGTTTGTGGGGGCTGGGGGGTTGAAAAAACATTAGAACAGCAGTGATAGATTTCTAAAATGGATAAACAGCTTGTTCTCCCCTGAGGTAGCACACTAACAAGAAACCTGTGTCAGTTAAAATATTTATCTCTATAAAACAGCAAAAATGAACCACCACCCTCACTGGATTTCCTCAACCATACAAGATTATCAGACTATCTTCCTGCCTGTACATCCCGTCTTGCTCTCTCATGTATAACTCATAAGTTGGACACTAAAAAGTTATAATACACCAAGTTGTGACTGCTAGACACCAACTTGAAAAGCCTACTTGTGGCATTCTGAAAGCCAGTCTAAAATAGTGAACAAAGCACTTTAATAACATTAAATTGTTGCATAGGGCTGCATTAAATCAGTAAAAAAAAAAAAAAAAAACGATTTATCGATACGGAAATAAAAACAAAATGAAAGATCAGTATTAAAATTCGCATATATGTATATGACCAAACTCATTAACTCAGTATTTTGTTTTGTCATCTTCATTTTGTATTGTATATATATAGCAACTGAGCAATGCTGTGTCACCACTCTAGTCAGCACTCAGCGCTGCATCCCTTTCAAAAAAAGGACTGACAGCTCATAGCTCATACCAGCGTCCGAGAACGGCCCTCTAATTTGCTCTGTGATGGCCTTTGTGAGTGGTATGCAAAACATCTGGTGTCACATACTGCTTGCCGTAAATCTGTTCCACTTCAACCACATTGTGCCCCCCCCCCCCTTTCCCTTTCGTATTTTTTGAGAAGGAACAAGACAATCAACCTGTTGTACCTGTTAACCAACAATTTCTTCTCTTCCCAGCATCTTGAAAGGTAATACCCACCCATCTTCATTTATCAGAACACCTTTCAATAGTGACCTATTTCTGAAGGTGATGACTAAGATATGAGATATTGGCTAATCGAAGTATATATATATATATATATATATATAAAACTTTGCTAAAATAAAACACACACAAATAAACAATTATAGATGGAAGAATATATTTTTCCATCTATAATTTTTTTTTATTTGTGTGTGTGTGTTTTATTTTACTTTTTTACTTTCATACACCCTATGTACTTTCTGATTTGCAGATGAGATCTGTTGAGGGTTCGAGGTTCGCCTGTGGCACTGTGCATGGTACCACACAGGAAATTAGAGGGCAGCAAACATGCAAAACATCTGTATGTTCCTCTTTGAAGAGCATCTGTGAGACGTCTGCATGGAGACTTCATATAAACTCAAAATGGACAGTAAAGCCAGATGCTTAACAAACGCAGAACAAATGCATAAAATTCAACAGCCTGACATATTAAACTAAATTAAACCAAGAACTATGAAACAGTAACAACAAAGAGTTCTATCTTGTTGAAACTGTGTTAAACCACACCAGAGAGACCCATGATGTGAGATCTTATCAACGTTAACAGCCTACAGTAAATGATTGCAGATAAGAGAACTTTTCTTCCAGGAACACAAAACTGCTACAGCCAGCCGTGAAACACAAACACGGTGCGCTAACATGCAAACAATACATAAATAGAAGATGACAAGACGGATAATGGTGAAAAGGAGAGATTGAAAGAACGGGTGCAGAATGGGAAGTCTGTGAGCGGCATCGGGAACAGCAGACCGCCACCATCCAGTCAAGTGAAAACAGAAAGACATTTCCCTTTCAAATAGACCTGCTGCTCCCATTCACCGCCTCAGTGTCATTCCTTACACATTTTACTTTGACAGGGACACCAAAGTCTGCATGAAAATAAAAAAAGGGATAGCACTATCACAAAAGCCCCTTTTTGAACTGACTAACACACACACTAACAATTGCATCTGACTCAGATTTAATACTAACTGGAAGTGTGAGTAAAGTCCAAAAGCTTTACATTTTCAGAAATGTCTAAAGGTGCTAAATGGATAAGTATATGATTAAGTTAATCATTGTTGAAGTACACCTACAAAAGCCGAATAAAATGCATATTAGCCTAAAAGTTCAATCCACAAATTTAATCAATCAATACTGAATTGGAGTCCATTAGTAACAATCCATTTTACACACTTCTATGGACAACCAAAGGAGCTGTCGGTCTGACAGTGGCAACATCTATTAAACTTTCTGCAACAATGAGCGAAAAAGACAGCGCAGAGAGGATAGAAGGGGGCCAAACACTAACTGTGCTGGAGGTCTAAATCATGGCCAAACAACTTTTTTTTTTTTTTTTTTTTACAAATGTCATTAAAACAAAGCAAGGGCTTTGCTAAGTAAACAGAACCCATTGCACATGACATTCAACACTAAATCAGTTGCTAATGGTGCCTCTCAAGAAAATCTGTATTTTTAATTGTGCATTTCATAGTGCATCTTGTTTATATTACCAGGATGTGTTACAAACAATTCGTGTTACAGAATTTAACGGCAAGAAATGAGAATATCCAGCTTATAAAAGATATATTGTGAATTACTTAGGCACACTAACCCTGGTCATTCTCCGGCTACATGTTTCAAGACAAATCGACTGATATCAACACAATTCAATTTAGGCTACATTCGACACAATTCCTATAACTGGTGACTGACTGTCTTTAACTCAATAAAACACAAAATACGAAAGGGAGCAGCACTCACAATTCCAGGTCACTCTTTGTTACAGGTGAACTATCGTCCGGCGCAGGAGCAAAGAAAGTGCGCACCTTGCCTAACCAAGCTTTTAAACTCCACACGCCCTCAGTTCAAAAGCACGCCTTCGCTCAAGGTCCCACGTCACGGGCGCGTAAACGCAAGAAAAGTTGCGTTTACGCAAGGTAGGCTATTTGGATCTTTGTCAGGAAGTAAATTAATTTGTTTAACCGTAAACATGTTAAATATGCATAAGACAAGGCTTATAGTTATTATGCGTTTTAGTCTACCGACAGCGACAAAATCCATTATCTAATCATTTTCACCCTGTTATCAACACTGCGAATACCTTAATTGGCTATTAACTCTCGCAGATATAGATTAAACAGCAATGCATTGCATTCTCGGCGAAATAAAACGAAGACACCTTTACTGCCCATACTTAAATGTATTCTGTAAAATTGTGGGAAAAGACTAGTATAAGGCAAAAATTCCTGAAGCTGAGCCGGAGGCCATTACAACACTCAAAAGACAAGCAGAGGGATGAAGACATTGAAAAAGACGTCACCATTTCCATGAATGTCGGGCCAAGGAGAATCTTGTGTGTTTTCCTTACCAAACATATTATGTGCACGTACACTTGGATCTTACACAACGGATCTTAAATAAAGCTATTTTACACAGGAACAGAAAAATTGCATGCCACATATTACGAGAGACAGATGCCAGATACACGTTTCCAGTGAGGAAATGTAACATTTAACCTTAGTGTATGGGCCACTGATTTGAGTTTACCCATAGGCTACTAATTTTCAACTCAGAATTTCAGTCGGCATCAGTTATTAACCCCAGTGGGATAGCCTACCATGGTCCACAGCTACGTTTTCACTGTGAGGGTTTAAGACTTGTGATTACTTTTTATTTCTAATGTCTTAGATATATATCTTTAGGGACGGTAAACGTGCACGAATGTAAAGTTTCCAGAACGGACCCGACTAGAATGTTTAAAAGTTGTGTTATGGTTAGACTTTAAGGTAGGCTCCAATGACATGCTCGTAATCAGTTCCCCCGTGATGGCCATTAGCTAATTGAATAACTAAACGTAACATTTTGCGCACCTCCTTTTTTCCAGGAAAAGAGTACACAGACATATTTTACAAGAAAAGGCTTTGTTTGGCTAATGTTTAAAGGTAATCAAACGTAACAAACATACCTGCGCATGGCGATTAAGAAGTCGGTAAACTTTTGACATAAACTGCTGTAAAGAAAAGTTTGATCTTATAATGCCCAACACGGGAGGAAAAGTTGGCCTCAACTGTAGCCTAACTACTACCCATACAAGTCCCACCCCGTCCCACCACATCAACATACAAACCACCTAATTTTGTCAGGAGCTAAAAGTGTGGTAACGTGACTGCTTACCGTACAACTCCACCACAAGTGCATGGAGCTCAACAAAAGACCTGTGATATTCCCAATTTCCTAAATCTCCTTCTAGTTGCGGTGGTCTCACGACTGGGGATCCTTCTCCCGCTGGCTGTCAGCAAATAGCTTTACTGCGTAAGATCACTCCGAGTCCGCTTTAACTCAAATGATCCGATGTGTCGTTCTTGCCTTGACGGACCAGTCTAGATTCGGGGTCTCTCGAAGACAGCGATCAAAATATTACTTAAGCCACGGAGCTCCGAAAAACAACCACGCACGGTGGACACAGCTTCATGTTTCATTCGCAGCCCGGTGGCTCGTCCTTTTCAGATGGCAGAGATCCATACACAAGGCAAACACTCAAGGCAGTTGAAAGCGATAACAGGCAGAGCACTGAGCAGCGTGTCTTGATATCCTCTTCCCCTTCACAGACTGTGGCACATTACTTTACGGCTAACCACATATCGTTATATCTTATACAGTACAAAGGGGAAACTTTTCGATGGCTCCTGCTACCTCCTTCTACTAGCCACACACAATGTCAGGAAAGCGAAATGCGGCGGAATCGCGTCAGCCTCATATTTGTCAGAAACATGAACTACCTCGACGAACATCAAATCATTTCAAAAACAGTTAAATTAAATAAATAAACAACATAAAAAACACACCTCCCCTGTACGAACGGTTCGGAGAGGTGGTCCACACTGCCTCTCAGGAAGTGCGTCATCACCAAGGACTAGATGGGAAAAACGACACACTGTTGAACACGCCCACTGAATTCCAGGATTAGGAATTAGCTTGCTCTCCCCATCTACAGGAAAAGTTGAGACAATACAGCTTGCGTGCCTGATGAAGTGAATTGCTTTGCCGTTTACCTTCAGTACATCAGTGCCTGGTTATTGGTCAGCAAAATTAAAATAGCCTACCACTTGTGCGAGTGATTTGATTATTTATTAGAAATAGTAATCTGTGGAAATATATGTGACACAATTGACAAAGCAATCCTAATTCATAAACTTAAATTTAGTGGAAAGCTGCATGGTTTTGGTGGCCTTTTCCTTATATAATTGTTTTTCTTTCTGATGGCATTGACAGGAAATGAATGTTTTGCCATTAATGTACATTAATCTATTATAATTATACAATAAAAACATCTGGTGTTCGACTTAATTGGGAAGCCCACTGCAGTCTACACATGAGAGTAAGTTCTTCAGTTCTAGACGGGTTTGTTGATGAAAGATATCTCCACGAGGTACTATAAATTGATACTGCATGCAAATGCTGCGGAACATGTCATGCCACGGCCATATTGTTCACCTGACTCGCTCATATGCTTTCATACAAATGCATTATAGTGTGTTGTGACCGCAGTGGTGACATCCACACACCACCATCACTATCACAAATATCATGTCATTTCCAATTACACAAGTACCATCACTCCACAGACCATGAATTTACTGCAGGTAATAATTTCTGTCCTGTTCTATTTGTAGCAAAGATTCCACAGTTCCACTCATTTTGGTTTTGCTACTGCATGTCGCTACTCGCCATTCTAGAATGGGCTCATGGGTTCTTTTCATCAGATTTTTGTTCAAAACTGTTGTTTCCGGTTACTAAGAAAACCGTTGAAATCTGATGAAAAGATTCATTCCAGGCTTGCAAGTAGAGAAATCTGAACGCCAAGGAAGTCTAAATCAGTAAGTTCTTAAGTCTTAATGTAAACCGAGTAAGAATGTGTTTAAGGATTGGATAAAAAATGTCTGTATGCCATGAAAGAATTCTGTATGGTTAATGTTAACATAAACAGCCCAAACTATGAAAACCAGCAATAAACAAAGCAGAATAGCTAGACTAGCATACTTAGCAACACGACATTGATCATAGCTACAAAAAAAAACTAAATTCTGCAAATATCTGGTAATTACATATTATCCCCACCATAATATTTGAGGTTTAAATAACTTAGTGTGGTTAATATTTGAGTCATTTTATTAGCACTTCCCCAACAAAGAAGTAACAGTAGGCTAATGTACATTACCTCGCCTGTGCGTGCTTAGCATAGCGACTTAAGGCAACTCTGGGCGACACAATTAATCAAATTCATATAATCAAGTTTTTTTGGGGAGAAAAGTGGAAGTATCTCTGTGTCTGCTTAAGAGCTGATCTCCCATTTTAAAACTTTGTGTAATCAATCTGAAAGTAGCAGCACAGCAGACTTGATTCAGCACCTGAGAAAAAAACATGCAGTAAATTTGGAAAATTATGATTGCGGTTCTTCAGTTACTCTAGTGTTACTCCTTGCAGTGGTGCTTTATTTAATTCAAAATCATTTGTATTTTTCAGTAAATAATGCACATTTGTATTTTTTCACAAACAAATAAAGTTTGAAAATTAATCTTGAAGAAACCCTATGCCTAGTTTATGTGTTTTTTTAAATCTGGGAGTGTTGTTTTAAATCTAAATCCTAAAAAAGGCCAAGCTGATTAGCGAGCGTAATGGAAATACATAATTCTGTCATTATACATTCATGTGTTTTACATTTTGTTTGCAGAATTGGTGAAAATGGCAGGCGTTTTCTCGAGGATTCTGTCCTCCAGGACAAACATTATGTCTGTGATAGGAGTAGGAACCGTTGCAACAGGCTTGCTGTTGAACCAGTATCATGTGAATGCAGGTTGTGAAGTCAGAAAGCTCTATCCTCCCAGGTAAAGCAATGTTTTCCAAGCAGCTCGTGCACTGACAATTCGGTGAACACTGACGTGAATATATCTGATTTCTATGGTCAGTAATGAGGTTAATATCCTCTCGTGTACACACACAGCTTACAAAAACATATCTATCAGTGCAGTGGCATTTATGGTAGTGATTTCCTAAATGTCTTCTGTCTAAACTACATCAGCAAATCTCATTTTTGTCGTTCTCCAACATATCCTTGGCAGTGCAGAGTACCCTGACTTGCGAAAACATCAGAACTGCATGGCAACTCACCTCACCCCAGCCATGTACGCCAAACTGTGTGACAAAAGAACACCCAGTGGCTACACTCTCGATCAGGCCATCCAGACAGGGGTGGACAACCCTGGCCATCCCTTTATCAAGACAGTGGGCTGTGTAGCAGGAGACGAGGAGTCATACGAGGTGACGGGGAATCAAAGTACAAAGTGGGGAACACAGCTTTACGTGTATTAATGGTTGAACATGTATTGCAATAGTGATTGATTTTATTATGGAGATTATCCAGCAATTGATCAAAATGCTTGTAGAGCTTACATATCAGCTTTGTGCTCTGTGGTCTGAAAAGTTAAAGTACTTCTCCCTGAAAACTCTAACTGAAACTAAATGATTGGTCTACATCACTTAACATACTGTAAGCCTTGGCAAACTACAATTTACCACACTGATAAAAGAAAATCTGTTGTGGTTTGTTGTTCGATAGGTGTTTGCCGACCTGTTTGATCCTGTCATTAAGGAGAGGCATAATGGTTATGACCCACGCACAATGACGCACACGACAGATCTTGATGCAAACAAGGTACAGTGTATTGCGATGCGATGAAGGTATGCTGTTTGGTTCAATAAAAAATATAGTGAAATGTTACACTACAGAAAATGTTGGCTGACACATAATGGGGGGGGGGGGGGGGTTATGGCATGTGGTAAGGAAATGTAACCCAAAATGGTTCCTAGTCATTCTCACACCTTTCCGATGTCGACCCATCTGTTCTGGCAGATCCGCTCAGGACAGTTTGACGAGCGCTATGTGCTGTCGTCCCGCGTGCGGACTGGTCGCAGCATCCGGGGCCTGAGCCTGCCCCCCGCCTGCACCCGGGCAGAGCGACGCGAGGTGGAAAGGGTGGCGGTGGACGCCCTCAACGGCCTGAAAGGGGAGCTGGCCGGCCAGTACTACAGCCTCACTACCATGACAGACAAGGAGCAGCAACAGCTCATTGATGTATGGCGGAATAGAAGATATACATAGAGAGCTAAGAATATATATACTGTATATATGTGTATATATATAAACTATTCAGATGTACATATGGACAGATGTTGGAAATCTTGCCTTCTTAGAGGGACAGTCCTGCCATGTATTGGTTTTACCTGGGCACAGAATACTGGTAATTTCACTAATTACCTACCTAAGTCTGGTTGAGGGCACAGAGAATATCCAGAGGAAAAGTTTTTTTTTGCTTTATACTAACCATATTTACGGTAGACTTATTTCCGTGTGACTGGAAATGTCCGTCTTAATGGGATCAAAACCAGGAACTGACTCTGCATCTCCTTACAGGATCACTTCCTGTTTGATAAGCCAGTCTCACCTCTGCTGACGTGTGCTGGAATGGCTCGTGATTGGCCAGATGCAAGAGGCATCTGGTAAGTACTTGGCCAATGGCATAACTATGTAGCTTCACCTGTAGTCTGCAGATGTGGGCTATGTGAATAAACTGAAAGTCTTGCAATTCTCTTAAAGGCATAACCATGAGAAGACCTTCCTCATTTGGATCAATGAGGAGGATCACACGCGTGTTATCTCCATGGAGAAAGGAGGCAACATGAAGAGGGTGTTTGAGCGCTTCTGCCGAGGCCTGACAGAGGTAACGGAATTTGACTAAACAAAACTTCGGTTCAGGCAGGCCCATTTTAATCAGAAATGGACATTTCTATATTTCTGTTCGCAATTTATGGTTGGCAGTATGGCTCTGTTTTGGGACCGTCATTCCCCTCCATGTGCAAACATGGAAAACCATAGGCAGGAAGAGCAGCATAAATCCCCACAGAGCTAGCATCAATGACAACACAACACTGATTATGTAACAGATGCTTTCATCCAAAGTTACTTTAAGTCCTGAACAATAATCAAATCTAAAGGTGACTGCTTTTACCCTGTCTTTGTTGAATAACAGTAGTCTACCTGCATTCAAGAACATACAAAAGTGCTAGAGATTCTGAACATCTCTGTTTTGCCTTTTAGAAATGTCCACTAGAAAATGGGGCAACCTGAACAATGGATACAAATGGCGTGACATTTATCTTACTGCCAGTTAGGCCCTAACATAGCTTTTTGAAAGAGTTCTTTTAGGAAGCTTCTGAGGCATTACAGATCCAACCAATATTTTTTTGTGTATATGTTACATCACAGAGCATGGATCAAAACCCTGTTTGACCATTCAATGTCAATTTTAAGTAAACTAAAAGCCAAATACAGAATACTGATTCCTGTCCTAAGTCAAACTTATTCTGAGGGCGGAGTTGGGATGGAGATTGTAGTTGATCGTATGGCTTGGTAAAGGGTAAAGGGGTTGAAGCAGCCCTGAATGATCTCTTATCAATAGTGTACCATCAGTTGAGTAGTAAGCTCTTATTTGGTTGATTGTTGTCTGGTTCAGTTGTAGTTGTGTGGTGTGGTGTGGTGTGGTTGGCAGGTGGAGAACCTGATCAAGGAGAGAGGCTGGGAGTTCATGTGGAGCAAGAGGCTTGGCTACATCCTCACCTGCCCATCCAACCTGGGCACCGGACTCAGGGCTGGCGTGCACGTTAAACTGCCCCTCCTGGCCAAGGTTTGCGCTCCACCAAAGTCGTCAATTAGTCAATATATATCAGCTTAAGGAGAGGCTGGTTCATGTCATTTTTGCATTTCCCATATTTTCCCTGCAACACAGGATCCACGATTCAACCAGATTCTGGACAACCTGAGACTGCAGAAAAGAGGTACGGGGGGTGTGGACAGCGCCACCACAGGAACCACCTTTGACATCTCCAACCTGGATCGGCTGGGCAAATCTGAGGTGAGACAGGACAGATCAGGAACTTCTCTCCAGTTCTTCTTACGACCTACTCCTTTTCTGATAAGAGTCCCTAATCACTGCCACTTTGTTACAAAGTGCACTCTGGTTGAAGTCTTCCACACAGCTAAATTGGCTTCCCTTCATTAAGGCGAATAGTATAAACACAGCAGCCAGCTTTCAGACAAACTGCCCTGCAGTAGGCGGAAATAGTTGAAGGATTTTATAACCCACTCCCACTTTGTTTAATTGATTTCGGATGGCACTTAATGTGGTGGTTACACGTAAACGGATTGGAAGTGGTTAGGGGGCAAAATGCAGAAGTCTATTTCGAAAAAAGGGCCCGAGTTGCAGTTTCACTCACTCATCCCTTTAAACCTCTTATAATGTCTGAAATGTCTCCCCACTGATGCCCTCACTGACGCTGCTACTGTTGTGTGTGTTCTGTGTGTGTGCTGCAGGTTCAGCTGGTGCAGAGCGTCATTGATGGAGTGAACTACTTGATTGAGTGCGAGAAGAGGCTGGAGAGGAGACAGAACATCACCATTCCCTCCCCCAAGTAGAACGCACAGGCCACTCGTGCTCATGCTCTTTCAAACAGCCTTCGTCCTAACCATCCTAGGCAAACAATACCAAACTAATGCCAGTCCTTTGAGCTGAAATTCCTTGTATCCCCTAAACATTTATCATCAAAGTTTTAAAAAAAAAACACCCTGACTCATTCACCAGAGCAAAACGACGAGGACGTTGAAAAGAGCATGTCAGTGTTTAATTACAAATGGGTAAGAATTCAATAAAGAGCAGTGAATAAATAAAGTGTGATCTGCAGTCTTTTTCTTTTCTTGCTTTACAGTAGATGCCATAATGTACAACACAGGGACAGTAAGCACACAGTGAAGCGGTCAATGGGCCATCCTGAGACGCCTCCATTGCGACCTGTGAAGAGAAGCATGGTTGTAATTTTATTACATAACCGTAACAGTATTTCAGCACGCCGCCCTGTCTGGTATTACATTATAACTGTAACCAAGAGGACTGCTGGGGTAAAAACTACCTACCCTCCAGTCTGTCTCGGAATCAAATGAGAGAACTTAAATTTTATATGGCTAGCTGGAGTTGTATTGTGAAGGTTCATTTACTTTACTAGACAATGATAGGCTACAAATTGGCCCTGCTTTGCTCTCTCTTTCTCTCTCGCTCTTTAAAAGAGGTCTGACCTAATGCGTGATTCTACAAGTGGGAATTTATCATCAAAACCAAGGCAATGACAAGACTGTGAAGGTGGAGGACAGGCAGTATTATTTTTGTTCTGCCACTGCCTTTAACTTCCCACCCATGACCTGCAACTATATGTCATTTTGTATGCGCGTTTGTGCACGCACACACACACACACACACACACAGTCTGGCCCTCCCTGGGCTAGCTCTGACCTCGGTGCTCCAGGATGACGTCTCCCTCATACAGCGCCAGGTTCAGGGCCTGCTTCTGCTGGCTGTCCAGCTCGACCCACTGCTCCTCCGTCACAGCAGACGCCTGCTCCGGGCTGAACCAGGACAGCTGGGATGCGCTCAGCACCACCTAAGCCACACAGACACACACAGCAGAAGGGGGGTGAAGAAGGGGCAGAGGTCAGGCCTCTACACTGATGCAGGCTTGCATAGATGCAGTTGGCAAGGGATAGAATGTCCTTGTATTATTTTGTTGTTTACAGAAAGACGACCCCCCCCCCCACTTGTCATGCTGGACAGCATCCAAAATCAACACCCTCTCTGCTATATTAAATATTGATGAATGGCAAAACAGGGCACAAGGGTGCAGTTATAACCAGTTCATATGACAAGAGGTAACTAAGGAAACCAACATTCCCTCCCCAATGGCTGGATTTATTGTTTAAAAAGAGGGACAAACAATGCTTAACAGAAAACATTTTAAATAATTTAAAATTTTATTGAAAAAATAAATATTTGTCCTAAGACAAGTTATCTGTAGGGAATTATATTAAGTGCTCTGAGATCTCTTTGTAACTTGTTTATTGACTAAAACGTGCTTAACTCTGTGAAAGAGTGTCTTGTCTTGGATATTAACACGCTACTGTTGCTATTGGGAATGTGAGCACATACTGCCAGTTTGTGGGGTGGGATGAGGGCAATGGCAGCCGGTGTGAGACCCTGGATCTGTTCCTTCACCAGAGCAGACATCATCATATCCTCCAAGCCCACTACAGGAAAGCCATAAAGAGAGTGATAAAAGACAGAGAGAAAGAGAGAGAGAGAAAGGATTGGTTTAACATTTGAATAAATAATTGAGGAGCAGGGAACTAATGGGGAGTTTCCAAAGACGAAATATGTAAAAAGAGGCTTCTTTATGACCGTAAAAACCATTTCATCTTCCATCAAGGTCTATCCAGCTGCCCATTTGGGCCGGAGTAAATCTACTTTCTGGCTCTCTGGTAAATGTGTTTGCAGATGCTGCACTCTTTGTTATGCTCACAAAATCTGGCTGAAAGGAAAATGAGGCAGCTGGAAGCATATGGTGATTGATTGAAATGGTGGCTGAGGCTAGGATCACGCCTCCTGCCTTCCTGAAGGGGATGGTTGAGTATGCGGTTGGAAAGTTGCACTTCATCAGCGATTCTGATTTGTGACACACTTCAAGCCCAGTTACATTCTCGTACACATCATCTCGGGTTACAAAGAGAGAGAGAGAGAACCAAGTGGCTGCCTTGGTTATGACGATTTGCTTTTGTTGCACCCCAAGGAAAGTAAAAGCACTTAAGGTTTCATGAGAAGTCTGGAAATAATGAAAAATACAGGGACAATTTAAAGGTTTAGACAACACCACCATTCTTTTCCTTTTAACTGTGCAGAACAGAGGGCTTTCTTCTGGGTTAAAAAAAAGAATGAAACCACACTATTTGCTGCCTCAACTTCCAAAGACAAATTGCTACCATTAGTCTCCAGACTCTGGTCTCCACCTGTGTCAGACTCACTGGACTGTTACTTTAACAGACATCAGGGGCCAACAGGAAAGCAGTGAAATAATGTCAGCAGTGTGAGTGATGGTGCAGCTAAAACACAGGTGTTGTGTCAGATATGTGATATGTGCAAAAATACGTACATGGCTTTGCCTGCTTTGAACTCGAGACATAAGCAATGCATGCTGAGGAACATATCTAACTGATCTGTCTGCAAAAAGTTTTCACATTAAGGGCATAGTGCATTCTCATAATACTGCAAGCCGTGGGTGCTGTGCCAAACATTTGCACAAATACATACGTTGTGGTGTGCCAAACATACATACTGTATGTACATAAATTGTACTTATACTGTACAAATGAATGAATGTGAGCTCCTCTGACTGGCGGTGCAGTACCTGCCAGGGTGCCTATTTCGGTGAAGACATCTGAGGTCCATCCACTGATGGGTCCGAAGGCGAGAGGGTGGGCCAGCCGCGTCACGAGAGCCTCCAGCTGCGGCTCGGTGCAGGGCAGAGCCAACTCCCTCAGGAACAGCACGGCCAGGCTGCCCATCACACACACAGGCACACACACACACACACACAAAAAGGACAAACACATGACACACACCAGCCCCAGCACCACACAAGGACACACAACATGTCAACCATGTAATCAGACCATATGGTAAGTGTTCCTCTCATAGACAATTATATTACATTAAGCATGTAGCTTGTGAGCTTCCCTGAATTGCCTGAATTTGATTCAAAATCATCATCAACATGGTCAACATCATCCCTAAGACATCCACGGTGCATTGTGCATTTTTCACTAAACTTTGTTGGTGTAACTTAATTAAACTGAATCAGTGTTCAGCAAATGCTCTAAGAATGGGGGCATAGCAATGTGTAAGTCCAAGATAACTTTAACAAACAACAGCACTAATATGAATCCATTGAAAGGTGGAAGCAGGTTTAAAATGCTGCACAGCCTGAACTCAGATAGACACAGAGTTGTCCATACCCTACAGCTGTGTCTAAGTCCATCTGTGGCATGCTGGGTTAGGGTAAGGCTGCAGTATCTTAGCTGTTAACCTGCTCACCTAAGATTGCGTGGGTCGAGGCGGCCAATCTCAGGAATGCTGAATCCGCAGATCAGATGCCCGAGCGATGCCAGCTCTGCCACTCCGAGCTGCTCCGCCCTCTGTCCTCGCCGCCGCAGGATCCCGAGGAGGGCCGCCCTCATCTGACACACACACACACACACACACACACACACACACACACACACACACACACACATACACACATACACACAGAGCAAAGCCAACTCAGCTGATGTATATAAAAGCATATCTCAATGAATTAGAATATCATGGAAAGGTTCAGTTGTTCCTTTAATTCAACCAAAAAAGATAAATGTATTATATTGACTTTTTACACACAAAGTGAAATATTTCAAGACTTTGAATTATGCTTGAAGGTCTGTTCGTGGTTATGGCCTCAGTACTTGGTTGGGCATGTTTTTACCTTCTACATTGCATTGAAATAAATGAACTTTTTTTCTACTTGATGCGTCTGTGCACTGCATAACATGAGCGTGTTAAGTGGATCTACAAGTGCATTCACAAATGCTACAGACTACTTAAATACAGGGAAGTATGACAAGTTTCTCAAAATAGTTTAGGCCTCTGTTATACTGATCATCTGACAAAGTAAATATCAGATTTACTGTCATTTACTGTCTTTGCTTGTTTGTGTTTGCTGACTTTTTATACCATGGCCAATTCCTAACCATGGCTCTCAAAAGGAAAGTACTCATAAAAATGTTATGCAACAGTTGACTGCTAAAGCTTAGACCATATGGAGAGCTAATAGAATCCACTGTGTGGTTTAATTGCTTGTTCATTTCTGATGAC
>CM059280.1:18350282-18377782 GCA_030347295.1 Setipinna tenuifilis | reverse complement strand
TCTTTCATCTAAAAAAAACGGTGTGTTGATAGCTCTTTCCATTCCTTTGCAATCATGCATAGAACAGAGGTGGGTTTCCCCAAAATGCTGCTTTCAGACCAAAAAACTGAGAAAAATGGCTTTTTGTGAAAACCAACATTTTAAGCAGAAAATGTTTTTTGATGGCCATATTTTTGCATTACTGGCATCTAAAACATTTCATCCAAATGTAATACAACATAAATACGAATAAAAACACTGAAAATGGTTTTAGACAGTAAAAATAATAATTTGAATTGTACATGACGAATACATTTCTTCGACATTTTACTTGGCAAAATAAAAAGTTTATTTGCCTATATACATAAATCCTGTCACAAAAATATGATTCATGTCTGTCATAACTGTCCACCTATACAAACAATACTGTACTGTAACCATGTAAATATAACATGACAAAATTCAGCCACCAGGGGGCTATATTTCATAGTCAAAAACAGTAGTAGCTAGTAAAAGCAAAATGCAAAAAAACCTAGCATTCATTCAAGTGTTTCTTTGTGTGTGTGTGTGTGTGTGTGTGTGTGTGTCTCCATTCCTACAGCAAGTAGCGGTAATAACTATGTAAATACTACATACACAGGCAAAATAAGTAAAACACAAACATATGCAAGAGTATGTTCTCCCGTCCACCACGAGTGCGCTTCACCATTGTCGTATGCTAGCTACATCTGATTGTCTTGGGTTTATATACACAAGCATCTTCCTCGACGTGAAAAAACATCAAAATACAGACAAACGCAGTGCTGCCATCTATGATCGGATCCCTTTCCGCAATGTGAGCATGAGGTGTCAGAGCTCTCCAGACCAGACTAATATGAAGACTGTTTTTATTTCATCTATATTTTATTCCTTTATCTTTTGTTTATTTGTTTAGCACGGTTGCAAATGAAGTGTAGGCTATAGCCAGTGCATCTTTGATCTTACTCATACAGTGTTTCATCACAGTGATCGGATTCGGTAGCGTGCATATTACAAAATATCGTAACATTGATAGCAGTCCCAGAGGGTCAGCTCTACCATCTGGTGGCCACCAGAGAGTGACCACATGAGTGACCACATGAGACTTCTGACTCTTATAGGATCAGTTCCGAAAGCCGTAGAAGCCTGAAATTTCTACACAACATAGATGAGGTGCCCCACGATGCGTAACTGTAAAAAAACGTGTTTGACGTCGGAAGACGTCAATGGTAAGCGCCGTTACTTTTTGAAATGACGTCTGCAGACGTCAATGGTAATGAATGAGTTAATGGGGTGCCTACTATACCTCTGTGAGGGCTGTCTGGAAGAGCGCTCTGTGTGCAGGGCTCAGGGTGAACAGTAGGGGGCGCCAGCACTGACACCCCTCCTGCACCAGCCTCCCCCCTGGGCCCAGCACATCCCTCAGGACGCCCGCAGACAGGCCGGACAGGAGCGGCCTCAGCCGGCACAGCACCGCCACGCTCAGCTGCAGCAGACAGAGGAGGAGGAGGAGGGAGAGATAAAAGGAGAGATAGAGTGACAGACAGACAAAGAGACAGAGAGAATAAAAGAGACAGAGACAGAAAGGGAAAGCGAGATGGAGTGGCAGAGAGAGAGAGCGAGACAGAGAGGGAGAGAGGGAGAGGGAGAGGGAGAGAGAGAGAACAGACAGAAGATTGAGTGAAAAAGATAACTTGAAAGCAGACCAAACAACAAATACCCAGGAGAATGTGGAGAACAGAGACAGAGAGAGCGAGAGTGAGAGGGAGAGAGAGAGAGAGAGAGAGAGAGAGAAAGAGAAAGAGAGAAAGAGACAGGATGAATAATGAATAAACTCTCTATAGTATGATGCAACATATCTGTCAATGCTGCAGCTCTTGCAGCGCCAACTATTAACAGAGGTAATGATGTTCCTGAGAAGCCTAATGCTGTGTTGTTTTTAGGTCTAGGATCCAACTCACATTTGTGTGTTCTGAAATCCTCTCCAGTATTTGGAACGCCTGAAGGTTTAAACACAAACAGCAGGTTGTAACAAATATACTACAGATTTTATCCTGAAGAAATCAAGCTGCCATGCCCGACATTTGTGAAGCTTTAAAATAAAGAAAAATCATTTCATCCAGTGTTTACTAGCTACAAGGCCCAATGTCTGGGAGCCTTCTGGGAAAAGACATACCACTGTAGATTTACAGTACCGCTTTACAAACAAACAAGTTTTATTGGTAATCGGCACTTTTTAAATCACCTGCACTCATAGTTGCTTATGGCGAAAGACATTTGGAAGAGGACAAGTCCATTTCCTGAGAGCTCTGCTTTTGTGAGCCAGTTCATTCCTGTTTTTAACTCTTGTCTCTTAAACTATAAGAGTGTATAAGTGTGTGTGTGTGTGTGTGTTTGTGTGTGTGTGTGTGTGTGTGTGTGTGTGTGTGTGTGTGTGTGTGTGTGTGTGTGTGCGCGCGTGCGTGTGTGTCTGTGTGTGTGTTTAGTGTACAGTACATATGCTCAAATGTTTGCAAGTGTGTGTGTGTGTGTGTGTATGTGTGTGTATAAGTGTGTGTATGTTCATACGTACTTGAGCAGGTGAGTAGCTGGGCATGTGGGGCTGAGTGAGAAGCTGCAGAAGCTCGCTGGAGGAGAGGGGCATGAGGAAGTCGGCGCCCAGCTGGGGCAACAGACCCCGCAGCGAGGCCAGCACAGCCGGCGGCAGAGCACTGGCATTCAGAGAGCCCAGCGCCAGCTCCAGCCAATGGGACAGCTGCACGGGGGGACAGACCAGTTATTAGCACTCATTAGCACCAGAGGGCCACATAGTGTGGAGGAAGAGGATGTCAATTAGGAGAGGAAGCTGCAATTTGAAGGCCATTCATTTGATAGATTAGGTCAATTTAGTGGGTATCCTTTCATTGTCCTCCCTTCTCCCTTATTGTCCTTTCCATGTGTTTGTGCATGCAAGTGTGTGTGTGTTTGTGTGTGTGTGTGTGTGTTTGTGTGTGTGTGTGTGTGCGTGAGAGAGAGAAGAAGAGAGAGGGAGTGAGAGAGAGTGAGAGAGAAAAAAAGAGAGAGAAAAAGAGACAGAGACAGAGATACAGTGTGTTTATAAGAGAGAATGTGCTAATGTGAATTAGCTTGCATTCCCTAATGCTATGCATCATGCACCTGTTTACCAATGCACACAGAGGCACGATGTAATCACATTTGTGGGAGATTGCGACATGACAAAAGACTTGTGAAATCAAGCGCTCACCCTCCCATCGGATGGCACCAGTCCCTCATTCACACAGGAGGCCAGCTGCTGCCACAGCACGGGGGGAGGGGACGACAGGAACGGCTTCAGGTCCTCCAGGCTCAGGTAACACACCAGGGCCCCCAACCTGCCCAGAGAAACTCTAGCAGTCTTACTGCCAACATCGGGTCTGACAGGGATCTTATGACGGATCAATTATATGCTCGTACGGTTACATGCCTGCGCAGTGTCAGAGGTATACATAACCCAGCATGTCAAAGTTAATCATTTGCTCATTTGCGCATACATTTTGTGAAGATACATTCAACGACAAGCTATCAGAGCTTGTCAAAGAAATCGATACTTAACTACTAATAAACAAAAGATGTATAATCCACTAGATGTTATTTGTAACAGGAGTGCCATGGTATATGCAAAGGTAGGGTTAGTACATGGCAGAACTTTAACCTCATGAAGCCAGGCTTACCCATATCTGCTTTTACACTGTTAAGTAACACTTTATTTTAAGAGTTCCCGTTTACAGTGTATTTAAATGTATGTTTTATGTATGTTTTACATTGTAAACGTGATAACATGTAAATATGGCGCCTCCTAATTTATGTCATTTTTCCTCTGTGGTACTGAAAATGGTATTGGATAAAGAATTCTGAATTTTTCTGTGTATCTGAATCAAGTTTGAAATTCTAGTATCATGACAACCCTTCAACCCTAGTAAGGTTTGGGACAGGCTAAATATGTGGACCAAATATTTGTGTATAGGTGTGCACAATGGCTGAACTTCACCTCAGTAGAGTCTCATTGGTAAAGTTTCTCTTCTTGGGGTAAACAGTCCTCAGAACATGGTGCCCCCTTGCAGCATCCAGACTGGTGTTACCCAGAAGCTCCATCAGTGGACCAAGCTGACAGAAGGAAGGACACACACACACACACACACACACACACACACACACACACACACACACACACACACACACACACACACACACACACACACACACACATTTGTTTAATGTTTATGTTAACATGTATGTTAATGTTGTGTGTACAACATTAACATAAACATTAAACACCCCAGTGGTAGGTGAAAGCATCTCTGCTACTCCTTTCCACTACACTAATAGTCAGGTGGCCTAGCATTTTCTAGTGGGATGGAGACAGACTGGACTAAAAGTATAACACTGTCTTAGGGTTTCCTTGGACCCTTGGGAACCAAATTGGTTTGATAGGTACCACTCACAACATTACCGTCACCATCGGAGGCCCCCCGAATCACCACAACTGGTGATTACGCTCTGCATCTACTATGCATGGCGAGGGTGTGTGTTTGTGTGTGTGTGTGTGTGTGTGGGGGGGGGGGGGGGGGGGGGGTGTCTGGCAAGTAACAAAAGATGTGCACTAAATGTCTGAAATGTCTGGGTACTCTGCATTTGGCTGAAAATTCCATGGAAGAAACTTTCTGTTTTGCCACTAATTGTTTCCACAGCTGCGATGCAAATTAGCTATTTGATGCGTGCCTGCATAGTGAAAATGTCCAGAGGTGTGGGTATCATTATTCCAGCACCAGTTTTGGTTATTTGTGCCATGCTTAAAAATAACTTTTTTTCTTCCATTAGCCCTGATCTGTCTTCTCAAATCTTCTTCCCCTGTATTGCATGATCCAGATGGAACATGTACCCCCCACACACACCACCAAAAACAGGAAAAAACACAGGTTGTCTTGTCAATCACATTCTCATCAAGCTGCTCAGCCACCTGATTATAATATGAATTCTCGTTCCCGCGGCACTGCCGTGGGCTGCTGTGTTGGGTTGAATGAGGACAGGGCTTAACCAGAGATGGAGATAATTCCCAGGAGGAAGTAAAAGGCCAGCGGGCCCATTTGTCATTTGGCTGAATGTAAATGCCATGCTGAGCCATAAAGTTCACACAGTCACCGGTTGACAGTGTGCTGGGCAGATTTATCACGCATAAACAAGATTAATGACCCTATTTACCCCACTATCAGTCTCAATATGAGATTATCCCAATCTGCTAAAGCTATTTCGAAATGTTAATCATGCACCAACAAAGCATTATAATGCCAGCCCGAAGAATTTACAACGGCTGTGCAAAATTCAAGAACTGCTGATGCGCTTGATAATAGCTGTGTAAAATGCATGATCTGACATAAATACATGATCACACCCATCCCATTTGTCAGTAACTTTATGGATTTATTAGGCATCACTAAGCACCCAGCATGCCCCATCCAGGGAAGGTTTATCACCTGACAATGTACCCTATTGCGAACACTGTAAAGCAACAGCTTACTATGGGCTCTATGGCCCGGGAGTCTGACCTGCTGAGCCGTAAGCTGCTGGAAGTGGCTGATGGGAAGGTGGGGTAGCAGAGGCATGATGGAGGTGAGGAAGTAGTGGGGCCAGGAGGCCACCTCCTCGGCCACGGGGGATTGGAGGAGCCGCTTCACGAACGCCTGCTTCTGTGGGGACTTCATGTCCGGGCTGTGCTCTCGGATCGCGAGTAACCTGTGGCCGCCACAAGGGGGCAACAGAGATGGCGCAACAAGTCAATTTTATATCAAATGGATTGCACATGAAATTTGCCACGATGCTAATGATCCTAGTAAGGTGTCATGTTATGTGGTGCGGCGTGCCGAGTGTTCGCAGCTATTTAATAGGCTGTTGTCAGCGTGGTTATGACACTGACGGTCATGTTCTGTCACGCTGCTTGGCAGCTGCTTGCATCGCATGAAGGTTTAATGATACGAATGATGAGAGCAGTGTTGCAAGCTGTGCTATATCAGAGACAAATTTGTGAGTAAGATGTCAAACGTCAGCATTTTAAGAGAAACAGTGAGTCACTCTATCAGACCATTTAAATAAGTAGGACTAAAGTAGGCTAGCCTACTGACAAAACCAATGTCCTCTGTGTATGAAACAGTCATTATTTTCCTTGATATTGTCCAAATTGTCACGGGTATTCAAAAGAAAGCATCTGCCATTATAAAACAATAAAATGTCCCCTAATGCAATCTATATTGTACATCCAGTGGCGCAAAAGTGCTTGGCTCATTTCCTCAAAATAAAAATAAAGTTCACCACAGAGTGCTGCATTTTCAGTTTTTAAGAGGAACTTCACGTGACATCTTGAGTAATAATGAATCCAACGTGTGTTCTCTTCACCATACATGTAGGTCTATCCAACACAGTAGACTACTGATTTTTTATAAGCCTGAAAGACAGACTACTCTGCTCCATGCAATAACCGTAGGCCCAGAACACATCCGACCCACTTCTCTTGTGCTCCAGGTATCGAAAACTAAATCCCCATTTTTCAGCCCACTGATAAGCTATCATTTTACAAAAAAAGCTATAAATACAGTTAAATCAACACACAGAGCAGTATGACGCATAATGGTGATAAAAAAAATAACAAACTACTTTGTACTTAATCTAAATAAGCCACACAGACTAGATATATGGATTGTTTATTTTCACACAGCAGCCTAAGACACCTGTGACCTGTCATAAACCAACCCTGAACAGTAAATAATGTCTACAAGTAAAGCTACTATTGATTGATTCCACCATCGTCTAGATATATAGCAATCAATAGACAGAGACACAGATTCAGCAGAGTTAAAGTGGGAAATGGAGATGACTCACACGCTGTCATTGACCATTAGAGAGGCAGGGAGGCTCAGGATGTCAGACACAGACATGAAGGGGATGAACTGAGAGAGGTCAACAAATAGGTCGGGGGTCACCCGTGGAAACTTCTGTATGAAGGCGGCTGTCATGGTCTCCATGGCCTGCTGCTCTGTTTGGGATGCCTTTAGGGAGACAGTGGGGTTTAGTGATGGGGTGGATAACAAACACGTTCCTTAGGACTGCTTAAAAAGTCTTTCTCGGAACAACAGCATATAACACACAATGTACAGTCTGGCGAAAAGTTTTGGCAGTGACATAAAGTTTGTTTTTACTTTTCTTTTCTGCTTTTATGTGGTGGGGACTTGATTGAGTATTGTTTCTAGATCATTGTTCAGAGAGATCAGATGCATATTACTTGTATTCCATTGCAAATGAAAATGGCTTCACTGGTGTATGAAAAAAAAAGATCACAAAACCTAATTTCCATTGCATTCCTGCCATGGTATAAATCATCATTTGACATAATTTAGGTATAGGAATATCAGCAGCACATGGGAAAATAGTACAATTCCACTGAAATTACCCTTCCATTCTGACTGCATTATAAGGTCAGACTGACTGACTCCTAGAATCGGAGCCAAACACTGTTTACAATTATGTGTTTTCCAGTGTATGATGGTTACCACCAAAGAAACATATGCACATGACATATGCAACTGAAATTCTTTCTTTATTCTTTTATAATATTCCTCAGTATGTACATGTGAAACCATATGTGCAAACACAGATCTAGACCAAAGAATAGTTGGTGCCAAAAGTTCTGGTTGTGAAATTGCTAAAAACTTTTTGGCCGCAACTGCACACAATCCATATCAGGGTAATGCCTACAAGTTATTTCTGGAACCCCTCCCGAGTTAACAAGATTTTGCACAGACAGAGTAATCATATTCAGTTCCACTGAGCTCCACTTTTGGGATGAATATAGGCTCACATCGAAACAAAGGCTCTTCCTCTGATTAATGAACGAATCCTCAATGCTTTGTAGAGCAATGACCAAACTCCACTTTGATCCAATAGTCCATTTATCTTTAAGTAGACCTCCAGATCTAAGCGCATGATCATATAAATCAGTCGCTTCACCTAATAGTGTGCATTTATCATCCTCTACAGCTACCCTCCTGCAGAAACAGGCCATTACCACTGAATGAAAAGGACAGAGGAGCCTTCTTCCTGAAAAGGGCCTCGAGCAAGGCATTGTGGCTACCTGCACAGTGATCTGCAGGGTAGGAGGTATTCCAATGGGTTTAGTAACTTATATGGGAATGTTAGCTCAAAGAAAGTGGTAAACCTTCTTATATAAGAGCCTAAATGCTTTGTTTTGATAGGAGAATGAAGCTATAAGACTCCTTTGTAAGGAGGTTTACACACTTTGAGTAAACTGTTACACTTCATTTTATGAGCCCTGCTACAGCGCATCTGCATCATGAAGTACAGTGTAACAAAGTTTGAAACATTATGTAACATTATGCACTTACACTGTACCATGGGTTAGGATAAAGTTTAGGGTTAGGGTTAGGTATGTACAGTGTAAGTACATAATATTGCATGTTGTTACACATTGATATACGTACTGTAAAAGGAACTGAGAAAATAAAGTGTTACCGAGTTAACTTCTCTGGCTTAGTCACTGGACCACCTTCTGGGGATACTCCCCCAGTCTTACCTCCTGGACCTCCACATCCAGCTGGTCCCATGTCTGATGCACGTGGGCCAGGAACCTCTTCACTGCATCCTTCTCAGCTGACATGACCAACATGGTGATGCTCTCCCTCGGCATCTTCAGGTACTCCTGAGGACATTGTTGGAAATTAGTTTTTGGAACTTGTTTATCATTTGTTTATGGTGTTACACTGAGTGCTACATAAAGAGGGCTCAACTCACGGGAAAGTGCAGTATAAATGTGCAGTGTACAATAATATATCAGCAGCACTGTAGTGGTAAAAAAGAAAGGTTGATAAACTATATGCACCACAGTAAAAATGGTGGGTAATCTATGCATATCCTTAACATTAGCATTCACAAAAAGGGAAGTAAAAGCTGTACTGAAACTTTGTAAAGGTGCATATACAGCATTTTGTATTTTACCCTCCAGTACACCCCTGTATATGAGGCTTGTTTGTACCTGTATAAGCACTCTGAGTGCAGAGGAGTTGCCTTGTCTCTGTATCAGATCCCACAGTACAGGCTATCCAGACAGAGAGATATTGATGGGGAGAAAGACACAGGAAGACAGACAGAGATGCACAGATAAATGAATGGAGAGCTAAAACAATTGCCATGCCATCTCAGAGGATGCTGTTACAAATGCATTGCATCACATTTACATTCAACTGTTTATGTATGGCTTAAAACCATTAAACATACAAGTTATTCTGTGCCTGAGGACTTGATATGTTAAAACAGATACACAGGATGACAGCTCAGTGCCACTAGCACCTCTCCAATTCATTTTTGTTGATTTGTACCGAAAACTAATTTCACTCTTGAGGTCTTATCCTTCTGTTCAAGTAAACAACAGATACTGTCAAAACTGGATTTGGCCTCGGGCTCTGTAATCTTTCCCATCACTGTGACAGCTTCCACTATTTAATATCTCCCACGCATAAACAAACTGAATTGATTTAGGCGAAAAAAAAACTATACTCAGATAACAAAAAAACAGAACGGGTCTTTTATTCACGGGTCCTTCGGCGGCCATCTTACACTAAAGCAGCTGAGCAGGTCCTCCTTGACAGCGGGGTTCTGCTCCTTCCTCAGGAACACTCCGATGGTGTGGAGCACACTGAGGGAGGCGTCAGGCCGCAGCGTGGCCCAGAAGGAGCTGTTGTCCAGCAGGCTGGAGAGCAGGATGGCCTGGCCCAGGCCCTGCCTCACCTCGCGCTCGCCCTCCTCCAGCCCGGCCGACAGGCCCACCATGAAGTCCAGCAGGCGCAGCACGTAGCCCACGGTGGCCAGCCAGCTGAGGCGCTCGTCCACGGGCCCCTCACAGCGGTTCAGGCTCTGCAGCACGTCCAGAACCAGCGGGGCCGGGTCGGCACACAGCTGCGACGTGTCGAAGGCATACGGCGCCGGGAGCATGTCGAAGAACTGTTGGAGGGCGCAGGGGCCAGCAGGCTTGGACCCGTGCTCCCCGTTGCCCTCCTGCCCACCACCACCACCACTGGGTCCACCCCCGCCACTGGGTCCGCCACTGGGTCCACCACCCACCTCGTCCCCCTCGACCCGGCTTAGGCAGAGACCCAGGAGGAGGGAGGGACGGGTGTGGAGGAGTTCAGTGTAGAGGGAGGCATTGCTGCACATGTAGTCCCGAAGGCCCGCAGTGTGGACACACAGCTCCAGCAAGGTGGCGTTGGCAAAATGCTGGAGGTCCCAAGTCCTGTAGTCACAGAGGTGCACCAGCAGAGCTTGGGTGGTGTTAAGGACGCGTGAGCAGTACACCGACACCCATGACCCATCATTGGGATAAGGGTAGGACCCATTCCCACACAGGGAGAGGATGAGAGCGGAGTCGTTGGGAAGGAAGCACCTCCTAAAGTCATGAGCACTCATGAAAGGGCTGCCCAGCAGGGCCAAGCAGTCCTTGCTGGCATCAGGGCTAGAGCCTGCCGTGGCAGCCACCTCAGTAAGTTGTACACAAAGCTCAAAAATGCTGGACTGGTTCAAATTCTGGTAGTCCTTAGTGATCTCAGCCTAGAGGAATGAAATATTTGTTGACAGTTATTATTTATATATGAGAGTTATTATTATCAGTTATATAACAAAAGAGTTATTTGTTGTATACCCCTAAAACGTTTTATAGAATTTGCCTTGAAAATATTTTCAGGAAATGTTATACTGTTATAGTTGAGAGAATATGTAGGTAAGAGACTAATATATTAGTACGTTTTAGGTTAAATAGATTAATTGAAGATTGGATAACAGATCAGAATCATAAAAATCCAAAGTCACAAGACTTTCTCACAATCATTTTTCTCCCATGTGACTTACAGCAGATGGAAGTATTTATCTCCTAAGATAAAAAAATGACTAAATAGATCATAGCTTGAGAAGCAGTAATCACAAGATTTTCTTGACAAGAGATCATTTTTCTCCCATGTGACTTACAGCATAGGTATTTTACATGTATAGCTCACATATATATACCTGACACATATATCTCACATGTACACATCACAAAAGTTATATGGTCTGCCCAAAATAAAGTATTTTCCAATAGGAACAATAAATGGACAAAACACAGCTGACATACTGGTCCTTGTGTAACACAGAGCTGCTTTGAACTTAACTCACTGCACCAAACGAAACACAACACCACAACGGAACCCCGAAACAACTTGGCCTGATTACCTGTTGCGCTCTGTGAACCCAGAACGAGGAGTTGGCACATACGGTGTTGTTGAACTCATGCGCAAAGAACTCACTGCAGACCTGCACCCACAGGAAGTCCTCCTCGGCCACAGAGAGGTACCAGGCAGCATCCGAGCAGGTGGCGTGGAGGTCCGGGCCCCTGAGGTCCCCAGTGGTGTCCAGGGACCCCGTGAAGAGGTTGCAGTAGAGGAAGACGGTGAAGTTGGACACGCCTGTCAGGCCAGGGATGGAATCGTTGCAGGCGGCCTCCAGGATCTCCTCTGATACCGAGGGGTCAGGGGTTGTCTCGGGGGTCGTCCACGGGTCCTCAGCCTGGGGAAGGACTCTGGACCTGCGGGAGGGTGGTGGGGTGGACGAGGAGGAGGATGGGGGTTTGGGTGCGCTGCTGTCCTCTGTGGCTGGGGCACAGGACATGAAGGGCGGTCTACTGGGAGGGCCCTGAGTCGTGAAGCCCAGAGCCTGGGCATTCCAGGTCAGGTTGTGTCTGATACCCCTGGTGAACCGGGGAAAACAGAGCAGAGAATGGAGAGTGTGCTCAGAATCTGTGCTGCTGGTGTTTGTTTCACTGTTGTCTGCGCTTGATTTATCTGGCCTGGTGCAGCGCAGCCAGTGGAAAAGACACAAAGGTGCAAACTGATCTGATCCTCAAAACACAGCAGAGACCCGCGGAAAGCACCTCAGACACACACGTGCACAGGCACAAGGGCACACTATGGACATACAGGCTGATAGCAGGGAGCACGGCTGATTTGGAAAAATCATTTCAGTGCCAACACTTACCATAGAATGAGTTGCCTCAGGTCACCTTTGAAGAGAATGACAGAAAAGAGAGGAGAGAAGTCAAACATGCTGTCTGGTCTCAGCGTGTCACAAATCGCACACAATGGCAGAACTCTACCGAGGAATGGTGGAAAACTCTTCCATCAGACAATCAGGCTCGCGGTAACAGCATAGCAGCAGGCATAATACCAGCAGGGTTGGGTTACTGCCATCAACAAAAGCGTGTGCAGATTAAACTCACCATAGGATTTAGAGTAACAGCGATATGCTTAATGACAAGCATGGCTTTTGTGATTTTAAAGCAGTGTCAGACAGAGTTCTCTCTCTGTTAAATCTTTCAGCCTAGACGATCATATGAACTTAAGCCTCACCAAATGAGTGGATTTTATTGATTAGAGTGGGGCTTAAGTGAATAAATAATGAATAACTTAAAATGCAATTAATGGAAATTCATATGAAAAAATATTATAATATTTTTTTAATCACAAAATTTGAATGGACATGCAGCTGTTGAGATCATTACCCAGTTATTGTTGAAATATATTGATGGTATTCATTAGGGGAAGCCCTGAAACTGTGCAAATACATGTAAGTATTTCAAAGACACTGGACCTATATGGATCCTGTTACCGACTTCAACACTGAAACAAAAACAAAACTAATTTGGCTTTGAGATCACTTACAGGATACGAAACTTTTTCATCCCAATAATCTATAATCTAAATCTTTTCTTAGGAGGGATTTCAAGGAGTGCTTAGCATTTAAATTCTTTTAATTCCTTTCCTAATACTGACGTATAAGCTATTGTTTCTAAATTCTACAAAAGAAAAATATATCTGTTTTTTTCCTCAAAACAACAACAAACAACAAAGGTAGACGTCACACTTGCCCACTACACATCTGCCGTGGCCGTTGGGTTGAGGTAGGCCGACCACACTGCTGACATCGTCCAGCAGGGCCACGGTGACACGGGACACCTTCCTCCGCAAGCTTCCATACACAGAGCTGCCGACGCGGTGGAGCAGTCCGTTCCGCAGGCCATCCAGACTCTGCAGAAGTGCCGGGTTCCTCTGGACCAACTGGGCTGCTGCCCTCTCCCCCGCGGCCGAGCGGGACAGAGCCTGCAGCAGCAGGGCCTGCACAGAGTCCAGGTCCTCGCCGTCCAACAGGCTCTGGTTCCGCAGGGACGCGGCTAGTCCGTCCTCGTTCAAGAGTGCCTCCGGGGGGAGGCTGAAGGGCCTCAGACGGCCGGTGGACACCGAAGTTCCTCCACTGCTCCCGCCGGTGCCCCCCGCCACGCCAGCTCCATCTCTGGGGTCGCCCGATGGGTGGAGGCTGAGCACGGGCTTCCAGTTGCGGGTCTCCAGAAAGCCTAGGAGCTGCTCCAGCCAGCCCGTGCTGAAGCCGCAGTCATGGCGACCCCGCAGCAGGCAGATGAAGCCCTGGAGCCCCGCGCTGGCCTGCCCGTACGTCCCGCTCACCACAGTCTGCAGCGCCACGTCCAACAGCGCACTTATCGTCTTCCAGTTCTGTGACAAGAAGGCTAAGATTGGCCGCTGAGGCTGTTTCTCAGACAGCTGCTGGATGCTCTGGACCAATCCCAGCAGGCCGTCCCAGTGAGGGCTGCCCCTGAGGGACAGGAAGAGGTCCTGCAGTCTAAAGCTAGGCCTAGGAGGCAGCCTGCCCTCCCATGACCCATAGGGGGCGCTACCCTCCGCCTGCAGGAGGGTGTACAGGACCTTCTCCCAGAACTGCTCCTCGTTGAAGCCCGGCTCCCTGTTCTCCAGCTCGGCCCCCATCTCCTGGAGGTACATGGAGATGTTGTGGAGGAACCCCGAGAGCCGGTGGCGGTCTATGGGCTTCCTGAGGGACGGAAGTCCCATGTTCTTCTGGGACAGCAGGCCCAGAGATTTGAGTCCCCCAACAATGTTACGCACCACAGTCTGGACCTGCTGGTCCCGAGGCAAGTCAGTGGGGCGAGGCCGATCTCTTTTTGGATGCCAGTTTTCACCTTTCCGCCATATTGACAGCAGTTCTCTAAGAATGGCTTCCCTCTGCTCTGCTTTTTTGCTTCCACCTGTTGAAAAAAACAAGTTAGTTACTTTGAACCAAAAACAAAAAACTTGTAAAAGCAAATGTTTTTTTTCTCAGAATACAAACTTATCTGCTCACTTTAAATAGCTATACACACACATAAACACACAATGTAAATCTAGGCTACATCAAAAGCAAACTTCACCTTCACGAGCAGTGGGTATTTGGCCGAGTACAAGCACCAGTGGGAGCAGACACAGCACCAGTAGTCGAAGCTTTCCCATCCTGAGCTGAGCTTCAGCACCTGTGAGTCGGTCAGGACGATGTCATGCTTTTCCCCCTCCCCACCCCCCCAGGGCCAAGGCACCACTGGTGGCAGGATCCCACTCTAAGAGTGAGCCGGAGACACACCGCGGGAGTAATATGTCGCTCTGGGGAATGGGTATGAAATGTTAATGGCTGGAGTCGGCTAATTTGCCGCCTTCTAACAATGCACAGCTACATTACCAGTGAGGCTTAGAAGGAGGAAGATGAACGTTAAAAACAAGATGCCGTATGCCATTTACCGCTTTAACAAATTTAATGTATATGCTTTCTCATAGTGCAAAAAAAGGTAATAGCTGTTTTCGCAATCATGGGAGATATATGAGGCAATGTGAAATTGACCATAAAAATACATGTCTTTTCTGTCCAAAATACTTACACTAATAATTACATTGACTGTACTATTAGTTTTATTACTAAATAAAAACACAGCATGCAGGTTTAGGACTTATCATTAAAACAATGTAACCTATGTGAGATTTCTTTAGCATAATTATCAGAAAAAAGTAAGAATTCTTAAAATTGTTAGTACTTACACACGACACTGGTCCATTCCTTTCTGAGATTCTTTAATCCATATGACAACAAAGTGGGGACAGTCATCTTTAAGACAAACTAACAAAACTGTGTCATGACACTGCCATTCAAAGGCACACCAAAACTGAGCGCACTAGATCCAGCCGAGATGCCCTTTCCCCCCCTTTTTTTTTCCTCGCTGCCGCTATCTCCCTCTTTGCTCTTGGTCGCTCCCCCGCTCCATCTCTCTCTCTTCTCTCTCCTCTCCTCTCGATGAGGGCATTTGTCTACACTCTGATCTGCGCCTCCTCCCTGCCTTTCAGATTCAGCCCAGTGCACAAAGGCCCGAGCCTCAAGTTTCAGCGCCTGCAGGTCTGCGTGTGCCAGCTGACTGAGAAAGTCAGGGGAGAGTGAAACATAAGCAAGGAGATGGTCAAGGAGCATGTACTCCTTAGAACTGCCACAGCCTCGTCCAATGGTTCACCGCAGTGCCACTGAAGGTGGATAATGTGTGTGTGTGTTTGTGTGTGTCTGTGTCTGTGTGACAGAGAGCGAAAGATAGAGCTCTTATGTTTCTCCTGTTTGTACTGATGTTGTGTACAAACACATCTTCACAGAAACACTAAAGCCAAGAAACCACTACAAACATTTGAATTAATAAAACATGTACACTGTAAAAAAAAATGCAATTTAGAAGCAGCTTAAACAAATTAAGGCAATGTGATGGACTAACTAGCACTGTTTTCCTTGCACTATTTTTTCTACCATAAACACATTACAGAGTATCATATCATATCAAGCCATCAACATATTTTAAAAGATCCATGCAGCACATTGCCTTATTTAGTTTTTTTTTTGTTTTGTTTTATGTTGTGAGTATTTTTAATGAGTTTTAGGTTGGTTCTGAGCAGCACTTTTATATAGTGTATGTGCATTTACATTGTGTATGTACATGTTTTGTATAAGATGTTCCTGTGTGGACACTGACTGAAAGCTACAGCTGAATGATCGGCTAAGTGAGCTACTCTCACGGCTCTCTAGATTTGAAAGGAAGACTACATAGTAGTTCGATCAACTCATCATGTGCGCTATAGATCTGCCTTAATGTTTAGTAAACAGTCATCATGCAAGAGAAATCTGCATTGATTTAATGAGCCCCAGAGACCATGTTACACTCCCTATTCTCGTATCCTTCCATTCACTAATTTTCAATTGAGGCTTCCATCAGCATGGGCCTCATCCATAACTTTGTCCTTGGGGGTTATTATCTTACACAGGAGCTGAGCCAGCGGGTCCACCGGAGCTGCCGAGCCCCAAACCCACCCTAAAGTCACCCCCAGCACAGACAATCAGGCCCTTGACTACGAACACAGGCTCGTCTGCTGCACTGTCTGCACCATGGGAAACCTGAGCAGGTCAAGTGAAAGGCCCCGCACAGCCCCCCCCTGGGCCGCTCCTTAATACTGTGTCACTGTCGCTTCGCAGCGGAACAATAACTTCCTCTTATATTATTGATGATGCAGGGAACAGACGTCAGTCAGCGCAGCAGGGGCCACACTGACCAGAGGAATATTAAAGGAGAAACTGAGCTCCAAAGGCCTGCCTTTCCTTACAATCCCCGGCGCGGGCTTGTTAACCCATGCACAAAGCCGGCCAAGAGTAGGGTTACATGGCTGCGTGAGTACGCCATTACCAGTAGATGGCAGTATAGACTGTAGCAAAGCAGAGCCGTATATCTCAGCTTTTTTTGCTCTCTGGTTTCCGTAAAATAGACTGTCTCACTTCTCAGTTGTCATGTGAATTGACTCAGTCGTTTTTTGAGTTTCTTAGTGGTTTCCTCCTCCCTCTGGCTTTTGCCGAAAATTGTACCCGTCACGCATCTTTTTTTAATATAGCTTTAAGTCACAGGGAGTGATCATCATGTGCTTGAAAACGGAGTACGACTTCAGCCTACTTATCATGTCTCACAATGTAGGCCTAACTTCGCAGCGTGCTCACAAACCAGCCATGTCCACTTAAAAACATTATATTTACTTCACTGAGGCGTCCAGCGTGTTAATAAAAACGGTTCAGTCAGTGTTACGCTGTTGTGTTCCAAACGATAAAACAGACCGATTTACAGTGTTGTTGGGCCTTGTTATGATATTCAATCTCTCTGCAGTGACGCTGTGTGTCTCGTGCCTACCACTACATCTGGTTCCACGTGACCGATGCCTACTACGAGATTGGTAGACTATCCCTGGTCAGCTGATACGGTAGCGGGCGGAGTCCAGCCGATGAACTGGAGAAAACATGGAAAGATAGTAGCCTACATTTATTCTGAAGCCAGGTATTTCCAGATGTTTGACAGGCCTACCCAGCGATTTTATCTTTTTTATTCTCTTCAAACGATGTGTTACTCTCCGGTGAAAGAAAGCACCTTTTTGGAACGCTTTTCTTGTTTTACCAGCTTAGCCTTTCATAAGTGTTAGTTTGTATACAAACAAAGTCAAGTCAAGTTACATTAACAGTCATATGTGAGTCTGCTCACAAACCAGCCACGACTGGACTTCTGGGTTAGCTGTCAGACATGGATTACATTTTACAGGTGAAGATAGGCGCCCTCGTGGGTTTGTTATTACTGACTCTCTTTTTTGGGTTCATTCCTGCTCGAATGACATGGTTTCGACAAAGCAGTGGAACAGGTAATGTATCCAATGCCTTCTAAAAACTGTGGTTGTGTAGGCTAATTTCGTGAGGCAGCTGGCATGGTCTGGAGATTTGTTCAGTTTCTTTCAGTTTCTCTCTCTAGTCTTCCCTACAGAAAGTCCATGTCCAATATTTGTATGTTGTTCCAAACCGGGCTGCAGTTAGCTAATGATTGTGTGGCAGTTTTGTCCTGCTAATCTCCTACTACAGTAAGTAGGCTAAATCATCGACTTTTTGGCATTTAATTATATCAGGATCAAAAGTTTTCAAGCCAACCTCATTTACAAACAAGGTAGCCAGCTAAGCTGTGTTTTGGAGCTGTGTGTCCAAATACCACTTAACCTGGACTTAAAACAAACTCACGTTCAGCAAGTAGCTTAAGAAATCATTATTTTTCGAACAAATCCGAGAGGGAGTCATATGATTACTAACACTCTCTTAACTCCACGCTACCACCACCTCAACCCAGACCTCAAGGCAACACAACTGAGTAAACTGCGGAAGGTCTTTCTACTGCAAGTCTAACCAGTGATTTAATGCCTATTGAAATGGAATTTTGGCTGTTATATCGTGTTTTTCTACCATGTCTTTCTCCCGCTTAATGAATTTGGTGTAATTATTCACTAATTATTAATTATACAGTAATTATTCATTACTGATGTGTAGATCTCTCCTTTCAAATGTGTCTTCACAGCTTACTGACCAACAGGGCTGGTAAGCTTACTTGTTGGCTTCGATTCATATACATCACCATGCCAAGCAAATAATTCTGAGGACTAAATCAAAAATAATAAATCAAGCCAGCTCTTTTCCATGTTCCAAGTTCCATGTTCAATGAGAGTCAAACCTTAAGCATTCCTCCCTCACATCAGGCTGTGTTCCTGCAAGTGTTTTCTTTTATTAATTATTATTAAATGATGACTACTGAACATGCAGATATTTCTGTTAGTCCAAGTGCTTAGTTACATTGGTGGTACAGGCATAGGCAGGGCCGAATTTGTGAATGAGGCCAATCTGGTCCAGAGGGCAAGGGGGGGGCTAAAATAAAATAGTGCAAGCCCCACTGACTACAGCATACAATGCAGTACAGGATGGTTGGCGTTGTATAGCTAATTTGCTTAGTAACTCAAATGTTCCAGAGTGAGCACATTGTTTATGCAACATGCAATTCCAAAACAGATCTTCATTAAATATATCATCATTTAATTGTGTTTGAAGCGGCTTGTAGGCACTGGGAGGAAGTGGGCGCAAAGGATGTTGTGTTCAATGGTGAATGGGTGTGTTCAGGGGTGTTTTTATATGTCAGAGCAAAGCATTTGATTTACAACTTGTTTTGGAATTTAATCAATAGATTTAGGTCGAGTTAAACCATACTGATGCCTCTGTCTGTCTTTTGAATGCTATTTACATTCACTGATCCCTATACTATTCCCAATGTGCTGGTTGACACCTTTAGACATCGGTCCGTGAATGGGTGAACGTGAGGCATTTCTCTCTAAAGCGCCTTGGGCACTCTGCTGAGTACATGAAGGCGCCATTGAAATGCATTGATTTTACCATTTTGCAGTGTTGTGGTGGCTTTAGTGAGCAAGCTGGTAGACCAGGTAGGAGGCCATTGCAGTAGCCAAGGCGAGCAATAACTGTGGTCTCTACCAATACTCTACCAATACTTGACATTAGCATATTGAGTCATGTAAGGCCTGATTTTTCTTACGGTACATAGTGCAAGGTAACACATGCGGGAAACAGATGCAATATGGTCAGCAAAGATAACTGATAACTTGTGCAACTTCGGCTGGAGCAACAGAAGCCAAGTAGATTTTTAGGTTTAGGTTGTGATGACATGTTGTGTTCATTGTTGTTGGACAGAGTAATTATGGCCTTAACTACTTTCATGCTATCAAACTTGAATTGCACTTTTGTTGTTTTATGATAGATATTGTGCAATCAAAAGACCATGTTTTGTTTAAAAAAAAACAAAAAAAAAAACACTGGTGATTTTGAGGTAAATGTGGTCTCAACTTAGCAGTCCCCCTTTACAGGATAATGGGCCGAATGTATCAGTCAGTGCTGCATGGGTGCATTTGGCACTGAAACAGTGCTTATTATCACCCTCTAATGCTGTTACGTGTTATGGCTTTAGCCACTCTTTACTCTAAAGTTTACTCTAAAATGATGTTTGGTTTTGGTTGGAAACATTAGTCTTTACAATCTGGTGCCGGTGGTTTCACAATAACCTTGTCTCCTCACTGAGTTTGACTCTAAAGCAAAGTTGTGACCCACTTTCTGAAGTTCCCCTCTGTTTGGTTGGTGTCAGGACAGGATTATGAGGGTGTAGTGTGTAACTCTAAGGTTCTCTTTGTCTCTGGTCCTGGTTCTCTCTTACTGCAGATGCCCATCGGGCAGTACTGAGCTACATCAGCTGCTTTGCGGGTGGAGTTTTCCTGGCCGCATGTCTGCTGGACATCATCCCAGACTACCTATCAGACATCTCCACCGAGCTCAGCAACCGAGACCTACATGTGAGTGTTTTACACACACACACACACACACACACACACACACACACACACACACACACACACACACACACACACACACACACACACACACACACACACACACACACACACTCTATATCAGACATCTCCACTGAGCTCAGCAACCGAGACCTACATGTGAGTGTTTTACACACACACACACACACACACACCCTATCAGACCTCTCCACTGAGCTCAGGAACTGAGAGGTGCACGTGAGTGTTGCATACACACACACAAAAGCCAAGGCTTACACACACATATATGTACATACATACACATACACACATACACATGCATAAACCAACACACACACACACACACACACACACACACACACACACACACACACATTCTCCTATCCTTTACTCTCCTCTTGAACATTGGTGTTACTACATGTATAGAATGGTAGCTGTGTTTGGAACAGAACCCATGTTACCAATAAATATTGTGGTTCAACATGTGGCATCAAATGCACAAATTTGTGTAAAAGTAGGTAGTAAAACATAAAGAAATTTGTTTCAGGGTCATGTAATAGAAAAACGATGCTGTTAAAGATCACGTAAACCAGGAGGATTCTGACAAGAGTATCTATCAGCCACCTTTAGCAGGGCTATAACCCCATGCCCACATGAGCAGTGGAGATACTAACTTTGTCAAGAAGTCATGTGTGGCTCCAGTACACCACACTGCACAGGAACCAGAAACATTACCTTGAATAGAATGTGAGGCTTCCATAACACATTGGGCCTACTAGGGCTGTTGAACCCCTGAACACACACACATACACACAGACACACACACACACAGTTCCTCTTTACTTTTATGTTCTTCAATTTTGGTCCTCACTAAGCATATTCACATCCCATTGCCCTCTCTCCCACCACCCTCGCTCTCTGCCTTTCTGCCTCTATCTCGCTCTCTGTCTCTCTGTCTTTATTTTTTTTCTCTCTCTCTCTTTATATTTCTCTCTTTATTTTTCTCTCTTTGTTTCTCTCTCTGCCCTCTCTCTCTCTCTCTCTCTATCATTGCCTCAGACTGATTACCCCCTGGCGGAGTTCATCATGGCAACCGGCTTCTTCACCGTCCTCATCCTGGAGCGCCTGGTCCTGACCTGCAAGCACCACAGTGAGCAAGGGGAGCGCCAGCCCCTCCTGTCCGGTCAGACGTCCCCAGGCAATGGCCACGGCCACGGGCACAGCCATGGGCACAGTCACGGAGTGAGCAACGGTAATGTCTCCGAGCTGGAGGGCAGCGCTGGCCATCACGTGCATGTGGACCTGCAGGCTCACTCCTCCTTCCGCTCCTTCATCCTCTTCTTCTCACTGTCGCTGCACTCTGTGTTCGAGGGGCTGGCCATTGGTCTGCAGGCCACAGAGTCAAAGGTGAGTCCCCACCAGACTTTGTGACACATGTCTCTGTCTCCTCTCGTAGTCTTGCTCTATCTCTGTCTTAACCCTGCTGCTGATGTACTAGAAGCATGATGTGTCTTTCTGAGCGAGGATGAAGAAATGCCCAGGTGTGTGTGTCCTGGTGTGTGTCCTGGTGTGTGTCCTGGTGTGCGTGTGTGTTGTCTGTGTGTGCGTGCGTGTTGTCTGTGTGTGCGTGCGTGTCATCTGTGTGTGTGTGGGCGTGTGTCGTCTGTGTGTGTGTGTGTGTGTGTGCACGCGTGTGTCGTCTGTGTGTGTGTGCGTGTGTATCGTCTGTGTGTGTTTCATGTGTCTTTGTGTGTTTTCAATGTGTCTGGAAGGTAGCACTGTAGTTTTTGTGACTGCCTGCTGCCCTAGCATCCACATTTCAGATATCTGTACTCCACTTAAAGGCACTGTCACATACTCTGTCTGCCCTTACTCTATCATACTCTTGCTTACTCTGTGCTACTCTGCATAACTCATCTGCTTTATTTGTGTTCCTTTATTGGAAATTGACTTTGATAGAGGCGTCTGCTAAGTGTAATATAATGTAATGCAAAGAGCACTTGGGGTACATACTGTCCTGTGCAGCACTTTATTGCATTACACCTCTCATCAGGCTCCCAAACTCTCTCATGTGACTTTTTATGTGTAACGATGCCTACATGGCTGTACATTCGCTCAAAGGTCGATCAGCTGTCTGTGTCTCACCACATGCTTAAGCTAGTCATACAAACATTGTCCATGCAGCAATTCATACAAAACACTGCATGCTAAAACGTGAGTTTATAGGTCCTTTTTTATGCTCCTTTTTTGGAGACATATGATATCTGGTGCTGCCATCATTGAAGCGCTTCTTACATTCAACAGCATGTTCTTGCTGAGCTTGTGGAAGTGAAAGTCCTCACAAGCGTGTTTGCGCTTGTCTGACATGTGACTACACAGCGTCTGCAATACACAAACCTGTGGTTTCTTCCATGGAACTAACTGCTTAAGTTCCTCAACTTCCTGCTGCTGGGTATCAATATGTGGCCATAAGACCCTGTGGTACATTATGATAAAAATGGCTGATGAAATAGATTAAGTTTTGGCTGTAAACAGAAGTGAATGGCCAAGCAGGCTGTCTAGCATTTCAATACTACAGATTTTATTCAGAGCCTTGTAGGAATTGTTTAATTAGGCTATATAATACAAGTGGACGTGAGGGTGTTCGTGGATATCGTCACAGGTGTGATTCGGCTGCAGGCACAAAGCCGAAGGCCAAAGCCCAGTCTCTGCTCCACAAAATGGTTCCAGTTTGAGTTAACAGCGTCTGTGGTTGCTATGCAACCAGTGTCCTACATGTTGATTTGGACATTCCTCTGTATTATGCAGCCACTGAGATATGATTGTAGTCATTGTTCACAGTCCAAAGTAGACCTAATGCACAGCTGCTGTTCTGCAGTCTTGGGTGTCTTAAAGTCTGCCATATAAATTTATAGATACACTCAATTCAACGGTTACGTTGTATCTTCAGCGGAGTGATTATCAACTGTGAAGAGTCACTCATTGTATACCATGGATATTCTCACTCCAAGTCATGTGTAGAATGGGTCTAATCCAATCAGAAAGTGCTAAATAGTTTAACTGGACCTAACTGTTTTATAACAGTGTACATGGTACTTATATTCAGTGCACACTGTCTGATGTCTCGCATCAAATGTCTAATGTATGTGTTTGTGTCATTATGGCCCAATGTAAGGATGTCCTGCCTCTTAGACTACAAACTTAGTTTACGCACAGCTACCAATAAAGTAACCCTGAACCTGATCAGAAAAAGCTATTGATCTGTTAAGGACCTATTGATGTTGTTAATGTGGGTTTAGTGTCTAAAATGAAATGCCCAGTTGCTCTACATTGGATATGGTAGTATGCGATCTGAACTGTCAATTCTGCAATAAACGTGACACTAGAAACCTTAAATCACAATTGGCAACCGAAAGGCCATGTTTTTGATTTCTTTCTCCAAACCAGTCTTGGTAATCTCTCTGTCCCTTCCCTCTTCTCCTCCCCTGTGTTGCCCCAGGTGCTGGAGGTGTGCATCGCCATCCTGGTGCACAAGAGCATCATCGTGTTCAGCCTGTCGGTGAAGCTGGTGCAGAGCGCCGTGCCCCCCCTCTGGATCGCCGCCTACGTGCTGGTCTTCGCCCTCATGTCTCCGATGGGCATCGCCGTGGGCATCTGCGTCATGGAGGCCCAGCTGGCGTCAGGGGCGCTGGTGCAGGCCGTGCTGGAGGGCCTGGCGGCGGGCACGTTTGTCTACATCACCTTCCTGGAGATCCTGCCGCACGAGCTGAACTCGCCCGAGAGGCAGCTGCCCAAGGTGTTCTTCATCCTGATGGGCTTTAGCGTCATGGCAGGGCTCTGCTTCATAGGCTGAGAGTGACCGAGGAGGAAAAAAATAGAGATGGACCATAATCATGTAAAAGAGAAAGATGGACTGAGAGGAGATGAAATGAGAAGATCAGGGGCAACTTTTTAATTCGATAAACCCTACGCCCTTTTCTTCATGGCTGGCTGGCTCGCATGGCATTGACTTTACGGTGCTGACATGCTAAGCACATTTTTAAATTGTCCAAATTATTTCATGGAAGCTCAGTGTATGAGCTTCAGGGGAGCTGACAAAATGGCTGCCAGACTGTTTTTGTTTTTTGGTAGAGACATGCTCACCAGAAGGACGATTCCTGAGAGTGTTGTTGCGGTACCGGCCCAGGACAGCTGTCCCCAGGCAGTCTGATTAGTCCAAAATAGACAGATTACTCCTTTGAAACAGGCCAATGACAGGAAATGTATGTCAGAGATTTTTCAGAAATTTGGACAGCTGACTGTGTAAAGAAGATTAAGTGTGTTTGTTTCCAAGGAGGGACATTGAGTCATGTTGACTGAATATAGACATCACTAGGTTCATTGAACTGCCTTATCATCTCTTAATACAATGACAGGGTTATTTACATTTGGACAACTCCTGTTAATGCAGTGATGCGCCATCACAGTCTGTGTAATTCTAACATTTGTCTTTTATATTTTTATTCTGTTTGTTTTTTAATCACCCCTCTAGTATATACCTCTAGTATATATGTTAAAAGTGGGTTCTAAAATATCATGATTTTTATGTTTTTAAAACTGATTTTTTTTTTTTAGAAAAATCAAGAATGATTATTTTGAGGGTTTTTTTTGTTGTTGTCGGTGCCAAGGATTGTGGAATGTGTCTGTAGGACAGAGAATTGTGGAATGTGTCTGAAATAGGATGGGCAAATTTTAAACATTTATTTATGACTCACTTTACACTGTCTTTTGCACTTTTTTGGCTCATGGAGGCAGGAGGCTTTGGAAAAACTGACACTGGAAACATGAAATCCTAGACATGTTCCTAGGAATAGACTTTATCGGTGGTTCAGAGTCATGTTTAGCAGTGAGTGGAACCTGGTGTATGATCACTCATAAGGTGACAAGTGGGCTGAAATCTAGCACTGTTATAAACCTCAATCTTTTAGACTGTTTCATGACCCAAATTTCGCAGTTTACCTATCTATACTGATACTTACACATATGGCATTATGGTTAGCCCACTTGATAAAAAAATTGTGATTTCTAATCAAGTTATCAGTATTTATAACTTTTACAAGGGGTACGTTTTTTTATTGTCATACAAATATTTTTTTAATGTAAAGTGCCAAATATATGTCGTATGTGTGTGCGAGAGCCTTGTCTATTAAGACAGCTCAGCCACACATGATGAGAAGAGGAATACAGATTGTCACAACAGGAACTGTATTACATGATCAAAGATGCTATCCATTTACTGGACCTTTGCAACATTCCTGTATGATGCACTGCTGTAACATGTGACAATTATCCAGTGCCTGATCTCAGAGTCCCTCAGCTCATTTATGCCAACTCTGTACCATCACCCACCCCGCCCCGCCCCCACCTCCTCTGACCCACCGCACCCCACCCTCCGTAATAAATGGATAGCTGTGTCTGTACAAAAACAAATGTCTGTCCGTGTCCTGTGTCTTACCAGTGTGAAAAGTCTCCCCCATGTCATGTGACTGGTTGGTGAAGCTTGCATTTGTGTTAACGTCACATTTTTTTGTAATTTGTCTTTACTGTTGTCACTGGTTTCATGTAACCTCTGCTGTTGTAATCTCTGTGCTGTTGTACAGAATGAAACAGCTCTGACAAGGCTTGAGCCAGTCTTCAATGATGGTAAGTCATCGTAACTACCACAAATGTAACTACCACATGTCTGTTGTCATAATAGAATAATGTCCATATCTATAAAGAATGATGTATAGACAATGATCATTACCCCAGACACACACTGTCGTTACTTTTATCGTCTATGTTGTCCGAGTCCGACTGCCTCGCTTGAAGACAACCACACATCATATTTATGAGCTACTATGGGCCAGGGCTGGAGATGTGCAGGGGTGAGCTAAGGTGTGCGGAAACACACTGACTCAGTGGAAAGATCGTTCCAGTCTCCCTATTTGAAGCACATGTGATGGTAAACAAGGGGCACTGCAGGGACTTGCTGTTTACCGTTATGTTAACGATACCATATCCACCTGTTTTTAGGGCCTGTACTTGCATATGCTCAGTTGCCTTTATTCCTAACTGCTGCCTGGTCTCCCCTCCCTTTGTCCCCCAGCATTGACGGTAATGTCCAGTAGGTGGCAGCATTTGTATGATATTGGGGTTGGAGCTGATGCGAGACAGAGTCAGTACCTGCATCAGTCAGCTTGAGCTTGTTCAGCATTATTTCCCGTTTTTGTGCTGGTCGAAGGTTAAAGGTCACATTTTTGTCTGTTTAAGTATTTTTAACTGCCATTAACCTCAAGACCATTAAAATGGCATACCAGACAAAATCATTGTAAGACATTAAAGGTGATCTTTACCTACCAGGCACACTTGCCATCCAGATTTAGGGTCCTGAGTATTCACTTCTCCCATGGGGTAACAAACTGTTTATGTGCTAATCTATAAATTGGGACAGTTGGCTAAATAATATGACTAGGTCTATTCCCCGGCATAGTGCTTTTTATAGTGTGGTGCAGAAGTGTATACATTTAGACACTTGATCTCACGGTCAGATTAGGCCTACACATTTAAATATTGTACATGATAAACTATAGGGTTTGATTAATCTCGATGTGGAAGGTTTGCAGTGAGTCGTCAGTAACATCAGCAGCAACCTTCTCAGGGCGTGAGCTGGGCCCTTGCCTGCTCGGTTTTTAACATTGCAGCAAAAAAGGGCCAATTTGACAATGCAGCCCTAATGATGATATGCAGGGAGACACAAAGGCCCTCCAGACGCGGATTGCGGTGATTACCGCTAGCCCTCCATCACGGAGCCCAGCCCAGGGCTTCATTTGTCTGCGCTCAGCCAAGCAGGACATGGTGGCTGTAGCCGAGCCCTTTAGCCCCATTCCACCGAGCTCATTAGGCCACCTCAGCTCAGCTCTGTGAGTAACCACCAAACTCCCGGGCCTTTCTGCGGTAAGGCTGCGATGTCGGCTCGACTGAATTTGCATCCCAGAAGATAGATAGTCAACGGAGATTAATGGGGAGTCGTCTTCACGCAGGTGTCAGGTGTTACGTCTTCCCAGAATTAATCATGCTTTGCGCCTTTTTTTACTGAGGAGGTAGCCGATGTGAGGGTGCATTTGATTATGCTAAATATACTGTTTAATTAATGGCGTGCACTAGTGAGGTGTTTGTGTAGGCATTAGGTCACCTAATAGGGAGATAGTAATCAGAGAAAGTGGATCCAGCGTCCAGCCAGGGTTACACGGATGCCTGAGCAAGATAAAGCATTATTATTACATTGCTGGGTTACAGCGT
>CM059280.1:18242782-18340282 GCA_030347295.1 Setipinna tenuifilis | reverse complement strand
CCCTACTAGTATCTACCTATAACATTATGTACATTATGTACGCTACACTGTATATTCCCAATCCTAACACTAGTTCCAATCCTAACTCGTGTAACTGTACCAGTGTAAGTACCTAATGTAAAATGTTGTTACACACTTAGACACTGTAATATGGACCATTACAACAAAGTGTAAACATAGTTTTCCTAAATATATTTCATCACTGAGACAATGTAGAAACCTTGTTGTCCTTTATTTAATAAAGGTACTGTTTTATTGACATATGAGACAGTCCAGGTCTTTTAACACTGAATCTCCAAGGCTTTGTGTACCTACACTGCTAATTTATACATTCTCTTAATTTTTATATATTATCATCCTACCATCCATGTGACACTCTTTCAGTGTACCAGTGTCAAATGTGTTTGTGTTTCCATGGTTGCAGGACTCCTTCCCTGCCCGTTTCAAGGCTGTGCATGTCATCCACCAGCCCTGGTACTTCACCACCACCTATAATGTGGTCAAGCCCTTCATGAAGAGCAAACTGCTGGAGAGGGTGAGAATCTGCCCCGACTGACCAATCACTCAACAGGGAGGGGTAACCCTGTCTGATGATAAAGCCTGTTTAGTAGTCTCTACAAGCTCTGTTGTACTGAACAATCACTCACAGTTACACTGTATTGTGATAGTATTAGTAGTAAAAGTAATAATTACTATTACCAATAATAGCAATAGTAAGTGTAATAGTAATAGTGAAGTAAGAATAGTTATGAGTTTGTGAGTGATGCTCCTAAACTGAGCTTCACCATGATCAAATCACAGCACGAGCAGCACAAGTTTGGCCTTTTACTACTGTTCGGGAGGTCTGTGAAGAGGCCTATGGGATGTAAGTTTCCACTCTGATCTATAATCACAATCCTTGTGTCCTTCTCAGGTGTTTGTGCATGGGGAGGAGGTTGATGGCTACTTTAAGGAGTTCGAGGCAGAGTATCTCCCCGCAGACTTCGGCGGCAAGGGCCCTGACTGTGATGGCAAGGTCACCGCCGCAAAGCTCTTCGGCTCCGAGGACACCGCCCTTTAACCTCCTGACCTCTGTCGCTACAGAAACACTCACTTTGTCTCCCACGAGTATGCAAGAAAGTTCTAGGAATGTTGTCGTAGCGGACCATGAAGGAAGGTGTTAAGCGGGTGGGTTGGTTGTGTTATCACTGGCTAAAGTAAGTACTGTACAGGGCGGGTCATCTAGGACAGAGTGAGTCGTAGAGGTCTTTTAAACATAAAATGTCCGCACACCACAGTCACACAGCAGACCCCTCTCTATGAAGAGAGGGAAATGCTTGGTGCAGACGAGACAGAGGTCAACAGTGTTACAAATGCAAACATTTTATTATTTTGTTCTGTTCTGTTTCTTTCTGTCTTATATTTGTAGGTGCTTTAGACTAAAGCCTCAGGGTGCCTTTGTGTCCACTGAGCTGCTGCTGTAGAGATGTAAGGAATAAAGGTGTATAATTTAGGTGTTTAGCTAAAGAGGCGGCAGAGAGGTATGTTAGTCCTCTACTGGGTGTCAAGACCAACTGTATGTCACGCTCCTGTAATTTGAACGCACACATGCGGAGAATGCATTCTGAAGACCAGCAACACAATTTAAAATGTTTTTTTTTTAAAAAAAATCATTTCAATACAGATTTCACACACAACAGTGTAATTCTCTGTATTTTTTGTCATTCTCTCAAAAGAGCCATACTTGCCTCTAACTGACTGGATCATTAGACAGACTTCACGGTCATGTAAAAGTGTTTTTTTTTCTGCTGGGCTGTGTTGTAAGTGAACCTAAACTGCAGTCCTTCTCTCAGGCAGCAGGGGGAGCTCAGCCAACCTAGTGGTGGTCTACAGTAGATTTACTCAATAGTAGTACTCAATAGTACTCAATGTAGGTAGCAGTTTGTCCCTAAGAATATTTTCTGTTGTACTTAGTTGTATTCATTAGATCTGATGTAGTAAGGTGTGATATATTTTCAATAAAATGTATGCAAACTTAAATTCTTTTGCTGAAGTATATTTGTGTGCGTCTGCTAAACACAAGCCTGCAGTAGAACAAACAGCTAGTCATCAATGCACTTCCCTGAAGCAGCTGATATAGAGGGTGCAGTAGTACGGAGCAGTGTTCAGGGATCTGAAAAAACTGGATGAGGAATGAGGATCCAAGGACGCCCTCAGCAATGCTTCTGCAAACACACGGCAAAAACGCTGGGTGTACAACATGAGGATTGCGATATGAGGATTAATTGCCCCAATAAATCATGCAATCTGATGTATCTGTAACTGGCAGCTACCTGCATTTACACATTAAGGGTTTTCATTTGCTTTGCCAAAGATGTCTCTGTGTACCACTAGTGTTACAGTGGAAACTTTGGTGCATATTAAATAAGAGAAACAGAAGGCAGATGACTGAGATATTAACACCATCTTGACCTGGACAAAAGAGCATAGCAAAACAAAGTTTACGAGAAAATATTTTATTTGTGGAACACAATAACCATATTCTCATAAATTATTACATCACACACCATGTTTTTTTCCTCTCCTGCAAACAAAAAAACACTCTGATGATCTCTACTCATGTGGTATGGTTACTGCTCAAGGCCCAAGACACATTTCAATCAGGACTGCAACTCCACAACGACCACAAGTTCACATGGTGTTTGAATGGCATTGTTTAAGCTCAATGAAGAAGCGCTCAAGGACACCGATACTCGCATCAGAGTTACCCTAAAGGTGGCAAACTTGTGTGAATAACTCACATTTTGCACCTGTCTAACAAAAATCTTTCTGTCATATAACGTAAACACAAATGGCAAAAAGGTTGAAGCAAAACTGTATCACTGTTCCTCAGTAGCCAACTGAAGACTCTTGGTCATTCTTAGGGATGTGCCTCACCAGTAGTGCCATTAGGCTGACCAAGAAGTTGTGAAAAACATATTGTAAGAAGCCATTTTGTTTAATGATAATGATACCTACTATGTGGTCTAATGTTTAGCCTTGTGTGTATGTGTGTGTGTGTGTAGAGTACAGGCTATGGTGTCACTTTGGAAATGAATATTTACCTTTCTGTTCCTGTGGCGAGCCCCAATACTCTACTCCGTTTCATTGTCTCATTTGGCATTGTTATTACTCATCAATATTACACATTATTGCTTTCCCATAATTCTGTATGATTGCCCCATGGTCCCAATAACATTATAAATATATTATATATACATTTACACATATGTGCATATATGACACATAGTCTTTTCAAATTATTTTTTTTTCCATACTCTTCTCTGTTTTGTCATTTTTAAAAGTGGGTGTTTCTGTGATTTGGTATATAATCTGCAATGGTGATATGATGTGAACATACAACAGTGACCATTCAAAACACGCACACCCAAACAACAGCTTTCCATAACACTTAAACAGGCAAATAAAATGACAAAAGAATAATTATAACAGTATAAAATACAAAACAATGTGAAACAAAATAAATTGGTCAAAAAAATTAACTTTGAAAAAGGGGTTTTGAGCAGGTATCTCAAGAATTGCTCAGCATTTACTGTGCAAAGTTAGGTGAGACATTCTTTTTTACAAATTAAAAATAAAAATGCTTTACGCACTCATTCACGTGGTTTGCAGCTTGTTCTGTCTGATGCCTGGGAGCACTATGCTGGTGAGATCTACTAGACAACAGAACCTTCTGGAAGCCAAACATGGAGGTTTAGCGCCCCCTGTAGGGCTTCTGAAGGTGTGTTTGTCAGGGTGGTCTGTTAAGAGGGGCTGAAGTTGGCATTGGTAGGTGTTTTTTTTTGGACAGACAGAGAACTGTGCCAGTTACCGCCCCTAATGTCGAATCGGCCGACTCCTTCACACCAAAAATCAAAGCGTCCGGGAACCAACAATTAGAAAAAATGTCACGGTTTTCCTACGCGAACGATGACAGTTTTTGTGGCGAAGCAACACTCTCTGTCAATGATGCATCATGGGCTCGCATAATGGCATGAACGTGGGTCATTGACTGGCTTTACTCTTCCTAAGGCTTCCAAAATCTGAAATATAATTTTTGGTTCAACAGTCTCTCAGACAAGCCCACCTCACCCCATATTTGTGCGAGAGCCATTTAGAGTATTAAGAAATAAGAGTAGGGTTTATTCCCCATTCTGACCCTACAAAAATGCTTCAAGCCTGCCAGATGCAGACACATGGGTGATCTGCCAGAAGGATGCACCTGCCAAGAGACGTCTTACTAAATACTAGTAATATCACCATATGAAGCCCTGTACTATGACTCATTTGGAAGACGCAATCACCCTTCCTAGTGCTACCGACTTCACTGCATCAAAGACCAACAGCTCAAAATCAATGCCTGCAGGCACCAAAAGTAAGTGTGAAGAGAGGACCGAAAAAACAAACAAACAAACAAAAAACCATGTCAGACTCGCAGTCAATCTCTGCATGCTTACACATCCACAGAGCCTTATTTACACATCTTCTTAAGCCAGACACTCATGCTTTTCAGTGCCATTCTTTACGGTACTCTACATAAACAACAAAAACATGGACTCACACTGCCGACTGAAACCACAGATCTTCATTTGCAAGGTTCACCTCTTCAAAAACAAAGGTCCTGACCTACAAGCCAGCTGTCATGAGACCAGTGTCTCCAAGGTACCGCTTACTCATGCCGGTCCATTTCTGGCCAGGACATGTCTGTTCAGATCACATTTCGTGTGCTAACAGCTACACTACATACCTCCCAGGGCAAAATGACCTGGACCTTCTGCAACCACCTGTTCAGAACCCTGTCCTTACAGGTCACTGAGTTCTTCTAGGTTCTGGGACATGCCTTCAACAACGGAGCTCTGCTGATGCCTCTGTGTTGTACCATGGTTCTCCCACAAACAGCTCTGCCTGGTAGCACACTGGTGAGTCTAGCTACGAGACGGGCACTGGTGGTGCGGTGCCCACCTACAGAATTGGCCACAGGAGATAGCTTCATACTTGGGGTGAAGACAAGAAATCAAAAGGTCAACAGGCTGAAAAGGGGCCTAAACCAAACCTCTAGAGCAGCAGTCTTGTAACCATCTTGTCAAAGAACCTCCAACCATAACTGGAAACAGTTTACAGTTTTGAAATCTCTGAGTTACAACTTTGGAATCACTGAGTTTACACATAAACTCTAACAAATTACAAATCAGAAGATGGTGGAATTTGATATTTTTTTGATGTTTTCCAGAAGTGTAAGAGCTGAAAACAATGTTACAAGACATGACAATGAGCACGAGGTGTCGATTTTGTTAAAAGTGGTTGTGGAGGTCCAATAACTTTGGACATATCATATGATAGTTGGTTTTATCATGATAGGTCCTGCAACTGCTGCTCTGGGTCAATTTCCATTTGACCTCTTTCTTTCTCACATGTCTATCCACGCCTATCTGCTCTCCCCTGGCTTGGCTTAACCAACACATCCTACAAAACAAAGAAAAAAAGAAAAATTAAACACATCACCTAACTATCGGTTCAAGAGGGCCTTTTTATTGGCAGAAGAAGAAATTAAAGTGCTTTTGTATTTGTAAGAAAACTGGATCAGGCTAGAGTGATCTGCAGGAATGTGTTACTAAGGTTCAAACATTTGTTGGCAGCTGGTCTGGCATGTTCAGCATGGTCATGACGCTCATGACCCTGTAGCACAATGTGGAAAGGTTTTTTCGGCTTTTTGGACTTTCGTGAAAGAGAAGCGCAAACCGTTGTTTTGTGATGCTGGGCTGTTGAGGGTCCGCCAGTTCAGCCCAGTAGGTCAAAGGAACTACAGCAAGGAACTCAAGGAACTTGAGACACAGGAGAGACACACTGACCACTCACTGGGAGTGGACAGACTCTTCCCTGCAAAAGCACATGGTGTTGCCTATTCCTAACAGTCAGTCCTAGGTCAGACGCCATGTGTCCAGTGTGATGGGCGCTTGTGTTGGAGGTCCTCTGGTAAGCAGGTGGAGCTGAGAGTCTCGACGTGAGCAGTGGTCAGTTCTGCCTGGTGAGTCTTTCACTGGCGTCCCTGAGGCCCGAGTTGCTCAGCAATGACAAACACAGTCCTGCAGTCCTGCTCAAGGTCCTCAGGGACATAATCTCCTACACTATCGACAAAAGTCACTTGTGTGGTAGATTGTTTTTTTTCTCCAGTTTTTGTTGTTTTTTGTTTTGTTTTTCAAGCATTGTTTTGGTCAACACCATGTTGTGTGCATCACGGTCATCTTTTCTCTCTCTGTCTCTGCCTCTCGGTCTCTCCCCTTCTCACTTGGCCAGTGGATGAGAGACACTTTCAGAACAGCAGAGAGAAAAACATCTCCACAACTGATTAACTGTTTTCTTTTCCTCATTCCTCTGTGTTGAACAATTGCCACTTGCACAAAGGCGGCGAGGAAAAACGTCTCAGGACACTTTCACATGTAAGGTGATGTAGGTGACTCTACGGGACAAGGGGTGAGGGCGGGGTCGGGGGTTGGGGGATTGGTAGGTGACGATTCAAAAGTCAAAAAGGTGCGGCACAGAAGCACAGTGAGATTAGACACGGGCAGGTGGCGTAGTGGGCGGGTTGGTGGGTAAGTTAGGGTCAAAGGTTAAAGAGGCTGGAGGTCCAGTGCCCTTTAGGAGTGTGTGGCATCTGTCTGGCACTGGGTGGCGGCGGTTTGCCCGGCACTTAGGCACTGTGGCTTCTGCTTCTCCCACTGGCACATGGCGTTGGCGTAGCCCACGATCACCTTGTCCATCCAGGTGAGGGGCTGCGGGAAGAGCACGGCTCCCTCGAAGAAGCCCAGGTGCCCACCGTGCAACGTCAGCGCAAAGACCACATTCTCTTTCTTTTCTGCGGGGGGAGAGAGAGAGAGAGAAGGAGAGAGAGAGAGAGCGAGAGCAAGGGAGGAAGAGGGAGAGAAGGTAAGGGGAGAACACCAACCGTCACAATCAACTACAGTGAACATTTACCACCAACATCATAAAAGAGCAGTTTTGTGGGATAACGATCCTAACCACACACCAAAAAGAATCAGTGGGAGGACTTCAGGCCAGGACTTTAGGCCAACATTCTAATCAAGGTAACCAGCACTGGCATAGCCATAGCCATCTACTGCCTGTGGAATAAATGACTGGGATGCTGTAGCACAATAATATTTCACCAGTGTAGGGACTGTGTGAGGGTCCAGGTAATTGTGGATGTGTGTGTGGTGCACTGTCTGTATGTATACTGCATGCCCTGCACTTTCCCTCACCTGTGTCTGTGTGTGTGGTGTGTTTGTGTGTGTGCATTCCTGGAACCATGACTTAACATTCATTAACCGAAAGGCTGGTCAACCAGCACAATGCAGTAGTGTAAGTCTATCTAATCAACCCCACACAAGAGAACACTATGTAATTCTGAGCAAAAATAACACACGCTAGATAAGTGAAACGTGCTGTTAAAATCATCAGAAAATCTATTGCCAGCCTCTTTTGCACAATTGTAATACCTCCGAGGCTGCTACCAGACACAGATTGGTCCCACTGCATTTGTCCTTGTGAAATATGTGTTCATTAACTAAAGTAGCTACTGTTTATTCAATGTGGCCTCTCACCTTATGCCATTATGTCATATGTAAAAACATTCACATGTGGGCGTGTCCGTGTGTGCTCATGTGTGGGTGTGCCCAGTGTTTAGCAAGCGTGTCACGTTGCCTTATAATGCCGTGCCATGTTGGCGAGTTGGCAGAGATCTCTGGGGCAAAGGACGCAGACATCCTGCAAGACATCCACAGCAGTAACCCGACCTCCAACCCACCCCACCCACATCCACAGCTGAGCTGCCCATTAATCAACACTACCTAGTGCCGGAAACAACGCCTTAAGCCTTCTCCGCGTGACACACACACACACACACACACACACACACACACACACATACCAGACCGTGCCCGTAAATAACTACTCCAGTGGCCAGGTCACGTTCCTCGGAGGGCACACAGGCCAAGCCGTCAATGGCTACGGCTACTAAGACCATACGGCAACTGACCTGTGCCACTTTCCAGTCAGTGATGGAAAAAAGGAAAATCAGCCAGTTCCAGATGATGACTCATGTTACAGGAAATGGACTGGGTCAGTCCCCCAATATAACCCTATACTATGTAAATGTGTCGGCAAGTGGTATGGGTAGGCAATGATTCAGCACAAGTGCAGCTAGTGTGCTAAAACAGGCAATGGTATGCAAAGTGTGTGTGTGTGAGAGAGAGATAGGGTGGGCCGGGGTCAGGTCGCAAGGGACGACTGTGAAGCATGTCGGTGTCGGTAAGTGACGGAGGCAGGGAAGAGACACTCGGCCTCGGCCCTGAACACAACACTGCACAGCAAAGCCCTGAAATCCACAGGAGGAGTGGCAAACCTGACCTGGCTGGGTAAGAGACCCCTTCTCTATTGGGGGGGGGGGGGGGGGTTTAGGAGGCCTGGCACCACAGACTCTCCAAGGCCCACCTCATGCCATACCAATTACGTTTATGAGCCTTTTTGACAAGGCTGCTAAAGAGGGTTTTGGCTGGGACCACAAACTGGACTCAGCCAAAGCTGGGTGCTTAACGCGTCTCGGTGGGATTGTTATGTAATGCTTCATTTTTATCAGCTCTGCAGCGAAAACACACATGCCATTGGGGCGATGTTCAGAGTATGGATTAGCCCTCTGACACACTAAAGGGCGATAACACACCCCCTACTGCCACCCAATTTACTGGTTGACACATTCAGGCCATGTCCCTCTTTATGATGTTTACGTGTTCACAATACAAGGTAGGCCAAAGGTAAGCTTACACTTTCCTTACTGTTTTAAACATTGTGACAAAAACAAACAAAACATGGCACAAATAGGGAAGCAACTATAAGCATACTTTTGTCCCCTGATTGTTTTTGGTGGATGGTGGTGGTGCTAGTTGTTCCTGTTTGACATCCTTACCTGCTAGTGTTCGTGGAATGGTGAGCAGAGACTCGTGCACCAGCGGGTCGTCTGCAGAGTTGACCAGCAACAGTGGAACGTTCACCTGCAAACAGGAAGAGCAACGTCACCAAAACAGATGGATAGACGGTTAAATAGATATAGTTACACAGGTAGACAGAGAGACAGACAGACAGAGAGAGAGAGACAGACAGACAGACAGACAGGTAAACAGGTAGACAGAGAGTATGTCAGGGGCAATTATCACAGGGACTGAACTCACATTGTGAATATAATGCACACAGCTCTCCTTCTCGTAATACTCCTTCAGGGAATTGTGTCCATGGAATTTCCTGGAAAACACGCAACACCTTAGTCTTCACACTTATTAGACAGCACAGAGGACAGGCAGACAGAGGACAGAGCAGTCACAAGGAGATGGGAAGCATACTGACATAGTGGCCATTTTAGTTGCTCTTGATTATTCCTGTATTTTTTTACTAGAAAACCTATTACAGTACAGCAGAGTTTCTCTTCTGTTGAGATGGCCTGGTGACCTAGAGGCAGATGACAGGGGGTGGGGGGTGGTGGGTGGGGGGAGGGGGACTCTCACCTCATGATGTTGTCGTCAATCTGCATGAGGGAGGTTGCCGTGTAGAGACGGCCAAGGTTGGCATCCAGCATCTGGGTGCGGCCAAACAAACTATCCCTAAACACAGGCCAATAAACACAGAGAGAGAGAGAGAGAAAAAGAGAGAAAGACAGAGAAAGAGAGAGAAAGAGAGAGAGAGAGAGACGGAGAGGGGGGAGGAGGGGTGGGAGAGAGAGAGAGCAAACAAGACAGAAAGCAAAAAAGAGACAGAGAATATCAGTGTCATCGAGCATTAAGACAAGCTATACATCCTGTTCCTTCTAAACTGATCCACTGGAGACAGCGGAGTAGCACATCTGCTGCACGTGTTGATATGCCCCATCTTCTCTTGAGCACATGTGCTCCTGTTTACCAGAGCGTCTCTCATCAGGAATGCACCTTAGGGCAGCAAAGGGGCGCTCCCTAGAGAACATTCCCAGCACACATACCACACTCCACACCCTTCACACACACTCAAAATGGATTCTGTGTGTTTGTGTGGTTGGGTTGGTCTTTTAATACGTGTGTGTGTGTGTGTGTGTGTGTGCATGTGTATGTATTCAGGTGTGTATTCTTGGTCAGATGCACAGTGAAACAGAACACCTGCTAAATTTGCCCACTTTGCAAGGAAATGACATAATGGCAAAAACAAATGGCAAAACGGCAAAAAACACCTGAATCATGCAACTAGGGCGGTAGCAGAGCTGAGAGAGAGAGAGAGAGAGGAGAGAGAGAGAGAGAGAGAGAGAGAGAGAGAGAGAGAGAGCGTGGGGAGAGGGAGACAAAGGAGAGGAAGTATGGCTGAGGGGAGCTTGTACCTGTGTGACAGGATAATCTTCTTCATGTTGTCAGCCATTAGAAAATTGTAGAACCTCCTGCACTGGTCCCATTGCAGGAAAGTCTCCTGTGCCCTGCACAGAGAAAGAGACAGACAGAGGGAGAGGGAGTGAGAGAGTATACAACAAATTAAATACAATGATGGCTATTCTACTCTTACGAGTAAGAGTCAAACCAGGCAGAAAGACAGAGACACAGACACACAGACATAGAGTGAGAGTGGGACACACACAAGAAACTCTCCAGCAAACCAGAGTTAAAAAAAACAATGTTCTTTATCAAAGAGTCTTGATAAAAATAAATGCTTTAAATATTAAAGGAGGCACTGGGAAATGGTCAACGTGGCATTGAAATATCTCTAGCACAAAAATCCACCACGCATTCCAGTGGAGTGAGATGTTGCCAGTCTGATTTCTACACAATATGGGGTGTAGCAGTGTGTTACAACCACGCTCCATGGTAACCTATGAATCTGTGTATGCGTGTGTGTGCGCGTGTCTGGGTGTGTGTGTATATGCTTGTATAATCATCAGGCGGGGTTCACCGCCTACGTTCTCTGCTTTGTCAGGTCTCGTATATGAAGCATGTCAGCTCGTCTCCGTCCCACTCAACAAAGGCTGCCTGCCACACCAGCGGTGCTATGCAGACCGACTCTCTGCACCTTTCAATGAGGCTGGAATGCGCACCGGCAGCAGAGAGAATGAATGCTGGCTTATGGCTTACGGCCCCTCCTAGCACAGCACAAAAGCCACCCGCATCTCTACCCCTCTGGAGATACGCTTTTCCACTTACATGTGCAGATGGAAATATTTCAAAGAAACCAACAAATTTAAAAATAAAATGAATGAAAAGGAGTAGCAACATCAGCACCGCTTGTGCTGAGTGATCACATATATAATCCACACATCAGCAGCGGAACTTCTGAATAATTTCTGATGAAAGAATGTGTTCACAATGTCACAATGAAGGATTCTAAAATTCCACATTATATTCAATGATATTCTTTTCAACGATCATTCTTCAACATTCCAGTAACACCTTGTGACAGCACCTACAAAAGGGTTAAAACTATACCAAGGCCTTACAACAGAATTAAATCAGCAAACCTCTAAACAATAACTTGGCATTCCATCCTATCATAAGCGTTCTCTGTTATGATGAGGACTAAAGATTGCTGGAATGGCACCCCGCTTAGTGGCTCTATCATTTCAGACAGAGAGAAATGAAGGGAAAAAACACACACACTGAACACACAGCAGTGCATACACACAGAAACACAGATACACACACAGATACACACACAGATATACACACAGGGACACACACAGGGACACACACAGGGACACACACAGGGACACACACAGGGACACACACACTCACCTGAGTGCACTGTAGCCCTGGCACACACTGACGCAGCACAGCACGCGCTCCTGGTTGTTGCGGTTCTCGCCCAGGAACTTGCAAACGATGTTGCCCCCCAGGCTGAAGCCCACCACGATAAGCGTCGTCTGGGGGTAGGCCTTCTTGATGTAGCCCACCATCGCCGCATACTCCCACGTGCACCCTGGGGGCAGTACATTAGTAACACATTACCCTCAACATCTACCCACACAACGTTTCTACATGTGGCCATCGGCAAAAACCTCCCAGGCTCAGAACATCCTTTTGCTTCACATTTCCTTTCAGATGTGATTTCTTTTACGGATGTGGGGTTTTGAACTGCTTAAATGTACTAAGACAAGAGAGAAGTCCTTGTGGAAATCCACTTGACTCTACATTAGATAGCAGAATCATAAATAGGTTTAAAGTCAAGTATGCACTTTGATAAATGTACAAAAAATGTTCCCGATCAGATGCCTTCAACATGACACATGCAGAGGATTGTAGATACGTCTCCAACTCCAGTTTGGAAAGAAAAGAGTTAGAACTACTGAAGAGTTAAGATGGATAATATGAGTAGTTCTCTTTCTTTCTGGGGTTGGACATCTGCATTTTGGCACATTCATGTTTGCTACAAGGACCCTCTCTAAAGTAGGTATGAGAGGTAAGGTAAGATGTACAGAATGTGTTTCTATGAGGGGGGTGGGGGGCTTACTAGGGAAGCAGAGGAGATGAGATGGGCTAAATCCCATTGTGGCTTATATGGTTTATAAATATCATGGCTTAGCCTCTAGCGTCTTTAAAGGTTGTATGATAGTTTACATATTTCTATTGAGTTTTCCAGTGTATACATTCATTGTTTGCCTGGGTCAAATTAGCCATGTTGTGTTCTGTGGATGCTTTTATGTTTTGTTGTTGCTGGTGCCGGACTACAACAACAACCATGACACCTGTGACAAACTTTTTTTTTTGTTGTTGTTGTTGTTGAACGACATCTGTCAACTGTACCATAAACTGGCCTTTATCCACACAGACTAAGGCTATTTGTTGAGAGAGACGGCAATCCCGGTGACGACCAAGCACAGTGTCTCTGAGGTGATGGGGCCGTACCGTAGGTGAACATGCGTGGAGACGTGAGCTCTATGTTGGGCAGGGCTCCTAGGTGGTTGAGTACGGCGCACCGGTAGCCCTGCTTCTGGGAGTGGTCCACGAACGTGCGGATGTAGTGCTTCTCGCTGTGGTTGCCGATCCCTGGACAAATCACCATGGTGATGTCATCTGCGCACAGGTGAATAAAACAAAATGAGCAAACACGTTAAATATACACAGCTTATCAGCCAGCTGATAGGGATACATTTGCATTGACGTCACACGTACAAATACAACTGCCATATTCTATTAAAAGGCCAACGAGGAGAGGTTACAGTATGATTGGCTCGTGTAGTGAATCATTCTCAAGGCACATGCAAACGACACAGCACAGCGGAACGCTATTCTTCCTGTTCCTCTTCGTGTCAAACATGACTTATTTGGTTTCTAAAGTCAGCTCCTGGATGACAGACCAAAGCACTGAGTTTACAGACTGTTTCTAGGTAACGTCAACAACAACATTCTGTTTGTGACAGTTGTCATGGGAAACCAAATGAGGACGGGAAGGTCAGACATGAGCAGACAGCACAAGACGCACGCTGACAAGGGAGCCTCTTGTGTACCTATTACCCAAATACAGTGATAATTGCGCCATTAGGGCTGGGAACTGCATGTGACATGAGGTTGGAGCCAATTACAGTGGGAACTGACTGCACCACAGCCAACATCTTCTAGGACATAGAGGAACACAGAAGTACACTTCGGTGGGAGAAGTTACATACTGTCTTATAAGCATAACACACATGCACGCACACACAGACACACAGACACACACACACAGAGTAGAGTTCACAACTTACAATGTATAAACAAAACTTATTGTATGTATTTCTTGTGTGATTATTGCGCTTCCCCTTTTCACTTGGTTTTATGAAACATTTCTGTGTCATTGTCCTGATTTGTCTTCGGATGTTGAACATGGTAGACATAACTTTTTTTTTATGTTGATCATGCAAAAAACAGGGTGCCGACACACACAAAAAACAAACAGCTCTGATGCCAACTAACCTCCTGTCGGGTGGTCGACCACGGGCTCGAAGAGGTCGAAGGTGGCGGTGGCGCCGTCCATCATGGGCAGGTACTTCCTGAGGCCGTTGGGGTGCGGTGAGCTCACCCTGCCCAGCTTCCCATACAGCGCCGTCTGCAGGTGACCACTCTTGCCCCACAGCAGCGGAGGAATGTACCTGCAAAAAACACACACACACACACACACACACACACACACACACACACACACACACACACACACACACACACACACACACACACACACACACACACACACACACACACACACACACACACACACACACACACACACACACACACACACACACACACACACACACACACAGGCCTTAGTCACACTGAATGGTGGGGAAGTGTGTTCTGAGTAAGGTGATACTACAGTTCAAAACATTATGACTGACCCTGCAAGGATAGATGTTTGTAACATCACTTTGTAAAATGTATTTAGCTTTACGTTGACACAGCTGTATATAATTTGGCTTGTCCACCCGGCCGCTCACAACAGTTGAGTACATAAGGTGTATGTGTATAATTAAACACATAACATACACATCAGCATGTACATACAGTTGTAAAAGTAATGGCATGCCTTAAAAATGTCAAAACAAAAGGAATAATGATCTGATTAGAGACCAGAAGCAAGCGCTAGCTGACCCTTCGGTTACTGGGTAAAGAGTCAGAACAAGATGTGCTGGTTTTCTCTCCCGAAACGTCTGTCGAGCTAAACACTAGCCAAAATTCCTTTTGCGATTACGCCACCTCACCAGGGAGTACAGCCCCTGCGCCATGACTAAAGCTGGACAGAGCAACATCAGTCAGTGGACGAAACTAAAAATAAACAAAATGTGATTTCACTCTAAAGCTTAGAGACGCGGTTCTGAAAGAGCCAAGAGACTTTTAGCAGCCTTATAATTCCCCCATTGCGGTCATTTGCTAGCCACCGATGAACAGAAGTGGACGTGTCAAATTACAAGCCCCATTCTGTGGAAATAGTTCAGTGAAATGTTTGGAGTTTGGGGGGGGGGGGGGATGTGTTTACATGTAATTCAGAGGAGTGTGAGGCTGAAGTAACGCCACAGTGTTACACAACAGCTCAGCACGGAGCAGCACACGAAAATAAACAGCTGCACACTGTTTTTGCACTACACAGCAGCACCGAAGCGTCAACGTCTTTTTTTGTCCTTTGTCCTTTTCTTGCCCTAACTTGCCTAATGGGGACTCATGACGGGTGAATAAAATGGCCGTTCAGAAACAGGAACATGGAAATGACCAGAGTCCGTTTTTTGTCTAAGAACACATGAGTCTGCATTGCAATATAACAGTGGTTATAAATACTAAAAGAGCATGATTGCACAAAGTGGGATGGTCAGGTCTTGGATACTCTACTCTGCGTTCTCCATCCAGGCGCCCTGGGTCACACTGTACACAAGCAGCACACTGTACACAAGGAGAATGCTCCTAATAAAAACACAAGCGCACAAGGGCAGCCTGACCGTGTGTTTGCTGAGATAGCCAAAGGGCTATCTGAGCCAAAAGGACGCACCCTGCATCTGTGACCGGCACACCCTGTCACAGTTAGTGTCAGCATCGCGCGCCGAGGCAACAAAGTCCAGTCGGCCATTAGCAACCTTATGCAACCCCCCCGAGTATGCTTGTCATCATCTCACCGATGCCACAACCTGCTCCACGCACAAGCCTTCACCACCTGTGCTGAACAAGGGCCGTTACATAACCCCCCACCCACCCCTTCCCCTTTAGCAAACATCTAATCATGCCACTGATCACTTTACCGCCATACATCAGTATTAGATAATTTGTACGCAGGGGGAGGTGGGGGATCAGGGCATTGGCAACGGTGCAGGGCGGGATAGCTGTGACTTCCAAGAAGGATGGCAGAGAGTATGTTTGTTTGGAAAGGGCTGGAGGAGTAAATTCAGGTCGAAATGAGTCACTGTTATGCCACGTGGCATTATAGCTTGTAGTGTGTGTGTGTGTGTGTGTGTGTGTGTGTGTGTGTGTGTGTAGAGTTAGATGGCAACTGAGGATAAAGAGGATGGCCAAAGAGGATAAGGGACACAGAGAGGCTTCACTGCACGAGGATAAGGAGAAGCCACGCGAGGCTATTGTCCCGCTTAGAATTTACCAGAAGCATGTGCCTGCTTAGCGTGTGCCTGCCCTCAGTTAATGCTGATAGAATGACTATGAAATGGGATAATCCTGTGGAGGCAATAGGGAGGGGGGGGGGGGTGGGGGTAGGACAACCATCCTGGCTAAAATTCCCATGAAGAATAAGCATTACAGGGTGACAGCATGGCTCACTGCTAAAGTGGACATTTATGGACACACCTCCAGCGCTAAGCTATGTGAGCCATTGTCTATTTATGGTAGGAGACGTAGCCTCGATTCCTGAAAAACACGATAAACTTTGAGCTATTTTGATTATCGACGCTTCTGGCTGATGTATTGCGCAAAGGGCTGGCTAGATTTCAAATGACTAATATAAAAGAGGAAGCCTCTATAGCCCTTAAAAGACAATAAATAACCAAACTGTAACATAATGATAACTGTCACAGAGTTTAGGGCCCTGATCCAAGTGCTCTCTGCTCACAGAGATTCATTTAGTGCACTTCCTCACTCCCAACACCATTATGACTGTAAAAGCGCTGAGGTAATGGCCGTCTAATATCTCTATTGCGCCGGCTCTAGACTTCTGTGTTTAAGGGCGCTGGTGTCATCCAAAATGACTGCATTACCAAAATGCAGATCCTCACATATTTGACTCCTTTCTCATGTCTATGTTGTATGTAGTTTTCTCTGCCCATTTGTGATAATTCACTCCTCTACATGGACAGGGCACAGATACCAAATGCTGTGTTGATTGTCTATATGAACCTTTTCTAATGAGGGGAAAAAAAAAAAAAAAAAAACTGTGCCATGCCGCCCCGTGCCCAGACAATGTATGTACACTATCCGCCTGAGGGTCACATTAGAGTTGTGGTCCGTCGCTTTGTCCCGTTACTGAAGAGCAAATCCCTGACTAATCACAACACGGCCCTGTGCCGTCTAAAGTTCAGATCCACATCAGTGTCCTCACCAGATAGCGGCTCAGATAACCGCACCGTCCGCCGAGCGCAAAGTCCCCTCGCCCACCCGGGTGTCTGTACGCAGACAAATATTTTCATAGAAGGCGTCAGGAAATACAGTGGCCCTTGCCAGCTTGCCAGGGTGCCGCAAAACCTCTTCCTGGCTGAACTCTTCCTCCACTGAGGGACAAGTTGGGTGGAACGGGGCTGAGGCTACACTCAGTGACCGTCAGTCCAGCCTGGTGACTCATTGATCACCCTGCCTAGGCTGTGTGTGTGTGTGTGTGTGTGTGTGTGTGTGTGTGTGGCTACTGTGCTGGAAACACCATTACATAATGCTCACAGTAGGATGTGTCATGGAATGTTACGAAAGGGCCCCTGACTGGTAGGGGTATGAATGTTGACAGACCTCTTAAAGGGGATGGGTCTTCTTCAGAGGAATGTGCAGTATTGGTAACCAGTATTTTGCGCACAAACACACAGTAGAACAAGCCTTCAGCAGGAAACTGGTTCGCCTACTCTGAGACCAGCCTACACAACCTGAAGATTGACTTACAACAACAATCATCCATTCTGGATGCTAGACTAACATACATCATACCAACATTCACTCTGTCACACGGCCCATAAGATAAACACAGAAAGCCAGTGAGTAATTGCCACACAGTTAGCCCTCCACACGAATGTGGTCTAAAAAGAGGTGTGTGTATCCCTTCTTCTTTCATTAGTGGGACACTACCAAAAATAACGGCCACATGTAAGAGGCCAGATGGAAAACAACAACTCGGTGAGGGAAAGAGGCAACGTTCTGAGACTGAGGCCATCTCAGTAGTAAAACAGTAGCAAAACAGTGTACTGTCCATGTCACTGGTGTATATAAATATTTGGAAGTCAAACACAAGATCACATTGCTCTTTGTCAAAAAAGTGAAGCACTAGAGCTCAACGCTTTCGATTACAAAGCAGGTGCTTTTTAGACCAACAGGCTGTTAGAAAAAAAATACAAAAACAAAGGCTAAAAGGGACGTATGCTGCATGAACTCCTATTTTTACCTTCCATATGCTACAGTGAAGCGCAGTGCTGGACAGACTGTCTAATATTCAGAAATACCTGTAGCAACACCACTAACATTTGTCAAAATAGTCCTTATCTGTTTGTTCAAACAGTGCCTTATTATTAGAATGTGACTTGTAGATGAAAACACTGACCACTGATGTGGAATGTGAGAATGTGTGTGCATGTGTGTCCAAGGACTCACTCTTTGGTCAGGAGTGGGCAGGACTTGAGCAGGAAGCGGTTGAGAGCCGTGTCCTGGTAGGTGATGTCGGGGGCCGCAGTGGGGCTCTTTAGGTTCAGACAGCGCACGATGACGTACAGCACCGTGGCCACCGCTGCCAGCTTCACCCCGTCGAACATGGCCGGCATCTCCGGGGAGATGGTGTACACATCTGATTCCTGGTTGGACATGGTTGCTACTACAGATGCACACGCACACACACACACACACAAGCAAACACAAACACAAACAGAAATCACCAGGGACGAACCCAAAGACTATTTCATTAAACTGTGGACTACGTGTATCTGATAACAAAAGATCTCAGTTCAAATCTGTGGTTCATCTAAAGAATGGTCCTTGTTTACAAAAGTAAGCTCTCTTCTGAGAAAGGAGAAGTACAGAAAACACCCTGCTTTCACAAGTCTGAGGGCACGATGTTTTACAAGACGAACCAAATAGGAAGTCATGAAAGGCACACAAGAAGAAAGACTAAACACGGAGTTATCTCAACCAGCTAGATATGTGACCATTATCTCACATTCGGACAGACCACAAGCACAATAAAAAGTAAAATCACAACTTTTGCGTACATCTCTGGCTGTTTTGTCGAAAAAAAAATAAGGCAGCCTCTGACCAATGGACTTCAAACAGATTCTCTTTGTCCTGCACTTTGAGTCACAGTGATCCGGTCAGCCCTGGAAAAAACAGAGAAAAACATAAGGCAATAATAGCCCATTATTAAATCTGCTCACATAAACCCATGCAATAGTACAGAGCACATTCATGACTGACTGAATACTAGGATAACTGGCCAATGGCAAAATGTGGTTCACTCTGGGTTAGTAAATTGATCTGTTGCACAGACAGGGAAAAACGATTACAATCAAGTGTCTCCAGCTGCTTCTGCACACTGATGTCCCCAAAGCGATGGGTCATTGTCAACAGAAGTTTCAGTGACATTACAGAGTCACATCATTACTGATCCAGTGATTCTGGGCTTTACCGGACCTCCTCCAATTAGTCTAAGAATGTTTGGTGACACATAGTTCAGAACTTAATTACGAACAAATAAGATTTGTGAAGATAAAATTTGGACGGTGAAAAAATTCAATTATGTGTGTGTCTGTTTTTTTAAGTATTCTGGGGCCTTGTTTATGGTAGATTGAATTAAATAACTTCTTTGCCTAAATATCCACGGCTTAGCCTACACAACAAAGACCATTTTGACCTCATCCTCCAGAAATACAACTGTCGTGACGGATAAAGTAAACAATATGAGTCTAGTATCCCTAATCCCATCCCCCCAGAGCATCCCGAACAGCGCTTTAGAACGGCGGGTGCTCCTCATCGATGTCAGCTACAGACTAAATGAAGACCAAAATACTATTATACAAATCTATTATGATCTATTAATGCAAGTCCATAGGAAGAACTATAGGTTTTCCTTCTAAAGTTGGACCCACCTAAATCAAATAGCACTGTAGTTTTCAAATGCATTTCTTCTGGTTAGAGAATTCCCACTAGTTTCATCAGGTAGTCCGGAACACTGCGTGGTTCATAGAAAAATAGCCTTAACGCAGGATGAGAAGTTGCTAGTATTTTCTTTGTCATAGCCGTGATATGTGGACAAGGGCTTGATTTCACAGAAACCTGCCAAATACTGCCATTGCGGCTATCTGCCTTCCTCTTGACTTCAGGTCATCGCAAACCATAGCCCGTCATCTTCCTGACTAATATGAAGATTTCCATTCGTGCCATATGCATTCCCAGATTACTGTTACAATCTCAATTGTTCTAATGACAATTACAGTTGCGTCTCAATGTTACAATGTAAAGAAACGCTAAAAGCAACGGTGAAAATAGAACCAACACAGGTATAACGGCTACAGGCCGAAGAACGCATCCTTTTAACGATCAAGTTCGCATACTTACAGTTAACAAGTAAATGTCCTATATGAGCTTCATAAAAATATCACAATGGCCTATATATCGAGTTTAGGATACAATATAGCCTACAACGTTATCTTGTTATCAATGTAAGGACGCCTGTTAGATAGAGTTGGGTGTGAGGCATCAACAGTAAAAGCACCACTGGATGCTTGTATAGTCTAGCCTTCAACTAGCAGAACGTTAGCCATACCTAGCTGGTTGTATCAATGATATAAACGGTGGGTCTTTTTAGCCTACCTAACAATCCGACGCGACAGTCAGATGATCCCTTTTCCTTTCTGCAGGTGACCATATCCTTCCATAGGGAGACACAGTTATAATTCAGTGTTGGAATTGTGTGGCTTCGGTTTTTCCGCGCATTTTCCTCCCCAGCAACACACACGCATTGACCAGCACAGACAGCGCACACAGACTTCACTTCCTACCGAGGGGCAGAAGATATATATATATATTGTACACCTATTGGGTGACGGCAAATGACGTCACGGGGCTTCGGGATGCTTCTGCACAGCGATGTTACAGTTACAGTAACATTTGTTGTACCAAGACATGGACACACTGTCTATTTGATTCCTACTAGTTAACAAAGTTAAAGACATTTCTTTGAAGAGTATCCATCGTCGCTATTCTGTTAAGCCTTTTTAGTTAAATACAAGGACACTGATATCACATTCTGTAACACACATCCAGAAACTGTTTTGCATCACTTTTGGACTCGTGGACACACTACAAGATTATGGCAAAGAATTTGTTATTTTAATATAGATAATATAAGTGATGCATTAGTACTATGCATAAAAAATGTCTTGTTTTACTTCACTGCAGGAAAGAATTGCAGGGTGACTTGTTTTTCTTTGCAACCTTACCATTTTTGTGATGGGAAACTTTCAGAAATGCAAAGTAATGAAAACTTGTCTCTTTTTCTTAACTTTTCAAAGGGAAATGGAATCTTATATTAAGACTCTTTCTACTTCATGTCACGTAAGAAGTCAAAACTTCTTGCAATTTAATATATTTACATTATTAAATTGCATTTGGCAGATGTTAAATGCAATGTAATAATGTGAATATTTTAATGTAATGTAATTAATGTAATGTAATTTAAAACATTCATGTGAGTATACTCATTTTATACTGTATCTCTTGGTGTATGCTATACTGTATATTTTGACCTTGTATGATGTTGTTCCACTTGCTTGAAAAAAAAGATGATGGATGTTGAATGTCCGGTGATATTTATTACTGATATTTACAAACATGACACCAACGTGCGTTCTCTGTGCTCTGTTAAGGATTCTTTATTCACCACAGTCACTTGCATTATGTTACCTCATTATCCTTACTCTCTCCTCTGACCTCATGTCCCAGAAGTGGTCCGAAACTTCACGTCATCAAGGATGTCTCATTTGTTTCTCAACTGTTTATAGAAGATGAGAGGAATGAGACCAAAGGAGAGACAAACAAGGTCCAATGAGTGAGGAAGTACCAGTTTTTTCCGTAAGGTAGGTGTTCCGTGGTGACAAGGATGACGTGTCTTCTGAGAACCTTTCAAAACACGATTTTGACATGGCACTTGTGCAATTAAGGACATCTCATTTCTTCATTCTTCACACCTCTATTCTCAAGACTTTCATTTTCCCTCATTTCTAGCCGTTCTTCACAGGAACAAGGGCTAGGAATGAAGGCATGAAGGAAGGAAGGAAGGAAGGAGGAAAGAAAGGAAGGAAGGAAGGTAAAAATAGCATCAACATGTTATGTATGTGAACAATATTTCTTATTGTAAACAATACTGTCTTACTAATCTTCAGACCTTCTTGTTATCAAATGAAAATAAGACATTCTTTATGTTCATTCTGTCTGTGTACCTTCTGCAACAAATCAGCAATACATCAAATCAAACATTCTTCATATTTTCATAGTTTTTTCATAAACCATTCTCATATTTTTTTCTTTCTTTTTTCTTGACCCCGAAATCCTACTGTAAATCCTCTACATACCTAATCACCAATCCAATTTGACTTTACTTAACCACCACAAGTGACAGTCACTGTGTGTGTGTGTGTGTGTGTGTGTGTGGTAATGCTGTGGTTTAGCCGTCCAGGGTGCTTCACACATTCTCACGGTTTACCATTGTTTGCTGGCTTTTTTTGTGTCTCTCTGTCTTGACCTGCAGGTGGAGCTGTCACAGGGGGCTGGCCGTTGCCGATTGTTCAAATCCACACCTGCCTGTGTCTTTTGCCTCTCTTGCTCTGCTCTGGCCTTATGCCACCAGGCTGGTTGCTGCTTTTTCACCACATACCCTGTTCTTTTGCACTATGCTGGCTTGCACTACACCTTTGCTTCCTTTCACAGCTACTGACTGTTTGTGAATAGTTCCTTTCATAAATACTTACTTTGTCTTCTTTTGTTTTTTAAAACACCTTCACCTTAGTTTGTATACTTGCTTTTGTACATGGTAGGATGAACAAATTGTGCATACTTGTTTCAATGGTATAAATGGTTTCAATAAAAAGTTGATCACGCTACAAAAAGCGTACTTTGCATTAAATTTACCAATGGTGTAGTTTCCCTTCATGCTCACTCTAAGCCAAGTATTCATGACAGTGTGTGTGTGTGTGTGTGTGTGTGTGTGTGTGTGTGTGTGTGTGTGAGAGAGAGAGAGAGAGAGAGAGAGAGAGGGAGAGAGAGAGAGGGGGGGGGGGGGAGAGAGAGAGAGAGAAGCTGTTGTCTTTGTGCCATGAGTGTCCTCTGTGTTCCTTTCTCAGGGCTTTCACTAGCAGGTGTGGGCAGCTTAGGTGTGCATTACAGATGGCACTGGTTTCTCCTATAAGCACCAGGCTGGGACACTGTCTGTACTGACTTGTGACAAGGCTTTAAGGTTCATGAGAGGTACCAGTGGTTTGTGATGAGTAACCAGTCTAAAATTGTTAAGCCCATATAGGTATTTGTCACACACTCACCAGAGACTTATTCTCAGTTTGTGCTTCACACAGGCCTCCAGTGGCCTTTGTGCTGCTGGAGTAGAACGCCACCTAGCTGCTGGCATCTGCTGACACAATGATGAGCTTTGTTGACATTATAGACATAATTTCCTCCACTTTGGGCATGGTGCCCTTCTCCTGCTTTGCCACTCTGTTCAGTTTCCCAAGGTCTGCATAGATGCTGACTTCTCCCGTTGGGTTTTAGCACCGGCCCCATTACGGCGCACTACTCTGTTGGCTGAGTTACCTTTTCCAATTGTGCCCTCATTCTACAAGCCTTGCCGTTCCTTTCTTACCAGCGGTATCAGTGGCAGTCATATCTGCTGTTTGCAGTGGATATGGCTAGGCATCATCACACATAGCTATATTGACTGACTCAGTTTTCAGTCCATTTCCTCCAAACAAGCCACGCCACTGATCTTATTCATCCTCTTGCCCCAGACCCATTTTCAGTGCTTCATTGCAGCCTAAGCAGTGTGTCTATCACATACACCTTAAAGGGACACTTCTTCCATTTATAATTCATGGAAATATGCCTATGCAATTAGATCTCACCCTGGGCCTATGGAGCGTGTGTGTGTGTGTGTGTGTGTGTGTGTGTGTGTGTGTGTGTGTGTGTTTTGTACTGCTCTTTTTGAATACCTCTAATCAATACATGTTACAATTTTAAAAGTTATGTTCACATTGTTTATAGGTAAAGTCCATGTAGGCTATCTTCATTATCCTGAAACTGTTCCAAGTAAGTGTGTTTGTTTCCCCTGTTCACTTGTCACTTCCCCCATGCCTTTTTGCGTTTACGTTCCCAGTGTCCTTTTTTTGACACTTGTTGCACGTTTTTATGCAGATCAATCTGTCATGAGATTGTTGTGGCTTACCACACCGCAACCTTCTCTTCTGCATGGGCTATCTGACTGCTGTCTGCATGCCGCTGTGGGGTTTCCCCTTTTTCTTTTTCTCTTTTTTGTACGCTTCTGTGCATCCTTCCTTCTAACTGCAGGTACATTGACCAGCTAGGCATCTGATCGGTTGGCCTTACCTCCACTATCTGGCACACACGTCCAATATGCGCCAGCGTCAGTTCTGCTTTGCGCTGGAACTGGAGGGGGCGCTCTATATCTGCAGTGCCTAGTACGAGTCTATTATGTCCATCCCCCCAGTGCTCAAACTCACCGCGCTCAGATGTCTCGAGTATTGTCCTGATGTACATCGCAGTCATTTCACCGATTAGTTGCTTTCAGAACGTCTCTGAAATGGGTCAAGGCAGAGAAACTTTCCACTAGAACGTCTCTGGTTACGGTTTCTTTATTCACTTCCGTAAACAGTATCACACGACAATGTAACTTCCTGTCATTACCGGAAGTCTTTATTGTTCCTGGTGTCGTCGTGGACAGAAAAACGAGAGCTCAGTGGAAATATTCGAATTGCAAAGAACGTGTATTTAATAGCCAGATCTGTTTCAGACTGTATTTGGTTTCAGACAGAACCTGATAACAATGGCTTACGCGTACCTTTTCAAGTACATTATTATCGGAGATACGGGTGTGGGGAAATCCTGCCTCCTATTACAGTTCACAGATAAACGGTTTCAGCCTGTACATGACCTAACCATCGGCGTTGAATTCGGGGCACGGATGATTACTATAGATGGCAAACAGATAAAACTCCAGATCTGGGACACAGCTGGCCAGGAATCTTTCCGCTCCATCACCAGGTCTTACTACAGAGGAGCAGCGGGAGCCCTGCTGGTGTATGACATCACAAGAAGGGACACGTTCAATCACTTGACAACCTGGCTGGAAGACGCCCGTCAGCATTCCAACTCCAACATGGTCATCATGCTCATCGGAAACAAGAGTGACCTGGAGTCTCGACGAGAAGTGAAGAAGGAGGAAGGTGAAGCGTTTGCCAGGGAACATGGCCTCGTCTTCATGGAAACCTCCGCGAAAACAGCTACAAATGTCGAAGAGGCCTTCATCAACACAGCCAAGGAGATTTACGAGAAGATTCAGGAAGGAGTCTTTGATATCAATAACGAGGCAAATGGCATAAAGATTGGACCCCAACACGCTGCCACCAATTCTTCCCTTCCAGGCAGCCAGGGTGCACAGCAAGCTGGTGGAGGCTGCTGCTGAGCACTGCTCCTCTCCTCACCTTCCCATCAAGCTAAGTAGGCTAGAGCTAATGCTCATTAGCCTTCATCAAATTGAAGAAACGAAGAAGAAAGAAGAAGAAGAAGAAACTACATTATATATTTATTGTTATCAATCTGTATATGTAGCTATGGTGTACATTGACTGAGCTAGACCTCTGTATTGAATTTTTCCGAAGCTCAATACTGTAAGAAGCTAGCTTAAAAGTGCTACATTATTGCTGCCATTTAACACCTGCTTGGCCACTACAGGAGGTAACATTTTACGGTGATGTCTTTTCAGTTGTTCCTGTCATATAACCTCTATTCTTTCTTGGCCCTCTGACCTATGTACAGAAACTCTGTCTTCTTATTCCGAACTGCCAAATTTGTGTTTACCTGTGTTTTGTTATTAATTCAGAAATAAGTTAACTTCTCCAGATAGATCTGCTGTTTGCCTTAAAAAATAGACTTTTGGATGACAAAACGCATAACCACCACTACATACCATGTATTCACATTATGTATCACACAGAGATCTTACCCTACTTCAGGACATTGGAGTACATTTGCACTCATGCTTATAATCAGTCCACATACATAAATGCATATCTTGCATACTGTTTTTGAATTAGTATATCTTTTCTTAATTTTAGTCTGCTGTGTAATGTCAGTGCAAATCAATATTAAGTGTAAGAGTGGTTGTGTAATGACTTGTTTTGGCAGTATGACCTGTATGGTGAACATCTTTGTCGTGAAAGGGGTATGACAAAAAGCCAAACCATGAGTATCTTTGTGACCCTATAACCTTTATTTGCTGTGTTCAGAAAATAAATACTGTCACAATGAAATATAATAAAACCCTCTGAATTAAAAAAAAAAAAAAAAGATTAATGTTTTTTTTTTTCAAGCCAAGAATATACTGGACACTTGTTGGAATATTCTTCAAAGTCTATCTATCTGTAATATATCCATGAAGTGATTTTGCAAGTGTCTGTTCAAGAATTAATGGTGGGCCACCTAAACACTGAGACATCACCCACTCTAACTGCACCAGTCCCAAGAGTAAAAGCTGTACCAAAGCTTTAAAAAAAGGAATAGACAGAAAGATAAAAAAAATGTGTGTTTGTGTGTGTGTGTGTGCCACTTGCCATTATTTAAATGAATTCAGAATGTTGAGGAATAATGACACCCTCAACTTTTGCCACAGATTAGAGCCACAAAAATGTACAAAATATATAAAAACCTGACACATTTTGAAGGTGCTCTGCACTAGTAAGCTTGTACATTTTTTTTTAGCTTCTCATTTCACCATGTGGACAATAAACAGGATTTATTATTATTATTATTATTATTATTATTATTACCATGTAATAAGCACATTTTCAGAATTATGTCTACTCTATGAAGGGTGCATGGTAAAAAAAAAAGGCTAACTTTTTTGTTAACTGTCCATACAATGGGGGTCTGAAGCCTATTTAGAAGAATATTACAATATGCCTATAATACAATCAATACATTTATGGTATGTTGGTGCATTAAAAAAATAAATGAGGAAATGCCTGGGATCCGTATAGCACACCTTTTGAACAATCTTTGAAAATTGGAAAGTAAGCCATTTTAAAAACCTTAAGTGATAGAAAGATATCTGTTGCCAGCAAGGTTAAAAAGACTAATGCAGTTAAGGAGTGTCTGTAATGATGACTATTATCCTATTTTACCTGATAATATTTACAACTAAGATATTTTTTTTATTTTTATTAATTTTTTAATGGACCATATGGACAGAGGGGCTACAGAGGCTTACTGAAATAACAAACATGTGAAAAACAATAAAAAACAGACGTTTTTTTCTGGTATCCCTCAATCACCGGTGCTCATGAAAGAGAGAGCAGCACTTCAGCTAAATTGGAAGAATTTAAAAGCCACAGCAATGCACAGTCTTCTGCATTCTTTGGGATGATTAACCATGGAACAAACTGAGGAGTTATAGTATCGCAATCATTTACAGGTGTCAGTCTAATTTTGGCCTCTAGGGGCAGTAAATATGCTGCACATCCATTTTGTGTGATGAGTAGTGGCTTCGGACTGCTGTTGGTACAAGGATGGGGGATGGGATGGAGATAGCCAGCTCAAATCATAAAACTATCGTCCAGAAGAGTTTCTAACCACTGGGATAGTTTACTGTCTGACACTTGAGACTTGATGGGCTTAATGAAACAAACATAATTCATTTGCAAGTGAGATCTTTTCCATTTGTGGCAAAGGTGATAAATGGTAAATTGATGGCATTTGTATAGCATATTCCTATACTCGGCACAGTACTTAAAACAGTTTTACTTTGAATGCCTTACATTCATACCCTGGGTACCACCCATACTGTCAATATGAACCCCTTCCTCTGTTGACCAGGTGTTAAGCCAAGCTGTCAGTTATAAACCTAGATGAGGTATGGTATATACATTGTCTGACATGCTCTATCATTGCTCCTCACTGCGGTGCCCCCATTGCCATGATGTCTACTCTGAATGAGGGGTGGCCATACCCCCATGTCCTGATCCACATGCTCTGGCATCACTCCATCCTGGTCCAAGGGTCACCAAACTAAACTACACTTGATGACAGGCTGCGTAAAAGTCAGTGAAGGACCAGCTGCGGTTATTATTTTCTTGATGGACAGACAGATTAAACTGTTAAGCATGAAATACACTATTATTGTAGTGTAGATACAGGTTTTCTTTCACTTGTACCTTGTTAAAACAAATGTTGCTTTTAATTTTGTATTGGCCCTTCACAGCTTGTAATTTTCTGTATGTGGCCCGCAAGTGGAAAAGTTAGGACATCCCTGCCCTTGTGGAACAACAGCAGTAACCAGAGGTTCTGACATGATGGTGTGAATGACATACTGCGGAATTTAGATTCTGATTTTCAGAATATATCCACTGCAGCAGGTCCAAACATGTCATTAATTTGTATTAAGTATATATTCTCCTTAGTTTTCAGTGTAATACCATTTCATCTTTCAAAAAATTACATTTTAGAAAAGTCTATAGTGTATACACATGTTGTGTACATATGCATAAGCAATCCATTTATTACAATATGACCAAAGTCAACGTAATGTATAAAGCAGTCTATGTATGCATCAGTCTTCGGATATGCCAGTCTCCCAATAAGCCAATCACAAAGCATGTAGGCTAAAACATAATCCGGATTCAGCGGTGTTAATCTGCATCGTCTGAGCTCCAACTGAAACCCAAATGAACCAACACCACTGAACAACACATATCTCTAACTGCAGCCATATATATGGCTAAGACTCTTCCTAGAACCAGTGTAAATGAACTAGGTTGCTAGGTTTCTGATTTGATCAAGTCTGGAGACTTTGTCATTCTGTGTAATTTTCTCTGACCCATTGTTTGTGTCAGTTCTCAGTAGCCTCACTCCACAAACACACTAGAATTGATTGGGCGATATTCTCACACCTAGGTTGTTTTCTGACCCAGGTAGGCCTATGTGGGCATTGAGCGGGTGTGGACTGTTCCTTTGTGATCATGATAAGATTACCGTTTGAAATGATTAATTTGACCACATTCTTAGCAGTTGCAGTGGCTGTTTCATCCTGAGTTTCAGGCAGGGTATTTGTTATAGACCCTCTTTGAATGCTATGAACCACATAGGCCTATAAGGAGTCCACGGGGGAAAAAAAAGTTCCAAGTTACAAGTTACTCCCCCTATTGGTAGTTGCATTGAAACCCAGATTTTTTAAAAAAGTGATCCTGTGAATAACGTAGTCATTTAGCGAGTATAGTCATTGGACGAGCATTTAGCCTACTGATAAAATCAAATCGAAAATCAAACTTAGAAACTACGTTTTCTCGGTTTTTGTAGGCTACTTTGCGACCATGCCCTTGTTTCCCATAGCCTATAGTATGTCATTCATTTTCTTGAACCGTACTTTAGCTCGCCACAAGGTGGCCAGAGGAGGTGCAGTCTGCTTAAAGGTCGCTACCTGCACTTCTGACGCACGCCTAGTCACACTGGACTTCGCTCACAATTCATGGTAACTTACTGGATCTCAGAATTTAGAACCTCTTTGGGGGTTGTGAAGAGACATTTGACTAACACAATCAAGGAGGCATGCCAATCTAATCTAAACATAAAAGGCAATCTGACGAGAAGGCCTAAAGTACATCTAACTATTAATATTATTTTTAAAACCATTAATATTATTTTTTTGTATACACTGACAGCGGAGGGGTACCTAAGACAGGAACATACATTTCAGCCACCAAAACAGCAATATACAAAAATTATACGTTTTAAAAGTTATAACGTTTAACAGGAAATAGGTACACGAACTACCAAATGATTTACACAACAACCCCACAATTTCACAACAGCATGATGAGTAGGCTACCACGCGCCGCCTATATCATCTCGCAGAATGTTTGAGGGCCTTTCTGTTATCAACACGATGGAGGTCTCCATGAATAATCTGGGAAGTCTGTGGATGTTTTTGCTTATCTCCACTAAAATCAAAGGTGAGATTGTGTAGTTTCTTTTTGTTTGTGCATGGCTAACATTATAGGTTATGTTAGCATTGCTCCGTTAATTTGAATATTCGGTTTACCGTTTCATAGAAAAAACACGTTGGGTGTCAAAATTCCATTTGAAGAACTATAGCATACAGTGACTTCACAAGTAAAAAGGTGTCTTGAAAGTCATCAAAGGTGGTCCTTTTGTTCGAGTTTTTTGTGTGTGTTCCTTCTATTTCAGGTAGTGATTCAACTGAAGTGGGCTGAAATAATATGGCCAAACTAACAGCAGAAATGTAAATCCATCAAACGTGGGCTTCGGCCATTTATCCCCATTTTGTCCTTCCTCTACAGATGCTGTAGGACTTTGCACTAAGCCTGTCATCAGTGACAATGCTGCGTTACACCCATCAGACATCTTGACACTCTCGTCAGACACATTTGATGAGAAGTCTACTGTTAGATTGAAGTGCATTCCTGGGTATGAGCCAACTTCAGGATCTCCACGGTCGGTCACCTGTTTCAATGGCCAGTGGCGGCCTCCCCTAGGACATTTCACCTGCCGAAGTAAGCCCACATAGAAAATATTCACATAGTACAAAACGTATACATGCACTTTTTCCAGATTAAAAAGGCACTCCTTGGAAAAGTAGTTCTAGGGTTAGGATTTAAAGTCTATACAAAAGATAATTGGAACCATATAAGTGTATCTTACCTCTGAGCTTAATTTGAGAATTCTGACTTTACTCTTTTAGAATTCATACCCCACCCCCCTCCCTAATTGAAACCATTGACCATATTGTTGGCCAAATACCGCTGGTAGTATTTCTTACATTTACAACTTTGGATTTATCTTTTGCATTCACTGCATTTCGCATTCATGATGTCAAAATATATTTTTTGCTAAACAAAATACGATAGATTACACACATTAACATATTCATACTTTACCAACATTTATATACATCAGAGAAATCTGTTGTTTTGTTTTAAATAGTGTTTCATTGATAATAATGTATTATAAAAATCATGGTTAAACTGTAATTACATTACACTTAGCTGACACCCTTATCCAGCGCAAACAGTTATTTTAGGTACAGGATACAGTCCCTGGAGCAATGTGGGGTTAAATGCCTTCCTCAAGTGCACTACAGCTATGGATGAGGATGCAGGAGAGTATTAGTTATTAACTCCCCCACAAACCTTTTTCCCCATTGGTATGGGATTCATACCCGCGACCCTCCAATCCCAAGACCATCTCCCAAACCATTATACAACAGCTAATAATAATAATAATAATAATAACAATAATAATAATGCCCCATATAATAATAATGCAGAATTAAGCGTATTTGTGCAGATGTCAGAAAAATTAAAACTTTGGTTTTGAGATCAAGCATTCATTTATATTTTCTAGAAAAGTCCTGTGGCAATCCGGGTGACCTACACAATGGGCAATATGACTTCTTGCAGGGAGTTGAATTTGGTGCAGTAATTACAGCTGTCTGCAATGAAGGGTGAGTTGTGTCTATCTCATCTTCAGTATTTGTGTGTGCCATGTTCACATCTGGTGGCTGGGCATGCGTGGCGTGCACTTGCATGATTCAGTCATTCCAGTCATTGCATTGCGCCATCACTGAACTTTCTCTGTGCCATGTTGAAATAGGGCAAGGATTTCCTTCCACTTTTTCTTATGATGTCACTTTCTGCAGCATGGCAACAGTAAAATAGTCACAATGTTATGAAGATTAAAGGTGATCTTGATGTACATGTAGAAGTGTTTTACACTGTAGTCTCAACTCATGTTTGCATATTGAATTTAAGGTACTACATATTAGGAGACAACACAAGGACATGCATGGCAAATGGAGAATGGGACGGCAGAGAACCTGTTTGTGAAGGTATGAGAACCTCTCTTCCATGCATTGCTCTATGTTTTGCTATACCAGTATTTTAAACAGCTGATATTACGTGGTTATGCAGATATTTGACGTTAAAACCAGTGTTTTATCCGTTGTCTGACCTCTCTCCTCTCTAGTGGTGAAATGTGGACCTCCTCCAAGTATCCCCAATGGTCAACCAGACTTACCTCTAAAGGATGAGTATGAGTTTGGCAGTGTGGTGCAGTATGGTTGTGACAGCGGCTACACTCTGTTCGGAGACAGTGAGCCAGTGAACATGGTGCACTGCCTTAGCAATGGCTCCTGGTCTCATGGCCCTCGATGCGTAGGTATGTTTGGCACATTGAGGGTGTGGTGAAGTGATGGTTGAAGATGTGCTTTGACTGCTGTGGCATTATGGCATTGTGGTGGCGTGACTGCTCCCTCACTTTGCTATATATTGTGTCAGAAATGGGATGGCTTGCTTTGAGGCCTTTGGAGACCTACCTACTGTGTGAGCCACGGGGGAGATGGGGACTCCCAGATTAGATTGACCTCAGTCTGAGGGACCTCAGTGACTAGTATGTGGGGCACTCTGGGATGGGTGATGTATGGTCAACGAAGTGTGAGGGATACCTGTGTGTGTAAAGTGCTTGGGGGCCCTTCCCAAAGGGAGGTCAGTGTGATAGAGTGCCATCACCATGGTTGAAGATGTGGTCTGACCGCAGCTCCAAGGAGTCTGGCTCTTTGGTGTTGTGGTCAGGCTGCATGTTTGATACCCTAGACCTGGCTTCAAGGCCAGTGGAGTGACTACTCTCTCCCTTCCCTACAAATGGAATTCCCTTGAACTTATTGGGTACATTATAATAACATAGCCAGATACCTAAGTACAGCATAAAGAATAATTATATTATAAATGTAGCCAAATAGCCATATTACCATTTACAGTTTTGAAGCCATTGGTGCCTGTTACTTTACAAATGTTTTTATGAAAAAAAATACAGGTTGTTGCTGTTCGAAACCATCTCAGTTTCAGGTTTAACAAATCTAGTCAGGTTTAAATAAATAGAGCAAAGTTTTATTTATTAATTTATGAAGACAACATGAAGCAGCCACTGTACTGGTACTGCACCCTTGACATCATCAATAGTTTTTGGGTGCTTTCTCTAATTTCTACCATTTCTCCTTCAGCTTGAAAAATTATATTTCCATTTCAATTACTTTTGCTCTTGTGATGCTTAGTTACCTTAACTCTATTCATTATTGTGTCAGTGAATACCATTTTGGCATCATTGATCAGTATTGCATGTAAATCTGCCGTATTAAAGTCTTTCAGGGGTCTATATTGACTGTATATATTGTTGTTACTGTTATTATTATTATTATTATTATTATATTATAACTCTTCCTTACAGCGGTGAGCTGCAGCAGCCCGAGGATCGCACATGCTAGCCGTGTGGAGGGTGGGCATGAACCCTATGGCTTCGGGGATGCTGTCAGGTACAAGTGCAATCAGGGATACAGGATGACCTCTGGCGAGGAGAGAATGGTCTGCCTGGAGCATGGGTGGTCCTCTTCTCCAACATGTGGAGGTAAAGTAACACTGATGGAGCCAAAATGTTGAAAGGAAGGAAGAAATGAAGAAAAAATAAGTAATGAACTGCACCCAGATTGTTGCTGTATTTGTTGTGACTGAGCACCACACTGTTGGTGACATTCAATGCTATATTCAGATATTTTTCCTCTCTGGGATATTGTCTGACCTTTACATCTGTAATACATACTATTACTGTATTTCTGTACTGATTCTTCACTGTGTGTTATTTGAAAATAATATATACAATTATATATCTGTAATCATGTAACTAGTGTAATCAGTTCTTTAATATACAAGTGTGTTTCAATCCCATATTCTGAAATGCAGCTGTATGCACAAATCCTCTCGGCCTGAAATCTGGGCACATCTCAGACGAGAAGATGACGGCTTCCAGTGCTCTGAAACAAAATTGGCTGAGTCCCACCTGGTATCCCCACTATGCTCGTCTAGACAAATGGGACAGGGTCAACGCCTGGTCTCCAGCCACCAACGACCGCTCACAGTGGCTTCAGGTGAGCATACAGAAATCATACACACAACAGCTTTGAGATCTCTGAAAAATCCCCCTGTTTCAGGAGTTCATTTTGTCCCTGTTCTTGCTCTGTTACTATCTTTCCTCCTCATTGGTGTTACTCTGTGTATTATGGCGACTGAGCCAGGTGTGAAGGGGACTACCCCCAGTGGAACTTTTTTAACAATGTTGCTGGGCAATGTTACCAACATGTGTTGTTTGGCCACATTCCCACTGATAACATATGTTCATCACAATAACCTAAATCATCACCAGGCAACTTGTCACAGTCATCCAGTCTGGACATTAGGAGCCTATCATGTTGTTGCCTGGCAACATTACTTAAAAGATTGCTCCATGTGTCACCACATATTACTGTGAAGGCAGTAATAACATGATGTAATTTAAGCAGTTATCAAATAACTATCAGATAGCTAACTACAATTTATCCACGTGGGCCGTGTACTCCAGGTGGACCTGGATATCCCAAAAAGTGTTACAGGCATCATTACTCAGGGGGCAAAGGACTATGGGAACGTCCAATATGTCTCAGCCTTCAAAGTGAAGTACAGTAAAGACGGTTCCTCTTGGAAAGTGGTGCAAGATTCCATTACTGGGCAAGACAAGGTCAGTCCACCAAAGCATTTCTTTTTTTCCCTCAAGATTTCACATATGTCTTCTCTGTTTACTTATTTGTGGTTGTGGTGTGGGGTATCTAAAAGGCTTATCTGCCTCACTTTTGACTGTCGTTATAATGTCAGTTTATTGTACACTTTTGTAACGGTGCAGATGAAAAGCTGCTGAAATGCTCACTATAATGTTGTGCAGGTCCACAGTTCTGGTACCTCAAATAAAGGCTATTTAATTATTTACCCTGGCAGTCTCAGAAAGACAAACTAAATAAATTTATGTTTCTTTGTTTGTTCTACTGCAGATATTCCAAGGCAACTTTGACAACAACACGCACAAGAAGAACATGTTTAATCCTCCATTTTACGCCCGCTTCGTGCGCTTCCTGCCGTGGGAGTGGCATGACCGCATCACCGTCCGCATGGAGCTGCTGGGTTGTGATTAAGCTCTTCAGCTCCCAAAACTCACATCAGGCTGATTGGGAGAGGACCCTTCACAGCTACTTCCACACTTTCCCAAAGCCTCCTCAACACAGTGTTAATTTTCAATTGTTTTTTTTTTTTGTGTGTTTTTTTTTTTTAAGTGTCCTGTGTCAAATGTATGGAAGCCCATTCACACCAGTAAAAGAAAAAATGTTGATGTTAAGTCAAAATTATGACATAGAAAGTCATAATTGTGATATAAACTCAAAATTATGAAAAAGAAAACCACATTGACATTTTGGTCTGTTTTTCAGCCATCAGATTATTCATTAACATTTCAGTAAATGTAATCTGGTTCAAATCAATATTTTTGTTAATAAATGAAAAATGAAGTGCACAGTGTTTTTCAAAGGAACACTTTCAGAAAAGAAGTATGCCATAACTTGTGTAATTGGTTTTACGCTATACATTTTTAAAAGTGGTGCAGATAAGACGGTTTTAGTAACGATATAGTTATAGTAACGATTTATGGCGCCATTTTTGTATGTCTAAACCCTTAAATACAATGCAACATTAAGTGTATGAAAATATAATAATATACGTGTAAGTTATCTTGTAGGCCTACTTACATTTTGAGTAGTCACATGGTCTGCAAGTAATAAAGAATGATTCTTACAATAGCCCAATTAATTTCTGCAATGCTCATTTGATTGAAGAGGTTGACAGCACATCGAAGTTAGAGTTTGAGACTTTGTACTTTATATAGTCCAAACGAAGATAAAGGTTACTTAAATCTAAAAGCTGGGTCTTTGGGTGGTCGATACGTTTGTGTAAACTAACAAAATAAACATGTACTTAAACAAACTACCTCTCTTGACTCTTCCATTTTATCTCTTTAATCCTTTCACTTTTTAGTCTGATTGGAATGTTACAAGTGTTTAAACATAATTGTGAGGTCCAGTTAAGTTGACAGATAAAAGCCAGCAAGAGATCTGTCCAATCATAGAGCACATCAGTCTTTTCAAGAGCGGGGAAAGTTTCAGTATTTAGACGTAACGTGAAGAGATTTTTAAGTAGGTAAAGCGTGATGAAGTACTCAATGAAAAGTCTGAGAAGTCTGTGGATATTATTGCTTATATCCACCAAAGTAAAAGGTAAGCAATTCTGTATTTGCTTTTGTTTTATGCTTGGCTCAAAAAGTAGGCCATTAGTTGTACCCAGTTGTATATGTTTAAAACCGCCAGTTTATGGGGACGTTATGTGACCGTTTTATATGCTACAAAACAAGCATTATCCCAAGATATTTTGTCCAGCGTTTTCCAATTTTTAGACGCTGATCAAAACACGGTTTGCTGTAACTTCTGATTTTAAGCTAGGCACAACTCACTGCGGTATGAAATAGCCTACAAACGAAACATTTTTATTGCCACGATATAATTTTAAATTTATTTAAATCAAAAAGTAATTACAGTGCTTAACCAAACTGCACTGCTACCCTGCAATACTCGTGCGTTTTTGTTAACGGCCGCTCGCTGTCTATACTAATTTTCACAAATTTGGTGATGATAGTGGCATGGCATCACAGCTGCACTTTACAGGACCTAGGCAAGTGATCAAAAGGCAAGAAATGTATAGGCCTACTACTTTCACATTTGACCTACGAATAAACCACTATAAACTAGCCTTTGAATAGGCCTATACGACGCACAAAATCAAATAATGGTAATGATAAAAAGTCACATTTTAAAATTATATTCAGAGTTGTGTGTTGTATAAGATTAAAACATGATTATGATTATGACCTCCAACATAACGCCTCCAACTGCAAGTCATCTACCTTGCATGAGTGCATAAGGAAAGAGTGACTCTGGATATGGTTTATTAAGGAATCTGAGGGTGACTAGCCTATAGTTGAGTTGTATAGTATAGTATAGTTGACAATAGAACACAGTCACACACCTGGTGTTAATATGTGTCCAAGTTAAGACTGAATGTAAACATAAGTGTGCTTACTGATTTATTCTGACAAAGCAAAAGTGGTACCATGGGCCATAAAGCTACACTCTCAGTAAAGAAGGTACAGAATTGTACTTTTAGGGGTACAAAGGCTTGTCGCACTGACAGTACTCTCAAAGGCACATACGTTTACCTTTTAACCACTGTTTTACAACTAGTAGGCCTACCTTCTCCAGGGTTGAATATGGACACATCACTACCTTAATGTCCAAATATTAGCCTTTGGGGGTACATTAATGCTGATTACATCTTAAGATACAGTTTTTACCCCTACTGTACAACTATTTCTGAGAGTGTAGTAGGTAGTTGGTCAACAACATTCCCTGTGCAGTGAAACTAATGTGCTGGTTATATATAATCAGAATATCAGATTATTCCTCTTCAAAATACCCCATACATTTTTATGGGATTAAGGTCAGGTGAGTTTGCTGGACAATTAAGAACAGGGATACCATGGTCCTTGAACCAGGTACTGGTAGCTTTGGCACAGTGTGCAGGTGCCAAGTCCTGTTGGAAAATGAAATATCCATAAAGTTGGTCAGCAGCAGGAAGCATGTCCTTTTCATCTTTAGCCCAGGTGAGATGTGTCTGACGCTGCCTCTTGTTCAAGAGTGGCCTGACACAGGGAATGTGACAGCTGAAACCCATGTCTTGAAGCACTGACTCCAGCTGCAGTGCACCCTTTGTGTATCTCCCCCATATTTTTGAATGGGTTTTGTTTCACAATCCTCTCCAGGGTGCAGTTATCCCTATTGCTTGTACACTTTTTTACCACATATTTTCCTTCCCTTCATCTCTCTATTAATGTGCTTTGACACAGAGCTCTGTGAACAGCCAGCTTCTTTAGCAATGACCTTTTCTGTCTTGCCCTCCTTGTGCAAGTTATCAATGGTCATCTTTTGGACAACTGTCAGCAGGTCAGCAGTCTTGCCAATGATTATGTAGCCTACAGAACTAGACTAAGAGACCATTTAAAGATCTTTGCAGGTGTTTTGAGGTAATTACCTGATTAGAGTGTAGCCCCAGGTGTCTTCAATATTGAACCTTTCCACAATATTATAATTTTCTGAGATACTCAATTTGGGGTTTTCATTAGATGTCAGTTATAATCATCAATATTATAAGAAATAAACACTTGAAATATGCCAGTCTGTGTGAAATGAATGTATACATTATACAAGTTTCACCTTTTAAATGGAATTACCGAAATCAACGTTTTCATGATATTCTAATTATAGGACCAGCACCTGTAACCAGCTTCTGGTTTTGTTATTGCTATTTCAGATTGTAATGCAAGGTTAGGTTGCCTAACCTGCAGTAACAAGACAAGACAGGAGAAATTATATTGTATGAGTCAAACATGTCATTTATCTCCATTTCTCCTTCCTCTCCAGATGCTGTGGGACTCTGCACTAAGCCCATCATCGGTAACAATGCTGTTATAGACCCATCTGACATCTTGAAGAACACATTCGATGAGAAGTCTACTGTTAAATTTAAGTGCCATCCTGGATATGAGCCAACTTCTGGATCGCCACAATCAGTCACCTGTCTGAATGGCCAATGGAAGCCTGCTCCAGGAAGTTTCACCTGCCAAAGTAAGCCGACAACTCAGACAATATTAACACTCAGGACATGTGCCTCACTTTTTCTACAGCTAGCAAAACATAACTACAGTCTAATACAGTAGTTCCATGGTTAAAATATATCTGACACACATATAATCTGACACTTTCTGAAAGTCAGAATTGTGAAATTATTGACTCGTAAATAATAACAGATATTCTGTGCATTTGGACAATATAATACATAAGAGAAAATAAACCTTTGGTTTGGTTGTCAGTTTTTAGCTCAAGCAATCATTCATTTTTTCCAGAAAAATCCTGCAGCATCCCAGGTGACATACACAATGGGCGTTATGAGTTGTTGGACAGAATTGAATTTGGGTCCGTAATCAGAGCTGTCTGCGATGAAGGGTCAGTACTGTCAATCTCATCTTCAGTACTCATGTGTGTATGCCATATTCCCATTTACTGGCTGGGCCTGTATGTGGTGCACTTTAGTTATACAGTCATTCCAGTCACTGTACTGCTTAACTCTCCCTGAACTTTCTCTGTGCTATGTTGAAATAGGGCAGGGATTTCCCTCCTCTTGTTTTTGTGCTGTCTGTTTCTGCAGTACGGCAACGGCAAAATAGTCACAATGTTATGAAGATCAATGGTGATCTTGATGTACATCTACAGTAAAAGTGTATTACACTGTGGTCTCAACTCATGTTTACATATTGAATTTAAGGTACCAGATGGTAGGAGACAGTACAAGGACATGCATGGCAAATGGAGAGTGGGACGGCAGAGAACCTGTTTGTGAAGGTATGAGAACCTCCTCCCAGTATTGGGCTGTGTTTTTTGCCCCATTTTAGACCAAAACTATTAATTGGTCATGAAGAACTTTGATGATGTAGCTACAGTGTTATTTTCTTGCCAATGTCTAAACTCTTTTCTCACTCCCCAGCGGCCACATGTGGACCTCCACCAGCTGTTCCCAGTGGCCAGCTGCAGTATAAGTATGGCCAAGAGCTGCAGTATGTTTGTAACAGTGGTTACACCCTGCGCGGAGGAGGCAGCGCATCAGCAGACACTGTGCGCTGCTTAGGAAATGGATCCTGGTCTAAAGAACCACAGTGCGTAGGTGTGTTCAGCTCAAGGGTGACAAATGGCAAATAATGACAAGAAAAAGACATTAGAGACAAATACTGCATTCACTGCTGTCACATCATTAGTCAGGCACTGAGTAATTCAGGAAGTCAGCATAATATATACTTGTATAAATAATTTACAGTTCTTACCTTTTTTTAAGTGATATTTGTTACATTTGTGTCATTTGTCTTTTTAATATTCTATTTATGTAATTGACAACCCAAGTGTTACTTTCCAAGTTCTGACTAACAAAATTGTGAAACTGGAAAATCATTTTATTTCTTATTAGTTGTTTACATATAGAATAGAAAGCATCCTCCCTAACTGCTACTGTGTCATTGCTGCCACTGACAGGAACAACTTCTCTGACCTTCCTGGTTTTCAATGTCACCTTCTTTCTGTTAATTCTGCCCTTTGTAGTCAAGTCAGCATTAACCAATATTGTGTCAGTAAATCTTCCTCCAAATTTCTGTTTATGATAATTATATATTGATAATTTCAAAGTAAGTAAGCCTCATCAAGGTGTAATGGTAGCTATAATATTTCTCCCCCACAGTGGTGACCTGCAGCAGCCCAAATATTCCCAATGCTAGACGTATTGAGGGTGGGAGTGGGCCTTCTGCCTACAGGGCTACTGTCAAGTATGAATGCAATGAGGGCTTCAGGATGACCTCTGGGACAGGCCAAATGACCTGTCTGGAGCATGGATGGTCCTCTCCTCTGAAATGTGAAGGTAAAGACACCAATGAAGATTTACACTTATAGTCAAGTTATATTAGGCAGTTGTCCTCAGCGGACTGGCTGGTAGTTCTCAGTTGAAATGTGAATCTGAAGGAGCAGGGTCATCTGACCCTCTTGTGTGCCATGGTCTGTCTTGTCCCATGTGCAGTGCTACTTTTCTGCCCCTCCTTAAGCCATAGTGGGATATCCCAGAGGTTGCAACCTTTTCTGAAAGGTTATGCCCTATGACCATACCAGTAGATTAGCTCTTGTGCCTGTTTATCCCATGCTGGGTGTTTGATGTGTGGTAAATGTACTTTTGCCATTCACATACTCACTGGCTTCGTCTCGCTCCAACAGGAACGTTTTGATACAGATTCAGATTGGTTGCATTTTATTTTACACTTCCTCTTAAAGTGTATCTACATGTAACAACATGTAATACTATGTACTTACACTGTACATACCTAACACTAACCCTAACCCTAACCCTATGATACAGTGTAAGTACATAATGTTAAATATTACTGTACCTAATTGGTGTAACAGAAACAGTAAAATAATGTGTAACCATGAGATTCTTGCTGCATTTGGCCTGACTAAGCTTCCCCATTGTTGGCACTAATGTGACATTTTCTTTTTCAGTGAAAATTGTTTTTTAACTCCAGTACACTCTCAGCGTGTGTGGCTCAGAGTGAGTGCAAGTTATTGTGTTCTTATCCCATGTTGTCATATGCAGCTGAATGCACAAATCCTCTTGGCCTGAAATCTGAGCGCATCTCAGACGAGAAGATGACGGCCTCCAGTGCTCTCAGCAAAGGTTTGCTGGGCCTCACCTGGTATCCCCACTATGCTCGTCTAGACAAATGGTCCAGGATCAACGCCTGGTCTCCAACCACCAATGACCGCACACAATGGCTTCAGGTGAGCACACAGAAATCATACACAGAACAGCTTTGAGATCTCTGAAAAATCTCTGTTTCAGGAGTTAATTTCGTCCCTGCCCTTGCTCTATCACAATCTTGTTGAATTAACCTATTGAAGTGACATACATGTATGCAAATACAATAACAAATGCCCCCTGCCCCCCCCCCAAAAAAAACAACTGCCATGTGTTCTGTACTGCAGGTGGACCTGGATAGCCCAAAGCGTGTCACAGGCATAATCACTCAGGGGGCAAAGGACTATGGGAACGTCCAATATGTCTCAGCCTTCAAAGTGGCATACAGTGACGATGGCTCCTCTTGGCAAGTGCTAAAGGATCAAAAGAGCAACTCAGACAAGGTCAGTCTACCTGAACGCTGATTATCTGACCTGTTCAAATATTCCTTCTTTTGCATATTAAAATATTTATGGACAATGCCCCATAATTTTGTAGAATGAAGCTGAAATTATTATTTTTTTGCAAATGTGCAATACTGTTTTACTAAAATACTGATGTATAGCACAATTTATTTGGATGTGGTAAGTCATGAAATGTTATGTGGGTTTTTTCAGTATAGACATTCAGAGGTCATAAATTAAATTTGGATGAAACCAAGTACAGCACTCCACAGCCCTTCTGTTGTGGTCAGACTGTTGTGGACAGTACTGATCATCCTCTTCCTCTTTCTCAAGCATTCACCCATGGCTGATTTGTTGTCTTGTGGATGTGGTGTGTGGCATTTAAAAGTTTTATCTGACTCATTTTTTAAATTATTGTGTTTTCATTGAGGCTAATGCTAACGTGGCCTTTATGAGTTTGCTGTTTTGGATTTGTGAGGAAGGAAAGCTACTTACATTGGCTTGTCATTATGGTTCTTTATTGTGACTTGATATTGCAGTGGCTGACTTTACTGGTAAAGTTCCTATTTAGGTGAATATGAGGCAATTACTGCACACCACTGTTGAACTGGGCACCTACATTGTTCTCATATCTAAGCTGCATTTAATTGTTAATAGACACATGTAGCCAATGTGGATATAATTGCAACTTGCAAGGGTGTGGAAGAGCTTATCAAACTAATGAATAGTGGCGAATCAGACAAGTTACCAGTATAGTTTTTTGATGAATAGTAATTGATATACCATCGATGGATTGGAGGGATGGTAAAGCAGTTCTAAATGGATATAAATGTCTGAAAATGGCATCTTGAGAAGGGTTAAACAATGTTTGTTTTTCTCATAACCTAACAGGTGTAAATCTTAACAAGCCATTTATTTGAATTGTAAATTTGATTTATTTTACTACCTTACTATAGATATTCCAAGGGAACACTGACAACGATACGCACAAGAAGAACTTGTTTAGCCCTCCATTTCACGCCCGCTTTGTGCGCTTCTTGCCGTGGGAGTGGCATGACCGCATCACTGTCCGCATGGAGCTGCTGGGTTGTGATAAGTAGAGGCCTTTATGCTGCTCTTGGCCCTTCCTCAACTCACACAAGGCTGGGGTCACACACACACACACACACACAGACACACACACACACCATAGCGACAGTGGGCCCTTCACTACCAGTTCTAGGGTTTTAAATGCCTCTTCAAAGCGTGATAATTTTATGTGGTTTTTTTTAAAGGACTAAATTATTTTAAATGTTAGTCCTGTCTAAAATGTCTTTGTTGGCTTTTCCATTCATCCTGTTTGTAAGCTAAAGTTTTAGTCAACTAGACGTCAGAACATTTTAAGTAATCTTAGTCAAACAAAGCCATGAGTAAACTGTTGACATTGTGTGTTTTCCAGCTATCAGATTATTCATTAACATGTCTGCCAATGTGACATACCCAAAGCATTTAGAGATTTGAGTATTATTAAATATTGAGTACTTAATCTAATTTTAGTCATATTTCATGCATTATGTCAACACCTGATGCAAACCAGATTGAATAATAAAGAATAAAAGCATATAAAGCTTTGAAGAAAGTGTCTGGTGTGATCTGTTGGTAGCTACATGTAAAAAGAGCACTATCATAAAGTGTAAATGTAACCTCATCTTCTTAAAGACATACAGTACTTACATTTGGTAAGACTTACACGAGATTTTAAAAATACTGTATACACACCAATTTACTTTAATATGTTCTACAATCAGTGCTTATAAAACAACAAAAACATTATATATTTAAGGTTTTTTTCCTTTATAAGTATGAGCTCATTAATGAGTAACTACCTACACCAGCAAACTGAAGTGTTCTTGTATAATTTGAATTTTCCATTTATATGGTATGTACACAAGAGTTGGTGAGCTCAATGGTGGCTGTCATTTTGAGATTGGCACCAACAGGGGACAGAGTCCGGTTTATCATTCTGATATACAACTTCACCCCTAGATTGGAAAAAAGCAGCACAGGATAGCTTTAATATAAAGTTATGCCATCAATAAAAAATATTACTCATTGGCTTTTGTAAGGAGGGGAAGCCCTTCTTTACTCACAGTGGTCAATATCTCCCTCTATTGTATTACTATAAATACTGCAGCAGAGGGAGCTCAGCTCAGCTCCGGCTGGCTGTATTGCTGAGGTGAGGAGGCACAGCTGCTCTGGTCCAATTTAAACTCTGCTCAGGGTGACATTTGCATTTAACATCCATGGCAAGGAGAGTGGAAAATAAAACTTATGTATGTTTTGTGTTGTTAAAAGTAAAAACAGAAACAAAGTCAGTCTGTACTTCTTGTTAACGACACACTCAGGCCTGTGCTGCTGTCAGTGCAAAAGGGTCCAGGGTCAGGGGTGTCAGATGTGCAAACACCCCGAGAGGTCCAAAACTCCATCTTAGCTCCTCCGCGTTAACATGGAACAGCCCTTCTTTGTATCTCTGAATCCCCAAGCTAACAGACGTTGTGGAGGTTGTTTGGCTTCGATGCTTGGATTTTGCCGTTTGGATGTCTCCTCTCTACCTCATCAGTAATCTCGGAGGCTTCCCTTGCGTTTCCACTTAAAGGTTCTGAATTTGCTCATTTACATTTAAAGCGAGGGCTTTAGCTGACAGACTGGGAACAACAAAAACGTTCATCTAGGCCTATAGCAAGATTTGAGAATTTGCACTCTTCCTGAATTCCGCGATATGCACTTTTCCACAAATACATACGCAAAAGTTTTGTTTTTTTTAAAGGCATTTTTTTACCCATACACCATCTGTCTTTTGGGAGCACTTTTCAAATGAAGTCCACTAATAGTTACAGTAATGCTTTATGTGTGCTTCAGTTTGACCCACATGCCAAAACATGACGTAGGCTACTCGCCCAAATGTCCACAGGAGGGCAACAGCAACCTATGTAAGAAACTGGGATAAAGCCAACAGTTCATGGCGCACAGGACATATTGGACTCGCTGCAGGGGGTTATGTAGAACGATTAATCACCAGGCCTACGGATAAATCAGACACAAGTAGTTGTTGGCTTCACTGTGTGATATAATTGTATCAATGCTAGGCTGACTGAAAAAACTCTTACTAAGGTCCCTTGAATATTTTAGGTCTTTAGTCTATTGTGGTGAATGTCTGAGCTGTAGATTAAGTTGTGGGTCAAAAATCAGCTAGGCCAATCTCAGATATAAAAGTGGCTCGAGGCAAACGACTACAGTGACAGTTTAGTATCAAAATATGTTTTGTGTGCATATGTGGGTACATCATTTGTATGTTCTTCAACATAGTTGTTCCGTTACTTGAGAAAACGTCTCAGCTCACAGCCTACACAGCTCACACGTGTTGCAGTTAATCCGGCCTGGGAGCTTACTTGGTATTCGCCTCTCTCCTCTTGACTCGAAGCCCTTGAGAGAGCGAGTGACTCCCTCCATCGGAAAATATAACGGAAACGTCGGGGAGGAAAGAGGCGTGAAACCATGAAACTCCACAATCTTCGCTTTTTCCTGACTTTTCTTTTGGTGTGCACTGTCTGCATAGTAAGTGGTAAGTCTCTTTTTATTTTCTACAATAATAATAAAGTGGAATGTTTCGCCATGGATTAAGACAGTGACATGTTGATGTTTGTCGTTGTATTTATCAGAGTGAAGGAAAACTCTGGAATGTTGCGCTTTAGGAGTTTTGATGCTAAGGCTAAAGTCAAAAAAAGATCTGGGATAGGGACTGCACATCGCCCATGTCAAAAAATAGGTTTAGTGATTCTTGGAATGTATTTTTAATGTTTTCAAGAAGTCCGTTTATTCCTGAAATGGGTTAAGTCATTGTGGGACTATGTCTCGCAGCCCATTGCAAAGGGCACCTGTCATCAAAGTAGTTGTAAAAAGTACACATACAGGCAGACACAATCACAGGCACGGATTAATGTTGAAGCATCTTTGTAGAAAACTTCTAACAGGACTGCTCATGGGGTAAAAGGCATATCTGAACATCATCACCAGTCTGATCAGATTTTTTTGTGTTTTGTATCTTTGTTGTTAGATGATCCTTCTAAAGATCAAAACAATGCCATATAATGTGTACACAATACACAATGTTTTTATCATCCATACACATCTTGTATTCCTCTTTTTTTCCCTGAGTAAACCTTGGAAAGAATTTTGCCCATTTGTACAGCTGAATATGGAGCAGCTGGTTTTAGCCATTTTGTAAACTCATTTGGGGTGACTCAGCACCCTATGCCCTTCCCGTCCCTCTCTGCCATAAACACTCACCACAGCAGTGGGTGGATGGAGAACAATGCAGAATGGAAAAGTTTTTTTTTTGCCTTAATTGTAGTGCATCACATTGTTGCTCAACATGCAAACAGCATTTTTGTGAGTCAGAGAGTTCACACTATGGAAAAACAGTTTACAGGTCATGCAAATGTCTAGCCTAGAAGAAGAACAGTTTGCTGAAGACTGGATTTTTGAATTGTTTGATTGATTGATCAATTGATTAATTGATTGATTCATTCCTTTCTTTACTCTTTCCATGCTCTCTTTATTCATTCATTCATTCATTCATTCTGTACATGGTCATTTTGAATCGCTGTCAGCACTGACTGTTGTGAGTGGTCCTGTCAGAAGTCATATGTGGATGTGGATGCATGTTTGATGTCACCATTAGTTCATAAGAGTCTCACTAATTCCATTAAATAAGCTGTTGTTCAATAACAAATAAAAGCTCAGTAGCTTAGAAAATATTTGCTTAGATGATTTGGGTTTGGCTGAATAGCAGTAATATTATGTTCGGTTGCATAAATGTATTAAAATTATATTTGACCCCATTGTATTTCTGTGGGAAAGCTTACTCAATGTGAAATCTTTGGAGGTATGAGTTTAGCTAGTATTAGCAAGCCCTGAATAACACAGGCAGACACAAACACACACACACACACACACACACACACACACACACACACACACACACACACACACTTACGCAACACATACACACACACAACCACACACACACATACACACACAATTACACAACACACCCACCGCCCCCCCACCCCCCACACACACAGGTGCATTCCTGCCTTGTCTGTGACATGACCTGTGCGGATCCTGGTTGTTTGTGGTGTCCCCAGGAGACTACTGCGAGGTGGACCAGTGCCACAATGGGGCCACGTGTGTGACGGGCATCGGAGAGGAGCCCTTCCTTTGCATCTGTGCTGAGGGCTTCACCGGGGAGACCTGCAACATCACCGAAAATGGTAACCGTTTCATACGCTCGTTTGCTATTTTACAGTTGGCCATGACAATGGCTGTCTCTTGCTGATGTGTTTTTGTTACGTAAAATAGCAGTGAAATAATTGGCAGATGTTATCCACAGTCTGCATGTCATGTTTTAGTATCGGCTCAGCTCACTTGGGTATTATAACAGGTATTACAAACAGAGTGAGTAGAACAGAGTCGAGTGGTGTAGTGCAAGAACACCAGTGTAGTAGAAAGCTGCCATATGCCTCCCTCTAATCTCCAATATGCCCCCATGTCACAAAAGCTGAGAGAGGCAAGCACACACATATTACATGTTCAGCATTAATATGTCTTTAATGACAAATGACGCAGGCAGAACTCTGATAGTGCCAGTGCAGAAAATATTATCCAGGTGTGATGTTTGAAATAGCTGGCTCCATGTTTTTCAGTGACCTTTGACCAAATCAGTAAATTATGTACGTCATTGTACCTTTCACCTCGTGTATGTAATTAGGTTGTTGTTTAATTACGTATAGTGGGGTTCAGGGCTAAGCTGATTGCAGTGTCTGTGTTTCAGTGCCTTGGTATTAGACAGACAGAGAGAGAGAGAGAGATAGAGAGAGAGAGGGAGAGGGCACACCCAAAAAAAGAGATTGACGGCAGACAGAGAGAAAGAGAGGAAGAGGGGCAAAAAATGGTACAGAGAGATGGCAAGCAGACAGAATGGGGGGGCAGACAGAGACAAAGAAAAAGAGGTGCAAAGAATTACAGTGAGTGAATGAGAGAGCGATAAAGAGAGAGAGAGACACGGAGACAGAGGGCCTTGATTTGTCACTGCATATTTATGTCAAGATCAGATCTAAGGAATTTACAACCCCAGCATCCCCTAGAGGCAAAGACCTTCTCAATCCCTATCAACGCGATCTTTACGGGCCAGAGAAAGCAGTTAATGACAGTGAGCACTAAGGCTGGACATATACATCACAGCGTGACTTAACCACTGACACTCTGCTGTCCCTCAGGGCCCTGTGTCCCCAACCCCTGCAAGAACGACGGGGTGTGTGAGGTGATCACCAAAAGCAGGCGTGGTGACGTCTTCAACGAGTACCTCTGCAAGTGCCAGCCAGGCTTCGAGGGGCCACACTGCCAGATCAGTGAGTTGTTGCCTTTTAAGACCTTCTTCTCTCCACTGACCACAGCCACAAAATCTGTCAAAAAAAAGACAATTGTTTTATGAGAGGGTGGTGAAAATAAGATGTTTGGTTGTTGTCCATGTTGTAACTGAGATGCAAACCTTTTCCCTCGATAACAGAACAAGCTTTAAAAGCTAACTATTATGTTGATTCAGATGCTAAGCATACCAAAAAGTGCTACTTTATCGATTGGGCCCCATCATCGGTGGCTTATGGCTTTCATACACTCTCATTTCCAACAATTTTACAGAAATTCAAAACATGTAGGCTCAAATTCAAATAATGTTTGTGAGAAAAAAAACTCATTTTGTAGCAAGAGGGTACATATGCATTACTGTGTCCTGGCTCATAGCCGATAAATGGGGCTGCTAATGCTACCTCTCTCTTCACAAAATCTGTCAAAAATTTGATTTTTTTAATAAACAGGTGGTTAAAATTATTATCTAACGATAAGTGGTGATGAACAGTGTAATGCAAAATACAGTGATGCTTTCAGCTGTCTCTGGAGCTCTGTAGCTGATTAGCACAGACCTGGCTTTGATTAGCTGCTACTGTATGTAGAGTTTTAGTAGCCACAAGCAGTTTGGTGTTCTGATATGTTGTAATCACATGCAGGGCACATGAGACTTTATACATGTAGGTAAACATATACACACACACACACACACACACATACACACATACACACACGTGAACAAACACACAGAAGGCACACAGAAGATTTGCAGATTTGCAGAACAGCTAATGGGACTTTTAGAGGTTGAGGGGAACACTGTGTTTTCCAGACGTTAGTAGGTACGGTCTGTAATGCTATTGAGGGAAAACTGATGTCATAGCTGGCTAGAGCTAGAGTACACAGGCTCACAGGGACACACCCTTACCGCTGCCATGTTTGCCTCAGACAGTAGTAGCTAAGGCTAATGTGAATTAGCATCACTGTCACTGTCAACATGTCTCAAAACATCTCAAGTGGAGCATCTCCATCATTAGCATAGTTTATGCCTTTCAAAGTTGAAACATGATAATGGAAAATACCTCATCCAGCAAAAAAAAAAACATTTCATTTACTCATGGAATATTTTAGGGAGCCATTGTAAATGTAGTGGAACATGGTGGAAATTTTAAAAACTGAGCTTAACAAATAAATGACACAGAGGGTGATTTAGTCATTGGTAACCGTGACGTTCCAAACTCATCTCGGATGTGGTTTTGACCATCAGACATTAAAGAGTGTCACATTGTCATGACAGTGTTGTCTTTAACATCCAGTCTGTTTCTGGCAAACCCCCCTCCTGTCCTGGCCAATGCTGCTGTGGTGGCTGTGGATTATTGGCACCGGCCTGGTCTATTTGGGGCATGAACCAAACCACACGTGTGGATCACACCGGAGCTTTGCCTGGCAGTGACTAATAATAGCCTTCCCGTACAGCAGGGGAGGGGATTGCGTGCATGGAGTATATGGAAAAAGAGTTCATGCTGAGTCCTTGTGTGAGATCACAATTCATTGTGAAAAACGCTGACTAACGCTATTGGCGTCAGCTGGTGACTGAGTTGCCCTGAACACAACACAGGCCACACTGAGCCCCTGCCACAGCAAGCAGTCCCAACACTAATCCACCAGCACATGTAAAAGCTCCTTTACTTACATTTATATGCAGCAACAACCATGTTTGTGTAGATTTACTCTACATTTGTTTCTTTTGTGTCTTAAAATCAGCTGTAGCTCTGTGAGAGGCCTAGCTCTACAATAAATGGCAGATATTATCGATTATTAATGTATGTCTAATAATAAGCCATAAAGCAGCTCTAAACCCAACGTCAAAAACACCTTTGAGCACAGAGCCATCACGGTACACCAATTAATGCCTATCCATTAATATCCTTAAATATGATGGTACATGGGACAACTTTATTAGCAATGTTGCCAGGCAACAACATAATGTGCTTTTTTAAATGCCTGCGTATGATTAAAGTTCTTCTAATAGAAATATATTTCCTGATATCAGTGGTAAGTGCCCAACATGTGTCAGCAATGCTGCAACGTTTCTCAAACAGTTGCCCTGTTTATCATTGCCATTAAGGTAAAATTCTGTCACCCAAGAATGTGACAGGTGGGCTGGGCAAGTAAGTATCAAAGTAGCACAAGCCATTGTATGACTCTGCACCTGTGCAGACTAATCCAGTGTTTACCAAGGACATATTTAGTCCTTTTGTCTGTGTCGCCTTTGGTGCTTGTAGCCTCAGTGCAGGTACAGGTGGTGTGGCCAATGACTCACCCAGCCACAGCAACCCATCTCATAATGGGATTCTGCAGCTCATACTGGGATTTGCTGGTCTGAAGGAGCCACACAGCTGGGTCAGGTTGACTGAGGCAGGCAAGTGGGCCATCCACACACTTGCCAACAGACACGGAACACATGACACATACATGTCAAGTCCCTGGAGTCTAATGCAAAGATATACCTGCCAGGTTGTTTGTTTCTTTGTTTGTGTCAGGTGTTTACCAGTTCACAGTTGATTGTAAACTGTTCAGGACTGTCAGCCACAGACCTCAAAAGAGACTCTTTGTTTACAATTCTGTCAGAGCTCTTAAAATTTCTAAAGACAGAACTACATATACAGTATATATACCTATATACTATAAGGTTATTGTTAAAAAACACTTTACACAGTGGGCTTTACTTGGAGAAATTCTGATGCAGAACCTTTGTACACCATAAATGACTCGGGACCGTTACGAATTTGAACGGAAGTTACTTTAAACAGTTAAAAACACTTACAGAAAGCTGTTTTATAATTATGTAACACACAGCTTCCCTGTTACCTTAACATCTTAAATGTCTTTAAATTGCGCAGGGTATACTTAAAGCTACTAGCCCAACTTGCCCTTAAACTTAGCCCTATACTGCCTCTAGTCAAGATTTACCAGTAGTGACATAACAAGTAATTATTTTTTTCCAGAAAGTTCTGAAATTGGCACCTGTTAAATAAGCTGTAGTCGTCACTCTACTAATAGGTTGAATCTGTCTGTCTTGCCAGTACCTCTGGCCCAAATCCTTCCATTGAGTCCCTATCACCACAAGAGATCTGTGCACTTGACAGTTGTGTCCACAGGGAGGACCTGGCCCTGATTTAACATGGCATGTTTACTAGGACAGTCCTGCTCTACGTCTGCAGCTGTGCGGTGCACATATGCTTGTTTGCTTGTTGTGTCTGAACAGGGCCATAGAGGTTTAGCAGCAGTCGCACCAATCCTCTTAGTGGCCAAGATGGGAGCAGCCAGGAAAAAAAAACAAGTCATGTACACAAGCTCAGGCTCTCTCAACGATCACCTGTAGTGCGTCTGAGTTTATTACAGGTTTTCTTCTCCCTCGGGACAGTAAGAGCTGTGATAAATACAGGATTTCATTCCCAGGGCTGTCATAGACTCTCAATCGTCAGCCCTGACTGACTCAAAGTCTATGCACGACTGAAAATACCAATTACTCTAAAAGTACTCATTCAACTATGCTCGGGCTTTCCAGTAAGTGTTGTTATGAAGAAGAGCAGCATGGTGCAGATAGGGATTAGTGTAGTCCACGACAGATTATCTGTACAGTCACCGATTCTGTTTTTAGAGATGTGGACGACTGACCGAGCCTCCATGTGCAGTGTTAGTGCTGAGTGGCTTGGGGAAGGAAGGTCAAGCTTGCCCCTCAGTGGAAGCTGTGGAGAACTACAGTTGTGACTTTAAAGACAAGCAAACAACATGCCCTGACAACGTCTCGCTCTGTCTCTCTGCCCCTCTCTCTCTCTCTCTCTCTCTCTCTCTCTCTCTCTCTCTCTGTGCATGTGTGTGCACGCCACAGGGGGGGGAGTTAATTATTTTTTTCATGTTTGTTGAAAAGGACACTTATTCAGTATTATCTTGTGTCTATGTGTCTGTCTGTCTGTGTCTGTTTGTTTGTCTGTCTGTCTGTCTGTGTTTGTCTGTCTGTCTGTTTGTGTCTGTCTGTTCATCTGCCTGTCTGTGTTTTTGGTGTGTAGCTGTTGACATTGGCCAATCAGCCTTACCCCACCCCAATCCTCCCACCTCCGTGATCAGATCCAGTGTGGGTGAGGCTCTTATCTGTGCCTTATGTGCACTTCTCTATCAACCCTGCATGTCTGGGCACCTGTGGTGATTGTGGTGGTGGTGGTGTTGATGGTGGTGGTGGTGTTGGTGGTGGTGAGGGGTGGGGTAGGAGAGTGTGGGTTGGAGGTGGAATTGGAGAGGTAAAAAGAGAGATGGAAAGGTGAAGGTAGATGACTTGTTCTTTGTGGTCTATATTATGTGTGCTGTGCCTGCAGTGCATATGGTATATCCCATATTATTCAGTCTTTTTAAACAGTAACTCCCTACTGCTTTAAATCCTCGTTTGTTAAACAATCACTTGGTGGACAGATAAGAAATGACCATAGACCATGTGCTAAGAGGTCTCTAGAATTCATTATGTTCTGTTTCATGTAGTTCTTCTCTGCAACTTACAATCAACAGAACTGCCTTTCTGGAGTTGCCAGAACTTTTTCACACATGATATTTTAAATCCATGTTAGTTCCATGTTTATCACAGAAGATGTGGAAATACATTGTGTGCACTGGTGCAGATATGAGGTTTCAGAAAAAAACAACTTTCTACATAGTGTGAGAACATAAACATGGAGACTCTTCCTTTATGCATCTCCTCCGTGTGGTGAGAAATGCCAGTAACACTTTATTTGAATGTGTCTACATAAGAGTGACATGAACATCTCATAAACATGACATGACATATATCATGAATATTAATGTCTGCATCCCAAAAAATATCAACATTACAAAAACCAAATGACACTTAAGGACACCAGTCATAAACATCAATGAAGTGTCAGTAATTTTTATAACGTGTCCTGTCATGTTTATAACATGCTCATGTCACTCTTATGTAGACACCTTCTAATAAAGTGTTACCAAAGTGTCTTCATGTTATTGGCATATCTTCTCATTCTAGATGTGAATGACTGTGCTGAGGACCCTTGCAAGAATGGAGGGCTGTGTAGAGATCTGGATGGCGACTACACCTGTCTGTGCCAGTCTCCATACGTGGGCAAACAGTGCCAAGTCCGTGAGTACACATTTGTTCTGTCTTGTCACTGACCTTATGCTGTGCAAGCAAAGCACAAGTGTTGTGGTCACAGATATTTTTAAGCATTCTTGGTTTATTTGTGTGTGAATGTTTACTTTTAAACAATTACCAGAGAGAAAAAGTATAGTTCAAAAATTAGGTAATCTGCTGTTCTTTTGTTGTTTCATGATGCCGCAATGCTTTTTTAGCAGTTTGGTGGAATTATGGGATATATGGATAACTTGTGGTAGTGTGAGTAAAAAGAACAGTAATCATAAACATATCAACTGTGTGTGTGTGTGTGTGTGTGTGTTTAAAGGATGCACATCTATGTTGGGGATGGAGGAAGGCTCCATTGATCAGTCTCAGATCACATCGTCCTCAGTGAACTTTGGCATTCTGGGTCTGCAGCGCTGGGCCCCAGAGCTGGCTCGCCTCAACAACCAGGGCATCGTCAACGCCTGGTCATCTGCCCCTCAGGACAAAAACCCCTGGATTGAGGTCAGTGGGCCATGTGGCAAGGGTCGTAAAGACCCGGACCTGCAGATCTGCTTAAGTGAACTGTATTAGCACAAAGGGCCAATTAGGTGCTTGTCTGGTGTTGGCTGTTGCCAGTGCACTTTGGCAGGTGTCATGGAAGTGCTGCATTTTAGATAAATGTAAATGTGTTTCCTTAAGGTCGTTAAAAAGCACTGAAATTTGAGTAATCAATTTAGCCAAATTTAGGGCTATTAAAAAACATAAATGACTGTTATTTTATGATTCCTGCATGAATCCTGTGTAAATTGACAAAATGGTGTAATTAAAAAATCAATACCTCAGCTGGTCTCAAACCAATGCCTAAAACCAATTAATACCTCAATGGCCTCAAACCGATGATGATAATGGTGATGATGACAGTGATGATGATGGTGATGATGACAATGATGATGATGTTGATGATGGTGATAATGACAGTGATGATGATGATGATGATGATGATGATGATGATGATGATACCTCTCTTCTATATACATTAAGTCAGTAACTTGTTAAATGTGAGATTATTTTGTTCCCCTTTGCCACAGGTTGACCTGCAGAGGAAGATGCGTTTGTCTGGCATTATCACCCAGGGGGCTAGTCGCATGGGGGCTGCTGAGTACATCAAGAAGTTTAAGGTGGCATACAGCTTTGATGGGAAGACCTATACCATCTTCAGGACTGTTGGCCAGAATAAGGACAAGGTGAGAGCTGCCAATACCTGCCAAAGTGGCACACTTTAGACCCAAACACTTTAGTTTGCACTAGCTATGCAGTGCATAATGGATAGCATTTAGGAACAGGAAAAGGACTGTGGTTCAATCATGTTCATTGTTTTCCTTTTCTCTGAATAACCCCTTTTTTGTAATTAGAGCTGAACACACTACATAAAGATCTCCCACTGCATGACGAACCATGACATAAGCAGGTAGTAGGCCAGAGGTGCCTTTTCTGGGAGCGTCTTAATAACTACCATTGTTAAATCAGAGAAAGGCTATTATTTTAAACACTCTCTTCATTACTACTGTGTTCCCTTAATAATGCTTTTGGGAAACACAGTCCGGAGTGCTGTGTGCAGAGAATGTGTCTGTGAATGTGTCTTCTCTATCATTACCCTTAACACTGTAATCAGGACTCCCTGCTGTGTTCCCAGATGTTTGTGGGTAACGTGGACAACGACGGAACCAAGACCAACATGTTCGACCCTCCAATCATGGCTCAGTACATCCGTGTTGTGCCGGTGATCTGTCGCAAATCCTGCACTCTCCGCATGGAGTTGATGGGCTGTGAGCTCAATGGTAAAGACTACATAACATCTTTGTTTACATTCATTAAAGACAGCTCAAACTTGGGTCTACTGTTGACTAGCCATTAAATACTTAAATAGTCATTATTAGGGGTGTAACGGTATACAAAAATCACGGTTCGGTACGTACCTCGGTTTTGAGGTCACGGTTCGGTTCATTTTCGGTACAGTATGGACATAAAATGCGAAACCATTTTCTTCCTCAGCATGGTGTTGTTTATTTAACCAAAATGTCAATATAGAAATGGAAACAGTAAAAAAAATCTAAGTGCTGCTTGGTACCAATAAGTTAAATGAAATATTCTCAAATTAACCAATGTTTGAAATAAAAAATACATTCCTTTTTACAGTAAACAAAATCAACATTTAAAGTGCAGCACTTAGTTCCAGTTACAATAAGGAATTCATTGTAAATCTAAATCTTCATATTTTTTTGCCAGGAAGATAAGTTTATTTAAATGAGAATGATGTTATGACCAATTAGATCAGCGTGTGGTGTGTTTAGTGCGTGACGTTTGCTTAAGAGGCAGGAGTTACAAAAAATTCAGACCAACATGGCAGACACTTGTGGAACCTCTAACGTTAAAGTGTTTGTATGATTTAAAGTCTCTGAGTGACCAAAAGTCATGGTGTCGTCACGGAGTGTTATTTAAATGTAACACGAACTGATTTAAGACAAGCAGAGTACTCTAGATTACCATTTAATCACTCGAAGTTTTAAACTAGCAAAGTTAGCTTACGATTAGCAAGATGGCTAACAAATACGGTCAGAAGCTTGTACTAGTACACTACTTGCATTTATAGAATGATATTACAACACTTAAATATCATCTAGGCAACACAATGATAATATTTAGCCCATGTAGCCCATGCAATGTGCAATTTTGAATCAGTTGCTGCTGTTAGATGTAGGCTAGCTTGCGGGACAACTTATGTTGGCCAGCCAGGCTGCCACGGTAAAAGTTTTGAAGTGAAGTGGTAAGAATGGAAAAGCTCGTCTGTTTGGTTTGTCGTGTGACGTCACCTCCACGAGGTCATAAGAGCACAAATCACAAACGAGTTTCTCTTAAGAACTTCCCTTACTACTCCAACCACATACAGCTATCCCCGTGAATGTTAAAAACAGCCAAATGTAGTGGTAGCAACATGTAAAACACATACTGACTGGATTCGTTCGGTACAGCACTGTATTGAACCGAACGCCTGTTTTTCCAGCGGTTCGGTACGAATACACATACCGTTACAGGCCTAGTCATTATTGTTTTCTGAATACTATAACAAACTATGTCCAACTAGCATATTAGTGTGTTAATACACCTTAATAAAATGCTGCATTGTGGACCTATATTATGATTCTTAATAAGATGATACGAATGGGTCATGGTCAATATAAAATGTTTAATGATGATTGGACGATTTACCTACAGAGACTTTACATATGGTAAAGTGATATCTTAACCAAACTGCACTTAGTCCTAATCTTGATTATACGTTTTAATCAACAGTGTTTAAAAAGATAGAGTATTAATACTTTTGGTAGTCTTAAACTCAGTGTAGGCTAAGAGATTACAGAAATACAGGGATGCTAAGTGCTATTGTGTTCCCTTCAAGTAAACTCCAACACGGCCGGTTGCACAAACCCCCTGGGCATGAAGTCCCGGCTCATCTCTGACGAGAAGTTGGCGGCCTCGAGCGCTTTCCGCACCTGGGGGCTGGATGCCTTCACCTGGCTGCCCCACTACTCCCGTCTGGACAAACAGGGCAAGACCAACGCCTGGTCTGCAGCCACCAATAACCGCTCAGAATGGCTTCAGGTGAGCTTATAATGCTCATGCACACAGCAGCTCTGGGTTTTCCTTAAAGTAGACCAGGAGTTGTTCTTTTTCTTGTTGCGAGACAGTATTGCCAGATTAAGATACATGTCAACAGGCAAAAATGGTTATAACTTGATGTATTATATGCTGTTATCAGATATCCACCCACATGGCCTTCAAACTAACTGCAATTTGTCCATGCACGTCCTGTACTGCAGGTGGACCTGGATAGCCCAAAGCGTGTCACAGGCATCATCACTCAGGGGGCAAAGGACTTTGGTGTCGTCCAGTTTGTCTCGGCCTTCAAAGTGGCGTACAGTGACGATGGCTTCTCTTGGACTGTGCTGAAAGATCCCAGTAGCAACACAGACAAGGTCAGTCTACCAGAACGCAGCGGCCTAGTTCTCCACTCTCTAAACAAAAGCTTCTCCAACTGTGTTGTTAATGCAAAAAGTATTGTCATGTGAGATATAAGTATTTTTAGGTTTAGAAGTTAATGTTTTAAATGTTAAAGTAGTTAACTGGTTTTAAATGCCTATTTAAGGCAGCATGATACCAAGGATATTAATGTATTTCAGTCAATGATATTGACCTTAACAAAACCACCCGCACATTTCAGTGTGGTTTCCCTTAAAAGCAGAACCTTTAGGTGGTGGAGATTTATGTGGGTTTCTCAGCGTAGACATTGAGAGGTCATAAATCTTGCTGAAACCATACTTAAAAGGGGCAAAAGTTCACGACCCCCCTGTTGTGGTTAAACCCTATCCTGTGTGCCCCATCAGACTGTACACAACATCAATGTCTCTCTCAAGGGTTGGTACGTGGTCTCTTTGTTGTCTTATGGATGTGGTGTGTGTGGTATCTGAAAGGCTTGTGTGGCTTTCTCTGGGCTATTGTGTTCATGATGGCAGTGCTAGTGTGTCTATGAGTTCCTTGCACCACTATGGAAGGGTGCAGCAGAAAAGTTGTTTACTTCAACACATGCTCCTGCTGCGTCTGTCAGTGTCAATGTCTTTAGTCTGTTATGACGTTTTTTAACAGTACAGTATGCAGAAATACAAAAAGCTAAAGCACAGTTAGGAGGGTTTATCCACAGAAGACATTTTGTTTACTTGCACTGAAACTCCCTGTTTCAGTTTTAACGATTTTGTGCTCTTGTCTTCCCGTACAATGTGGAAGCACCTTGTGCCGCAGTCTCTAAATAGCGTAGGCATGTTTTTTACTATTAAAACAACAACACAAAAAGAGGTCACTTATGATAAAGCATGGGTGTTTTCGTCTAATGAGTTTTTACTTTAGTTTTTAATATTTTATCAGGAGGATACTGCTGCTTTCTTGTTCATTTAAAATGGAGTCATAAATCAGTGGAAACTTGTTTGTGTCTCAGTCTGATAAGACTTATAAGGGCAGGGTGTTCTGAATCACTAAAGCTGTTAATCTGTTTTAGTTCACCTTGAAAATAATTATTAAAAACAGGGAAAATAAGTCTCAGAGGTGCACTTCAAGAAACTGTGGCACAGTAGCAAATCCACTAGGCAGGGTGGCAATACAGACTTTTTGGCACACATAGTCAAAGAGTAGAGATGAATAAATGTACCGTCAGTGAATTTGCTTTGGTTCCTGTGGGTCTGTTTCTGTCCCAGTCAAGCCACAGGCACTTTCTAAAATATAGTTCCGTGGAACAGTTGCTTCTGTGCCAGTGTCTTTGCATGTTCACATGGTTTAGAATGGTTCTAAATGGCCGAGTACGGCATCAAAATGACAGGCTGCCCTGAACGGGACACACTGACTTCCCAATGTAGGCTGTAATGCATGTCAGACAGGAATTACTGGACAGTTCTGTGCAAATTCTCCATTCCTGTCCATTTTATGTTTTGACTGCCCATTTGAAATAAGGGTAATGTACTAGGTATTTTTCATAACCTTTCATACAAGGTTATTACTGAATTTTCAATACATACATTCAACATACATTCAATTTTGTTTTTAATTACATTTTTGTCCATTTATTTTACTTCGTCACCACAGATATTCCAAGGCAACATTGACAACAACACGCACAAGAAGAACATGTTTAATCCTCCATTTTACGCCCGCTTCGTGCGCTTCCTGCCGTGGGAGTGGAATGAACGCATCACCGTCCGCATGGAGCTGCTGGGTTGTGATGAGTAGAGGCCTTTATGCTGCTCTTGGCCCTTCCTCAACTCACACAAGGCTGGGGTCACACACACACACACACACACACACACCGCACATCCACAGTGGGAACTTCACTACCAGACCCAGGCCCTTTTAAAGCCTCTTCTAAACGTATCCCAACCTCACAGCTGCTTGGTAGATTGATCATAATGAGTTTGAAGAGGGTATGGTAACTTATGGTAAATAGTGTAGGCATTACAGCTGCAGCTATTTTAATCACTTAATCTGTTTAAGTTTAATCAATTGGTTATTTTATGGTCTATGAAATAAGACCAACAATATTAAATAGTCAGAAACTGGCTTTAGAGAACTTTCAGTTATTTTTCTTAAAAAAAAATGTACCCAGACATAGTGGTTAACAATTAAATGTCCGACCATGGCTTTATATTTGCAAACAAAACTACTCAGATGCCGGTCCAGCATGGCCAAACTTGAGTGTTCCTCTGACTCTGTAATGACACAAAGCAGATGGAGAATGCTGTGAAGCTTAAGGTTTGCAGAGCACCCACATCATGAATGGCACGCCATTGAAGTTGCACTTTCCTAATTAAAGGATGTGGCTGTGTCTGAAGTCTCTTTTGTTCCTCTGGCTGTCAGTGACATGCCTGCTGTCCAGCATGTTGGTTTTAAGTTGGTACCACATGATCACCACATGAGCTCATCTTCGCTAATAAAAAGCAACAGGGACCACATTCAGAATTTGCTTTGGAATTTTCACATTTGATTTCATTGGGCTGCATTTCTGCCATGTGAAACGTTGGCATTTACCTGAATTCTACAGTGCGAGTGCGACTTTTAGACTGACGCTTGATGCTGTGAGAAGACGTATCGGCACTAACAAAACATAGACTGTTCTCTGTGATCCCAGCCTTAGGGGGGCCCTTTTTTGGAGCAATATAACAACACCTGTTAAAGCCCAAATGTTCCTAACCTGTCTGTTACTTACCGCACTGTTCGCTGCACTATAGGTCACTTGTAGCCTTAGCTTACTTTTAGCATGTATCTAATAGGCTTTTTCTATTTGATTTTTCATTTATCTTAAACATTGTAAATCACGCCTTTTTTCCTGCCATAATGTTGTTATGTTGTTTAGTTAGTGGTATTAATTTAATGTATTCCTAAGCTTCTTTTAGGTACTTGATGTGGATGTCAGATTGTGTTAATAAATTATAGGTCATTTTAAAGATTTTTGTCTTAGTCAAAAAAAAATATTTGAAAAAGCCATTTGTGTCATTTTTTTACCATTGTCTTTCCATATAGATACACACCATGTACTGTTAAACATCAACAATGATAGAGATTTGAAATGATACATTGTAATATCTAGAGATGAATAAAATTAAGGTTGTACAAACTGTTTCTTTAACTGGCCAGCTGAACACACCAGAAAGCGTTTTTGTTTATTCTGGTTTACTCTAACTTGATTTGACGTCCATTTATGTATGCTCTGTGAGGAAAACAAAACATTTGAATTCCCCTTCCTCAGGAGCGTTATCACCATAAAAGCACTGTGAATGACGCAACCCTCCCCACAGCCCAGAGGCCCAGGGCACACACAAATGTGTGTGTGTGTGTGTATGGGTGTGTGTTTGTGTGTGTAAGGAAGAGAGGGTCTGTGTGTGTGTGCGTGCATGCACGTAAGCACATGTGTAAGGGTGTGTGGGACAGAGTGCGAGAGTGAGTGCGTAAACTGTCTGGTCCGCCTCAAGGCTGCCAGTCCCAACAGGTCCCAGATGTACAGAGAGCTCAGGGTGACATCAGCCAGGGCTGTCATCAGGATCCTGCCCTTGTTCTCCACAGTTGTAATTGGCTACAGCCTGAGCCTTGTGGACATGGACATATTGGACGCTATCAGGAAATTAGGTTAGTTCAGCTTATTTCAGGACAATGGAATATAAGCACTAGAGCCAATTTCACATAAACTGTGCGTCATGTTAAAAAAAAAGTATTTATCGGTGCCCAGATTCAAGCAATATTCAGCATCGACATTTCAGCATCATTCTCATGTGCATTTCAGCTATTTCACATTTTAGTCTCAGATTTCAGACTGTAATGATACCAATCGTTCTATTAGATCTCTCGATAGAGGGGTTTATTCTGGTACCTGTACATGTATCTGCACAAGCAAGTGTAAGGCAATGGTGCCGCATATCAAGAAGTGAATCATTTTTCTAAGATCCTGTCACTGGGGTATAATATTCAGTAACATGCGTCAGGAAACAGGCCAATAAGACATAATATGATATACAAATACACACTATTTCACCGAATCAAAAAGTGAATCATTTTCTTAAGATCCTATCAGCTCAGTGGGGTATGATATTCAGTAATCTGCATCAGGAAGTGGGTTGATGAGACATGATACGATGCACCATTTCACCGAATTTGAGTCACCTGTGACAGACCTGACTGTAAGACCATAAGGGATTGTGAAATATGTCTCATTTCAATTATTTCTTCATGTGGACAGGAAAGACTGCATAATCAGTTGTGAAATACAGTTAGTTTTCATTGGTTGGGTTAATATCAAAACCAGCATCCGACATAATATAGCTACATGGAAAAGTCTCTCTCCTTTGTAACACCAAACTATGGCCTATAGTCTTTCCTTCTCCCAGTACTTTTTTTCCATTAAGAATTCTTCTGCTTCCTTTTTTCTTTAATTAAGATTATATTGTTTTTTATTTCATTGGCAACACATAACTATTAATTGGCTGGGCAGAAATGTAAACTGTAATATGAACGTTTCTTTCAGTACTTAAAGTAGTGCAGATCTTAAGCAACAGTGAGCTGTCCTGACCAATGTTGTCCTAGCAAAATTAACGTATCATCAGCAGTTACTTGCAAGAATCATTTGAGATCTATATTGGCAGGCATAAATGGCTACTACTTATCTCACACTCGCAAATCTTTATTCAACAAGCACATATTTTAAATGAAACTAAAAAATACCGTGTAGCTGGTCAAAATGTACACCTAAAAAATCCAAAGCAATCACCCTTTCAAAGCATGATGTCCACTTGCAATTTGACCTTTGTGTCAGGGTCACTTAACCTACTAATGAGGTCAGCTGTGTTAAAAGGTCACAACTTTAGAGATACAATAAAGTTGGAAATTAGTGCCACAAAGTCTCCGTCTTCATGCACGAGTGACATTTCTGTGCATGTGTGGAAACATGGGACATTTTTTGAGGCATACCTAGGAACAAACTAAAAGGTAACCACAGCATTTTGAATTTGTTCGAAACAACAGGGAGGGATAGAGATTATAAAATTATAGCATTGTCAGAGTCATGCTGTTACAATCGGTCTTGTTCTTCCCTGCAGGGCCTTCGTCACTGGGGGTCAAAGGGTACAGATGACACCCCGCTCCCCCCAAGACCCCACACTGCACCCCCCCCAACCAAGAAGGGGCCATGCAGAGGTCTTGGTCTGCTGTGGCTTTTGCTAAAGTGGGTGTACGTGAGGGGCCCACTTGGGCGATTTTTTCCCCTGGTCCATAATTCTGAATGGCTGGCCGGCTGCCCTGTATTATTTCCATAGCATAGCCATTCTGACTAGCCCAGCCAGCCATTCCCATGTCACCACACACTTTATTCTTCCTCTCTCTCTCTCTCTCTCTTTCTTGCTGTCTCCCTCCCTCTTTCTCTCTCTCTCTCTCTCTCTCCCTCTCTCTCTCTCTCTCTCTCTCTCTCTCTCTCTCTCTTTCTCTCTCTCTCTCTCTCTCTCTCTCTCTCTCTCTCTCTCTCTGTCACTCCCTGCCTCTGTCCTTTTCCCTCTTGCATGCGAGTCCTTACAGTCAGACATTTGCAGCACTCAATCTCTTGTAGCCTGCCGTTTAGCACTCAAATTATACCCTCTGTCAGCTGCCTTGCTATTCACATAGACACGGTATTTCTGCCTGGAGCTAAGGCTTTCATCTCGACCCGCACTCTGAATACATGGGCAGTTTGCCTCAGACATTCTCAGTGGTGCTTTTCAACAACAAAAAGAAGGATCCACTGGGCAATATAGAAAGATAGAAGGAGAAAGAAAGAGAGACTAATTAAAAAAAGGGATTAAGAGAGAGTGATTGGGAGAGAGAGACAGAGAGACAGACAGAAAGGATGGACAAGAGAGAAAGGAAGAGAGAAAAGAGAGCGAGAGAGAGACAAATGGAGAGAGAGTGATGGAGGTGGGTGATGAGGTTCCAGCAACAGCTGGAGAGAACGTTCCTCTCTCAGTTGTGAGAACAATCTCCTGTTCCATCTGGGATGAGATCAGAGGGGCTTTCAGAAATGGCCACACAATGGCTGTTTCCTTACAAATGTACAAACACACACACACACACACACACACACACACATACACACAGCTACAGAGAAAGAGAGAGAACATGAGCGAGAGAGAGAGAGCAAGAGAGACCCTCTCACACAGAGAGTGTAAGCCAGCATGAGATCATATGTTTTGGATAGCAGGGCCACACCACCGCTGCGATCACAGGTTTTGACTGAGGACAGGCCAGAGCGTCACATCTTGGTCAGTGAAATCCCACCTCACATCAACAGGGGCTTTAAGAGAATAAAGAAATTATAATCTGATAGCCCAGCCAGTGTTGTGATGTTTTCACAGACAAGCAAATTGCACAGGAAATCTGATATGTACACAGTAACTGTATATCAACACAATTAGTACTGCATTTATTAATGAGGACCACTTTCTATGTTGCATAATTAATGATTCACTTTTACACTAAAATAAATGTAAGCTTGTTCAGATAGCTGACAATATTTGCAGGATTTCCATTACTTTGGCAGCTATTGCCAGCGCTATAATAATTGTTTTCTCAACGGAATGGTTCACTTTGTCTCCTGAGCAGCAGGCGTCCACCCAAACCACAGCGGGAAAGCCTAGTTGCGGTTACGTCACGTCCACTTTCTATCAATACGAGGGACTCACATACGAGTTTACATCTGCGCTCAAACGGGATTAAAACAAACGGGAGGACTTGATTTCCAGACTTGAAGACAAGTTTTGTGAGTAGAATTTTTCATTGATGTTGGGATCAAAACACAATTGCTGAAGTTTATTTGAAACCTATATTATCTTTGCTTTATTTAAAAGTTTTAGTAGGCTACCACCTTGTCATGCTTAAAATAAAATGATGTTATCGATAGGCTATCAGAAATTGAAAACTAAATGACTTTATAATTCACCGTGATGGGAGTATTTGAATAGCTTTTAGTTGCCAAAGAACTTGTGGGCATAGGATGTCCACTGCAGGAAAATGCAATAAACATAATTTTCTAAAAGTGGAGGTACATGATTGCAGCACGGATCCCATCACTGAAAGTCAGTGTCAGTCTTAAGACATTGAGGATTTGCTTTGCCTGTTTTTTGTGTTTGTTTGTTTTTTTGGTCACATGCACGCAACATATTTATATTTGATATGGTAGATGTTATGACAAGCTAAATAATTATGAATTAAGTTTAAAAATTAAGTTAACTCTTAACATATATTGTCACTGCAGTTTGGTTTAGTTGTGTCTGTCTGTTGTCATCGCTCAAAGCATTTGCTTGCATTTTAATTTCAGGTCTGTTCCGGAACAGACTGGTGACAGTAAAATTAAGGCTATTGAATGACATGATAGGCCAATAGCCGAATAAGGCTAGTACAAAGCCTCTGTTGTAAAGTTTTTGTTGCCCTCTGCACGAAGTAGCCCTACAGTCATTAGGTAACTTGAAGACACATAAAAGTCTTTGTTTTATGAAACTTTAAGACCATATTTTTTTTGTGTAACTGTAGCTTAATCAGTTATTTTCCCCAATGAACAACAAGTGGTCAATATTTGTAGGCGTAACCTGAAGCTTGAATGTCATTATTTTTACAAATAGCCCTATGTTGTATAAACGTGAAAATTGTTGTGACAGCATTGATGTGTTTGAAATGTAAAAGTGGGTGTCAAAGCCTAAATGTATTCGGAACAATCAAAATAAAAAAGGAGACAAAATCAAACGGATAGGTTTTGAAATGTATGTTAGGCTACCTGTCCGCTGTGAGCAATTATATCAATGCCAATTGTTTCCACAGTTTTAGTCTCATCTCTTGTGGTACAGCCAGCATTTCATCTGCAGAGGACATGGCGAAAATACGCCTCCTGTTGGCTGTTCTGCTACAGTTACTTGACAGGTGCCAGTCTGCTCCGCGATATTCCAACGGTTTCCTGTACCATGACATCTTCAACAACAACGGCAACGGAGAAAGTAGGACTATCTTTTTACCTAGCGTGTGCCAGTGTGGTATATAACTTAGCCCATGCATATTTTTAAGAAATAATAAAGCAGGGGCAGTTTAGATACAGCATCACTGCCAATGGAGCACCTTCAGTGACTTGACCTCTCCACTGAAAAAATAGACCTTTACACTAAAAGCCACTAAGCCCATGTGATAATATTTCCTAGCTTTCTTTAGATGTTTTCATGTGCCCGTGATTATGATTTTTTTTTTTTTTTGAAAAATAAAGTGTGTTTTGATCTTGAAATATTCTAACCTATTGTCCCAACTTATCCTACAGTTTCCTTCAATGGAGTGCAGCTGCACGTGGAGTCTGAACAGACGTCTGTGTTCACCTCTCGTGGGGGCAACGTTACCCTTCCCTGCCGCTACTGGTACGAGCCCCCGCTGAGCTCCCCCCGCAGGACACGCATAAAGTGGTCCTGGCAGCCCATCAGTGGGGGTCCTGAGTCTGATGTCTTGGTGTCCATCGGTAACCGTCAGCGGACCTTTGATCGGTTCCAAAACCGAGTCCACCTGCGTGAGGGGAGTGTGGGAGACGTGTCCCTCATGATAGTGGGGCTGCATCTCAATGATTCGGGACGCTACCGCTGTGAGGTCATTGATGGGCTGGAGGATGAGAGTGTGACCATTGACCTGGAGCTGCGAGGTAAGGCATGATAAGCCCTTTGTGACTCTTCATGATAAGACAGCGAAGATAAGACAGGAAATGAGGGGCAGAGAGAGAGAGATGAGGTAGGATTGGGAAATGACCAAGGCCGGATTCAAACCTGAGTCCCCATTGGCTCTCACCCGTTCATGGTGCGGGTGCTGTAACCTTCAGTACTTCTAAGAACAAAATTATCAGCCTGGATATGGTAACTCTGCTGGAATGAATGTGGCCCCCACCCATTGGGATCTCTGATCAGAGGTGATTCTAAAGTCTGTTGAGATTCTAGACAAAACTTCCCAGGGGGCCCTCCAACCAGTATTTATCACTAGTGTGTTTTAAATGCAATAGGTTTATCAGCATTTGTACTGTACCACTTAGTTTGACTTCTTCAGGTCTACACCATCAGGTACACTCCTACTTGGAACTCTATATACAGTATTTAAGTGGTCTAAGATTAACAATATTATATGACTGAAACAATCTTTATTAGCATCTTCCACAATATTAACACACTTTTTGGACTTGATCTCAATCTGAGCACATGCTTGATCTTCACAAGTGGTACAATTGTTAGGGTAGATGGTGATGCTGTTTATGTCAGCAGTTAAGAGACTGTCTTCATACAGGCTTTTAACTGGAAGTGCCTCTTTCCCCCACAGGTGTGGTGTTTCCGTACCAGCCTCATCATGGCCGCTACCAGCTCACCTTCTCCATGGCCCAGCAGGCATGCGAGGAGCAGGAGGCTGTCATGGCCACCTTCGAACAGCTCTACGCCGCCTGGGAGGACGGGCTGGACTGGTGCAACGCAGGCTGGCTGGCTGATGGCACAGTGCAGTACCCCATCACATTACCCAGAGTGCCTTGCGGTGGGTGGGGTTTGGCGCCGGGGGTGCGGAGCTATGGGCCACGACACAAGCATGCCCATCGCTTTGATGTCTTCTGCTTCTCTTCGTCCCTCAAAGGTCAGTCATCTTGCCTTTGTTTCTTCACTCAGTTTTTAATAATCAGTGTCAGCAGGCAGCTGTAGATTAATTGGTAAGGAGCTGGTCCTGGGATTAGAGCATGCAAGATTTGATTTCTTTATCAGTAGGATAAATGTGGGTAGGGGAGTCAATAACTAGCCACTATATCATGTACTCTCATCAATGGTTGAGGTGCACCTCAGCAAGTCATCTAACACCACATTGCTCCAGGGGGACTGACCCTGTACCTTATTAACTGGAAGTGGCTCTGGGTAAGAGAATCTGCTAAATCACATGAAAGGAATGTAAAGCAGTGACATGTTTACATGTCAGTAGATGAGCTTTGTAAAAGATGAAGCGCTTCAAATAGACATGCAGGAGCAGGTACAGCCAGAAGAGGAATATTGATGCTGCACTGTGCACAGACATCCAGAGAACCACCCCATGGAATAACTCTCAGATCCCCATTACTGGTGGCACATGATGCATATGACAGTGTGCTCTACAGTTGAACATCAGTTTGCCCAGTGAGAGAGACTCTCTGGGGCATTGTCCAGTATTGTAGCCCATTTATACCGACATCTTCTTTTTTCCCTGCATGTGTTTCCAGGGAAGGTTTACTTCCTGCAGCATCCCCACAGGCTCAACTTTACTGAGGCCGCCCAGGCATGCATGGACGACGGAGCTCACATAGCCAAGGTGGGCCAGCTCTACGCTGCCTGGAAGTTCACCGGACTAGACCAGTGTGATGCCGGCTGGTTGGCAGATGGGAGCGTACGGTATCCAATCACAAACCCCCGTCTGAATTGCGGTCCGATGGAACCGGGGGTGCGCAGTTTTGGGTTTCCGGCCCCTCGCCACAGGAACGGCGTGTACTGCTACAAAGCAGAGCAACGGTCCAAGGGTCAGGGGTTTGTGACAAACTGAGTAATGGTGATTGGAAAGTGATGTTAAAAGTGCAATATGCAATTTCTGTTGCCAAAAAAAACCCTCACATTTAAAACAGTTGCATTTCCAAAAACATGTTGTTATGGATTGTGTTTCTCATTTTCAGGCCTTTTACTGCATTTATGTTTTGCATTCCTCAAATGTAAATAGCTGCATTTCCATCATTGGACCAATGTCAGTCAGGGCCATGCTCAGGTTAACTGGTCTCTCAAGACATAGAACAAAAGACGTTTGTGTTTCTATCATCAAACTGGTGGTCGCCTGCCATCTTGCTGAAAACAAGCCCTGTCCTTTTCACAGACAAAAAGAGAGCATATTTTGAGTTAGGCCACTTGTCAGATAAGTTGATGCTATGGGTGCCAGATGTCACAGGGACACCGAGCACATAGCCAGATGCACAGTAACATTTAAATAAGGTGTAACATTACATAATATTAACTGATACAAGACTCCTGTATGGCTTAAAACTGTAATGTACTAGAAAAGGGTAATAATTTAGCAAGCCATCCACAAGATTCTCATATGAACCAGCTAACAACATGGGCATCATCTGCTGTTACATAGCAAGCTGATACCACTTCGTTTCAATTATTCAATTGTTGTGGGCTAACAATCCCAGACATAGACTAGTTAAAAATATAAATTACACAATATAAAATGTCAATTCAACATTTGTAATTGTGTATATTTGTGGCATGTGCGTTTGCATTGACATACAATATGTTTAGATTGTTGACATTTTGTGGCTAGCACTGTTTTGATAGCCTACCTGCATGATGCTTGAAACCCAGATTTTGTTTTTGTTAGTTTTCAACTTACCACCCTTGTATACATGCAACTTAAAAACTCTCAAGGTGAATTTACACCTTGCGATCAAAGAACACCTGTTTGAAGTTTTCAAAACATTTTAATTTTGCTCTCTACCAATTCATGATTTAATCAGCACACATTAAGCTTTTGCTTGTACAACAGCTCCCATATCCATTTCCATTTTCGGTTAAATGTTGATTTTTTTCTGGTAGTCAGAGATTGTCTCTGATTGATCTGCATCTTTTGCCCCTGACCCTCTCTTACCTGACTCCTCTAACCTTGCCTTTCACCTTGACACCACCTCAAACCACCACCTCAGCTGGCCCAAGGGGGGACTAGCAGGCCAGAAGCTCCTGGGCTAGCCACAAGAAGTCACGATCAAGGGCCTGAATTGACCATGGAAAAAACAACTAGCCTTTGCATGCTCTGGCTTGCCTGCACTTGGCCCAATAGCGGCAGCTCGGCTAATGAATGCTTCAAAACACCTGAAAACAAAGAACCAGTATGTAGAGAATGCCCAGAAGAATTTAGGAAACAACTGTTTCCCCCTTCTTCAATCATTTTGGATAGGACACAGCACATTTTTTTTTCAATTTTTGGTAACAGAAATCTGCATATTGCACCGTTAAAAGAGAGGGATGTTTTGGTGTTCTCTGTTAGGGGTGTGTGACAGTGTTGCCTACAGAGGGAGCATTTGCATATGCACAGAGTGTTGGCATTTAAGTGTTCTGGATACAAGAGATCTTTGATGCCTATGATGCTGATTTCTGCAGCTTGGGAAGCAGTCTGGGAATTTTTTTTCTAAATGTAGAGCTAGAGAATCCACTAGGGCTTCTCTACAGGGCTTCATAAAAAGCTGTGTAATTTCTAAGTACAAGTATCTGGCCATTGCCTCATAGTTTAAGGAAAATACACAAATCAACACAAATCAAAAAATAAACATCGGATAACCATCTACATGTGATTGTGACTAGATGAGCCATGTCAGGTCATGTTACTATTCATAAATCTACACTTTGCACATTTTGATTTCAGTGAAAACCTGTGGTAAAATATTATTTTATATTAGCCTTAAGTAGGATAATTATGCTACCATTTTTGTTGTATTTCCTGTATTCATAGATCATATGATAATGCTGTCAAAAGCTTGGAAATACATTCTAAAATGTTACCTGTAATGCTCTTGCGCATATATGATTAAGTATAAGCCGCATTCTGATTTTTACAACCAACTGCAAAGTGAACACTTTAAAGGGCACATACATAGGAAACTAGGAGTGATGGTGCATATTTGCAAACATGTGTGGCCTTCGCAGATTTTCTCAAAAGAACCTAGTCCTAAGGGCTCTTTTTTTCTTTAAGAAAGGTTATTTCACTGACAGGTTAAAGGGAGACTTTGTGGCCTAATTGTTAACGGATCCATGTATTTTACATTTATTAAATGCCTCTACCCACCACCAGATACCACCGCCTGTTGTGAAATATGCACTGCTGTGATTGATGCTATGCATGAAGGCTATAGGTCAGACTATGGGATGGATGGTTACTTGTCAAAAATAGTTATAAAACTGAAAAAATGGCATGCGCAGAAATAAAATACAGTATTAATAATCTTAATCACGTTTACCAGTAACAAAATTATATAGATTTGTTTTTTGATTGTGGTTTGTATAATACAAGGTGTATTTTGTTTCATGGTTTTTAAATCATATCATTTGTACTGTATCACTGGAATGTACCTCACTTCATTTCTCACATAATTTCACAACATAATATCTAGTAATGAATTTTTAAAATGTAAAATAAAGTTCTATTTTTAAAGTTGTTTAGATGTACTGGCTTTGTTTTCACTTAAAAACACCATCAACTCCTGTTCTGTGTAGTGTCAAATTTGAACCTTTAACGTTCAGCATTTGAATCATCACGTCTGCAGACTTCTAATTTAGTTTCCGGCCGTTGGGTCCACAGTGTGGTGACCTGCCAAACACATGCATCATAAGGGCCAAACATGGCAGCAGCGCAGCACCATTTCACCAGACAAGCTGCCCTGGGATCCTGTCCTTATTTGGGTAAAAGCTGACACAGGGGTAGTCTGAACTCAGTGCTCCGTGTGGCTCTGTCCTGTAGGACCACAGCATCCTGGGCAAACCTGGGAGGGAGCACTGGACATGTCTACGTCCGACTGACCAAACTGAGGGACGCCTGTCCCAAAGAGAGAGGAACATACACACACACACACACACACACACCTAAGACACTCACCACCGCCACCACCAACACCACCACCCCACCACCACCACCACCCAGACCAGAAAGCCCCCATTCATCCCTCTGCACCCACTCCACCCATAGAGCAAACACAGGCCCTGGCAATTATATCATTCCTCCAACTCAAAGACGGCTTAGTGGGAACACTGTAGCCTCCCTCAGATGTTGGTGGGGGTGGTATGGTGTGATGTTTGGAGACAAACATTACCTGGACTGTTTTTCTAACCTCACGTTTATAAAAGACTGCTTCACATTAGACATGCCTGATTAAATTTATTAGTTGCCTGTTTCGCAGTGAAGTGCTTGGGGGATTTTGCATTGAGACACAATGGACAACACAGAGTTGGAATTTAATCTTTAATGCACAGCGCAAAAGAAATCAACATTTGGAATTTTTTTGTACCTATATGTACCTTTATGTTATGTACCTTTTTGCATGTTTCCCATATAATTCCAAACACATTTCAACAAACAAAACAAAAAAGAGATCAGTTACTTGTCTAATGTATGGTTGCATCTGCAGAGCTCCAGCAAACAGCAGTTTAGACATCAGAGCACACATGGATGGAAATAGAAGAACAGAAGTGAAAAGGCCTAAAGCTATTTACTCTTTCCATGTTGAACAACTGCATACAGAGGCATGAACATCTCAGGTCTTGAATAACAAGGCAGAAAGCAGAGAGTGCAGGAGTGATGCCATTGACTCCTTTGTCCAGACAAGAGCATTATGTTCAGATGTTAACATATCTGATGGCAGACTAAGCCTCTGTTTTATGCAAAACCGCATATGTCTGATGGGACATAAGTCCAGTCTTTTTTAGGAAAGCACATTGGCAAAACAAGACATTGTAACATAGGAATATGATGAGAAAATTCCAACAACGCTCTGATTTCAAAACTAGTAGCAGCTGAGAAGTTATGGTAGCAGTAGTAGTAACTGTGTAGTTATGGCAGTGCGCAGTGAGGAAACAAAAAGAGCCTATCAGATCAGGTATCAGGGGGCACCGCCTCCCGTTACTGCTCTGAGTGATAGAATGACAGACGCACAAGCCAATCAGATAACAGAAAAGGAAGAATGAAAGCAGTTTCCACAGCAATAGATGAATTCTTTAGCTGGGCCTTTCTGGTACTTCTGTTCTGTGAAGGTAAAATGGTGGTAACTGATGCGAAGAGAGTTCTTCAGGGACAGATCAATCCCACGGTAATACCATGACCTGCACAGCGATTCTGTGAGACAGCTGCAACATTTAGGGTAACATGCAAAAGCAGAAAAGGATTTTTCATGGATGGACTTCAATGGAAAAAAACCATGGCTGGGTTTGTCCTTCTTAAATAAAATACTTTCAGTACTATAATGATGTAACTTACTGGTGAACACATAAACCTTTTGCTGTCAACATCTTGTGAAATAAAACTTCTTGCCAAATTAGACAAACCCAGACAAGGCAGCATTCAAGTCCCACCATAAGGATAAATCAATAAATAAATCACTTTTCACATTATGCAGATCAACTGTCTTTAAAATGGTAGACATTCTCATATAAATCAGTGTTTGCTGCCGTTCCCCTTTAACAGTTCAGATGGTGATATTTTCTCTTTACTTGCTTAGGAACGGAATATAATTTTCCTAGGTATTTTTTTCAGGTATTTTTTAAATCTGCATGTATCTTAAGGTTTTGACAGACTGCGTGGCTGAATGCATGAAAGGTTGAAGAATGAATAGATGGCAGACCATTAATTAATGAACTGAACCTATTAAATAATTTAAACTATTTTGCTTTCATAAATCAAATTAATCAATTATTTTACTCTAGCCCTTTCAAAAGCATAAACTACAAATAGAAGGTGATGTTACTGTCTGTAAGTACATTACAGTTCACAGTCCAGTTCATACTGAGCTGTAAAATACAGCTGGACTGGGAAGTTTACACTTGATAGAGTAATCTTTTCCACCTGTTTAACTCACAACTGGATACATTCTCATTGCTACCTGACAAGTGATGACGATGAAAATAGTTTGACTTACGGGTTTTTTCTCCCCACCTAAAAAAAACACCAGTTGCCGATGGCATTATAAAAAATGATCCCAAAACCTTTCACGAGGTGTTTCATTAAGTAGGACTGTTATTCAGTGATTTCAGCCATTTTACAGCCATAAACATACATGTCTAGTGTGTCTATTTTATTCAAACACCAGACAGCACAACTTCAGATGACATGGATGTACCTTTCACCGTTACACTAAAGGTCAAAGGTGAGCCCTTGGGTTAAAGTTGTGATCATAGTTTGTCAATGTCTGTCAATGCCATTCCAGGACATGTTTCTACATTTACCTCAGTGAAGGGTCAAATATTGTTTTCTTTGAACTTTTTTTTAAATTTAATTAATTTATTTTTGTCTTTGGAAGGGCATTCTGTAGCAATTGTGCAAATTGCAGCCTTTAAATAAGACTTTCCATTTGCATAGCTCATCCGTGGTAGCCTTTTTTGGAACAGTTTATTTTGGTTTGTAGGCCAACAACTAACCCTACTTAATGAAACACCCCTCCCATGTGTTGGGGGAAAAACAAAAACAGACAAAACTAAAAGAAATAAAATCTTACATAAATCTTCCCTTTGAAATAGTATTAAGTCACAAGATGATATTTAATCTGTGCATTCAGCAGATAGACAGATTTAGATTCATTTCTATCTTTGGTGTCCTTAGCTTTCAGCTGTACAAAATGGGCACTTTGGTTGCTTTATTTTCCTTAAGAGACATTTATTTATAGAAAATAATCATTATAAAATAACTATACGTTAAAATCTCTTTAGAGGTTCCTCAGCTGGCCGCTTAGCTGGATCTGTCGTGTGTCGTTTGTGATCGAGTCGTGGTGGATCTTTTCCTCAGTCGCAGGGTGGAGTTGGCTGGAGGAAAAGAAAGAGGAGGGAGAGATATTCACATCAAGAACAAGTCCAGGACATCGACATTGCTTTAGATGCCACTCCAATGGTGCAAAGTACTTAATACCTCTGTGTGTTAATTTCTTTCGAATGCTAGGGCTCATCAAAGTTGTAAAATGGATACCACCACACTGACAAGACAACACATCTGCTTGCAACCTGTGTGTGCAGTGCTGGGAATCCATCCGGGTACAGCCCAATCATGGCATGCCCTACTCATGTGTAACAGCCGTGTACTCACACATGATGCATTCCACCTGAGGCTTCTCCCACTGCCCGTCATGCTGGCAGCGGATCACCGGGGGGTGTCGTTGCACGAAGCCCTCATTGCACTGGTACCTGATGATGGAGTTCACCTGGTAGTGCTCCTTCTTGGCCCCGTAAATGCGTGTGTTCTCCACCTCAGGAGGGGGACCGCACAGCACTGCAGAGGGCAAAACCAGTACGGGAAGGTCAAACAACTATGCGGGCTTTTTACCACAGCAGATTGTACATGATTATATGTGACCAGGTAATAATTACTAGGTGACATAGTATGTCCTTATTAGTTAACCCATTCATCACCCTTTGATGATGATGATGTGATGATCAGTTATATATAGTTGTATAGTGATATATCAGTTACGGATACTTCCTGAGCAATGTTGCTGACCAACATTACTAAAATATGTTGTTTGGGCACCTTCCCATTGATACTAGGCAACACACGTTCATCAGAAAAACTTGATCTATCAGCAAGCAACTTCTCATAATCATCCAATCAGAACATTGGGAGGCTATTGTGTAGTTCCAGGCAATATTGCTCGAAAGGTGACCCCATCATCTTAACACATGAAAAATATAATCCCATTTCACTGTGTCATGTCATGTGACCTATGTCAATTTAAAATAGTATTGTGTCATCCACAGCCTGACCAAAGCCTGAGGCACCAGGACAGTGATAGGTTAAAGACAACATGCCCCACTGAGTGTGAATTACCACTCCATAACTAGGGGGTACTACCGTTTACAGGGGTGCTATTTTTGCTTTTTTTTTTCCATTAATTACATTACTATGTTGGTACCATACAACCCTGCTATTTTTCTCCTGTTGGGAGTTACTGGGTCTTGTTTGGGAGTATTATACCCCTCAGTACCTTCGGTATTTCAAACTATGATGCCCCGTCCTTACTGTGAGACAGAAGTCATACCTGGGCCACTCTTGCAGGTGAAGGGCAGGTGATAGTTGCAGGGCACATCGTTCCACTGGCCGTTCTCATGCCATATCATGACCACGCAGTCCTCTCCGGAGTTGAAGTAGTTGTCTGGCTGGTTTGGCCGCCAGTTGAGAAATTGCTACAAGAGGAACAGTGACATCATGCAGGTCACACCAATGAGAACAGGGAAAAACGTACATGTGTCTTGCACTCCCTCATACACATCCTCTTTTCAAAGAATGATAGTATTAGTATTACTATAAGCATTAGTATTAGGTATAAGTCAAGATGTAACCTGACATGACATTAAGTAGCATGAAGTGAGAATGTAATTATTCAAGTGATTATTTTGCTTTTTAACATTCTACAAAATACATCAAATTGCAGTTTGGGAGGTGTAAAGTCAAAGTGGAGGGTCTTGGTTTACCAGGGGAGTGCCGTCTGTCCAGCGGAAGTCATTCTCCACTGTCTTGTCATTGAGGCCAATCCACTGGTAGTCCTGAGCATGGGCTGCCAGATGATGGACACCATTAAAATAAACCCACACATGCATAGGCAAGCATGCATACACACACACACACACACACACACACACACACACACACACACACACACACACGCACGCACGCACGCACGCACGCACGCACCCGCACACGCACACGCACACGCACACACACACACACACGCATACACACACACACACAGAAAGAGAGAAAAAAATGGTAGGTAGATAGATAGATAGACAGAGAGAGAGAGAAAGAGAGAGAGAGACAAATGGAAAGAGAGAAAGACAAACAGAGAGAGAGAGAGTCAAATAGATAGTCCTGCTGCTGCTGCAGGCAGACTCACAGTTGACAAAGCGCTGTTCCTCGGGGGTGATGATGCTGACCAGGTGGGCATTGAGGTCTCGGCAGCGCTGCTCGGCATCCTCCCAGGTCTCACGGTCCGAGAAGTGCAGGTAGCAGTTGCCCTGGAACTTAGTCCAGCCCTCCTCACAGCTCTGCTCATCTACAGCGCCATCAGGTGGCCAGGAGGAAGGTTAGCACTCACCACATCACACATACCATTTATACCATTTACAGTAGACAGGCCTGCACAGGAGTAAACGAGCCCAGAAACTTGAGAATGCAAGGGCTTCTATACAGTAAGCAAGTGTGTCAACCAATATGGAAGAGACAATGGGCTGTTTTCTGTAAAAAAGAGATTACTTGAACTGTGTACTCTATGAGGAGTCTGCCATTGTCAGAATATGTGTTAGTGGGACAGATGTTTTGTGTGGGATTTACTGTTATTCAGTGTTATTAAGTGTGCTTGCTCAGCAAGCATGCTTATTGTTTTTCTTCTTTTTGTCACTACTACCAGTCCTTTTGAGATAGAGAGGCCATTTCAGCTCTGAAACATTTAGCCCGATCTGGATATAAATCATTGTACAAATGATTACACTAAAGTCCCATGATTCTTTTTACCAAGTTTCATGTCGGCACTTCAACCTCTCTGGTAGCAACAACTGGTCAAAGTTAGAGGTACATTTATGCATGTAACTTTTGAACCGTACATCCAATTTTCAAAAACCTTAGTTAAAGTAAAAAGTTAAAATCCTGACATTGTAATGTGATGACGTATTTTATGTGTATAGTTATTTAGCTTTAGTATGTGACAAAAAGGCAATTTGGAATATTCTCAAGCTGACAGCATTAGAGTAGTGTGCTCCGAGTTAGTATGGGCCTGTAACACTGTCTACACCAATTGCTTTGTCTTGTATTTAGGGTCAGGTTTAACAACAAATTATTGGCTTGACCTTTTTTTGCTACCAAACGTCATTAGTGTTTGCTGCATCCCTACCATTAAGCAACATTTTCATTTTTACAAGAATTTAGCCTTTACAGTACGTCAAACTGTGCAGCTCCTATTTTGACAATTAACAAGAATCTGTTTGTTGGAGATAAGCGAAAAACAGGAACATGCAGCAGGTTATTGCACATTAAACTTTGCCCCCTCACTGTGACTGTCAAATGGCAAACATCAAGTTTCACAAGTTCTAACAACAGTACATTGTGTAAACATTTGAGATGCTTGAGAGTATCAAAAAGAGATGCCAAACTGTTGAAGCCCTTTGAGCTACATCTTGTATGAACTGGGCTATACAAATACAGTTTATTATTATTATTATTATTATTATTATCTTTGTTATTATTATTATTATTATTATTATTCCACTTCCTGCACACCACAATGACCCAGGACATCATGTGGCAGCCTAACATAGGTACACAATACCAAGTTAGGAAATGACACACAGAAGTAGCTAATTCCCAACTGCTATTATATATAATACTGTTTGCCACCTTTGAGGTTACTAATTTTGTAAAGCACCGTATATGGTGTTAGAAGGGACAGATAAACTAATGTTTAATTCCTCCTTGTTGTCCAGGATATGCATTATGTGACTCTCTGCTCTAGGCTGGAGCAACCCCAATAAAAATCTAAGGTTTTGACGTAGTAGCATCTTTTCAGAATTTTCCACTTCCATAGGATCAAAATATGCTGCCATCAGAATCCTTTATTTAAAGTAATGTATATTACGAGATTAATTACAAAAAGACACACCTCAATTACGCCTGAATTAAACATTCCCACCAAATCTCCTTTTTAAAAAAACTGCTGCTTAATAACAACTCAAAATGGTGGCAATTATAGGGTGGGAGAAGTGACTGCTGTCAAGTGGACTGCACTAGGGGATTTCTAGTCTTTGCTGACCTGTGTTTTTGCATTACCCAACTGTGACTTATTCAGTTACAAGGGACTATTTTTTCCCCAGTGAAATGTGCGAAGCCCTAAATGAGCTCATATACAAGTGTAGGCCTGGAATAAACACAACTGACACAGTAGACATTTCTTTCCACAGTAGTGGATTTCTCAGCAGTGATGTCTCAGCTAGGAAGCAAAACAAAAGACTTGTGTATATTTAATTGCTATATACAGTATGTATGCAGAAAGTGCCTGTGTGTATGTGTATAAGCACCTGTGTGTGTATTTCTGTGTACAGTGTCTGTGAGTGTGTTTGTTTTTCTCCTTAAAGTAATCAATGCTATCATTCATTCCCCTACAGCACCTAAATGACTCACAATTTGAACACATTCATGCACAAATAGGTACATCAGTGTGCACCTGTGGGAAAGAAGTGGAATTATAATAAGCATCCATTTCAGCAAACAAAATAATTAACTACCCTGCTCGCACACCTATACACACAAATGTACACACACACACACACACACACACACACACACACACACACACACACACACACATACAGTACACACACACACACACACACACAAATAAACAGACACAGCCTTTTAGAGAAGGAATCAGTAGAGTTCACCAATCCCCTGTCACCATTACAATCAGCTGATGAAGCAAGAAAGCATGTCGAGGTGTTTTTATCACCCCGCCCCCTCATGCTTTCATCGTTTCATCACTATTTTTGTAAAGCTGTGTCATTTGTTGTTGTTGTTGTTTTTGAGAGGAGGATTGTTTGTTAGTGACATTAGCTGAAGCAGACCTCGTACCAATCTCGCAGAGCTTCCCTCCATAGCTGGGCAGGCATAAGCATGTGAAAGAGTCCCCACGCTCCACACACGTGGCTCCGTTGGCACACGGGTTTGAGTGGCACACGTCAAGCTCTGCAAAAAAACGTCCATTTTTTTCTTTCTTTCTTTCTTTTCTTTTTTTTTTCTTTTTCCCTCTTGATTTGTTGTTGAGGGTGGAGAGGACAGAAGGAATGGCATCAGGACAGGTGTCTAAGGGGTGGGATAGGGGGAATAGGGTGGGGGTATGGTGTTAAGGGACACCCAAGCAAATGAGAAATCAGAGCAGCAAAGACAAAGTTGATCCAGAACATAACCATAATTTTCTTCCAGACGTGAAGATGTCCTATGTTATAAAATATTTTCTGTTCATAGGCATACAGAGAGTTGTTAAGAAATATTTATCTCTCTCTGATGACTATGACATGTTCTGCCAGACCTGATGTTACAGCTGATATTGTGATTTAGGCTACATTCAAATTCTTGAACTTTAAAAAATGTGAACTTTGAAAAATACTTAGAAATCTCTTGATTTTGATGTTACAGGGTTTGCTTTTCAATGAGAGAATTACGTTCTGTGTCAACACTTGTCTCTGGCATCGGATCATTCCTGTATTAGCACTGTGAGCAGCAGCGGTTGTTAGCGTTAGCATTAGAGCAGTAAAGTGCATCACAAAGGGAGGTTGCAGCTTAGCTTGCTTACTTTGGAAAACATCACAAAAGCTAGGCCAGCTTTTGTCCATTAAAACCACTATTCAGGTCTAACCTTACTTTATACATACGTAGCACATCAGCTAGATAATATAATAAAATATCCACACATTTTTTAATGACACAGTTTTACCAAAGTTTTTCAGCCAAGATGACAAGCTAGCTTTGTGATATGGAGGCGTTGGGCAAATTAAAAATGGCGTGTTTAAGCAAGGCATAAGCAGTTTCACAGCAACAACACACATACACACACACACATACGGAGGCATCACACAACCCCAATGAACACCACAAAACCCCTGTGAAGACAAAACACTGTCACAAGAAACAAACACAAGCCCTGACATCTTACACTCCACAGGATATGTGAACACGAAAACACCACGCAACAGTGTCAGGACACTGAGTGAGGATGACATTAGGAAGATAGTGAACACACACACACACAAACAAAATGGACACACACGAGTGAGCATTACATTAGAAGGATGCTGAACACACGCAAAATGGACACACACACATGTGAGGATGCTGCTGGAACATGCAGACATACATAGTTACAAAACTGTAAAAATTAGTCATCACACAAGTAAAAAGTTTTTGTGACACAAAAGACAAAAAGACACAATACTGCATTCAGAACATAAGAGAATGAGAATCGGTGAGAATCAATGAGAATCGTGAATGGGTGTCGCATATACAGTACACGTTTTCATGCCAAAGCAATTAACAAAGAACAGCAGAGGAGTATCACATGACACAGTATATCAAGTCACATGATGTCAAACTGAACACAAGTTGCCTGTGACCCGAACGTCACCAGAACTCACCAAGCTGGCAGTCGGTCCCCGTGCGACCTGGTGGACAGAGACACAGGCCAACTCCATCCTGGACCGTACACGTCCCTACGCCACATGGGTTTGGGTCACAGGGGTCTACTGAGAGGAAGGCAGATGAACACAGAAAAGCCATGGTACCATTTTTCTGTTTCTGCTCACAGCGGGTCTTTTTCCATAAAAAAAGGCATTTAAAAATAATATTTTAATATTAATCATTTACTAAAAATATGTCTATGCATTTTAAGTACTCTCCAATGAACATGTATGTACAGTATATCTGTATAATATAATATATTACTATATTACTATAGTATACTAGAGTGATGCTAGACAGAGGAATGCTTGCATTAATGAAAGACACAGAAAGCCGTTCATGAAGAATCACCCACTGTCGACTAGTGCAGGCTCCTCCATAAGGGTGGGTGTGTGCAGTGTGAAGGCTGGCGCGGTGGTGGCCGTCTGTGGGGTGCTGGTGCCAGCATAGAAAACACCGGCACTGTCCTGAAGCTGTGCTGGTGGCTGCTCCGGTGCGGAGGTCCCACTCAGGAGATGGACAGGGGGCTGGACGAATGAGACCCCCCCAGACGAGTGGGACTCCGGGACAGCCGGGTATGCAGCAGAGGAGGAGCCGCTGTGGGGGGAGGAAGTGTGGTCGTGGGGGTCAGGGTGGTGGGCGCCACTGCCAGAGAAAAAGCCGCTGCTGTCTCCACTAATCTCCACCGAGCCCTTCCTCAGCTCCATGCTCTCCGTAGGGTGCATAGTGACCTCCAACACACTGTTGTCTGTTATGTGGGTGATCTGCCCGCTGCCGGAACCTCCAGAGAAGAACCCGCTGATGTCGCCTGATCCTCCAGATCCACTGGACCAACCGGAGCTTCCAGATCCAATGTGCAGAACGCCAGATGCCTCCTGCTCCTCTGCTGGCTTGAGAGTCCGGTCAATGATCTCAGAGCCGAAGAACTTGATCCCAAGGAAATCAGAACCGCTCCCGGACCCACTCGCCTCTCCACTCAAGACTCCGCTGCTGTCTCCACTAAGGAAACCACGGCTGTCTCCAGACTCCCCAGAACCAGAGACGGAACCTGATGCAGACCAGTCTCCAGAACCACTGTAATGGACCCCTGACCTACCAAGCTCCTGCCCAACGCGGGGGGAATCGGTCGCCATTTCCATGTACTTGCCACCGATAAACAAGATCCGAGTACCGCTGCCATCGATGTCGCCGGGACGGCCAGAGATAAATCCGCTCAGCTCCTCGCTCGAGCCGGATCCTGAGGAAATCCCAGAATATCCCCCACTTTCTCCGGAAGACCCACTGGACATGTCAGACGTGGAGCCACTCTCCTCAAAGCTGATTCCAGATCCGGACCCCGATGCACTTCCTGATCCCGTGTCTCCGCTGAAAACTCCAGATCTAAGGGGAAAGGTCAAGACTTCAGGGATCCCCTGCCCGCCCTCCTGAGGCATCCCTGACGCCGACCCTTCCCCAGACAAAATGGACCCAGCCCCAGAGAAGGACACAACGATCCCTGATCCGTCTCCACTCCCGCCAGAACCAGAGCTGTCACCACTGGTGCCAGACCCAAACACTCTCACGGTTGTACCGTTTGCATCTCCACTGCTACCACTGCCCTCTCCGCTGGCTTCCCCACTGAGCACACCACTTCCGCTGGCCAACACGTCTCCAGAGAAGCCGCTGGCTCCGGAGTGCAGGTCTGAGCCAGAGCCTGAGCCTGAGCCAGAGCCTGAAAACTCCACAACAATCGGGGGAGTGATGGAGGGAAGCACTGAAGCGAGGAGAAAGTTTGAGAGGGAGAGAGAGAGAGGGAGGGAGAGAGAGGGAGGAAGAGAGAGGGAGGGAGAGAGAGGGAGATCAAAAGCAGGAGTAAGGCAGAGGGAGACAAATTAAGAGTGAGAAAGAGGGAGAGAGATTTAAAGAGAGAGAAGGTAAGAGAGGGGAAGAGAAAGAAAAAAAAGACAGGAGGTCAATGGTAGGCATATAAGCCTCATGTTTACCTTAAAGATCAAATAGAATAGCACAGGCACATGCATCTTCAACCAAAAGCAGAAGTCTTACCTGGACGTAGGATGTCTGTAATTGTTGTCCTATTGACAAGTACTTCTTGAATTTCTGTTATGTTCATTCCAGTCTCATTGAGGAGTGCAAACTGATCAGCTGTGGACATTAGGACATTGGAATTACTTACTAAGGTAGCTGGCTGATGAACTACTAAACTACTAGTTATTTCGCACATTTCTCTTTTGCCAACCTTTATATTTGTATATTGTCAGATTCCCATTCAAACTATTTCCAAGACTTTCTTTATTATACTTTAATGTTCATCCTTACCCTTAAAGCAGAAGCTGTCAAATCTGGCAAAAGGCTCAGGATAGCCGGTCTGGTTGGCATGCAGGTAGATTGTATGGACGCTGGCCTTTCCTCCGCCACACCGATCACGAGGGTTGCTGATTGGGTAACGCACACTGCGGTCCGACAACCACCCAGCGCGACACCTGTCGTAACCATGGCGCCAGGCTGAGTAGAGCTCGCCCGTGCTGGCCAGTGTGGCGTTCCTCTCCCGACACGCCTCCACCGCCTCATCGTAGCTGAAGCCCTCGGCCGAGCTCACATGGAACAGCTCACCTGAGAGACAGGTAAGAGAGAGACAGGTGAGAGAGAGGAGATACAGACAGGTAGGATTAGAGAGAGAGAGAGAGAGAGAGAGAGACAGAGAGAGAGACAGAGAGAGAGAGAGAGAGCAGGCAGGGTAAATGTATAGTATAAAACCATATTTTTTTGCTGGGTACAAAATTGCTAAAAAAAGGTCTTTCAAATTAAGTAAATTTGAACCAGAAAGCTCCCATTTTAAATGTTTTTCTTGCATGACAAGGTAGAGAAAATATAAGGGTAAAAGTCAGGGTAGACAGAATGTAAGTGTAGAAGACAGAGTACAGAGGATGTAATTATGCAGTTAATCATGTGGTCTCTTCAGTATCTGACAGTATCTACTAGTGTATCTTTTCTGCTGTGTGTGTCCTTCTGATGCCCTCTTTTATAAAAGTTCAGCATAAACACAGCTGATAAGGTCCCAGCTCTTCTCTGGCCTCACGTTGTGCTGAGTCACACCTCATTCGTCTAGGTTGGGTAAAAATAGTGTAGGCACACAGAGACTTTGAAGAACAGATGGCTACTGCATGCTCTGTGAGAGACCTTATTTATTATATATACTATTTTATATAATGTAATACAATAAAAATATAACTTATATAGTATAATAATAATATAATTTACATAATGTAATACTATTTTCACAATACATGATTTGGCATGTTTGTGATGCATACTTTTGTCATGACTGGTCATGTTAAGTTATCTTTACTGTCCCCTGCATTCATACACACACATGTTAGGGGACTGATCTCACTGCGAGCTCACACACTCAGGGGACACATGCCGTTGCACAGAGCACTGAGCAGCCATCACTGCCCAACGAAGAGTTCGGGGTTGTCCCATACTTCATCACAACTAGTGGCATTCATCAGCTTTGTGTTGTACTAGCACACTACATGTTGTATTGGTATAGGTAATTTCTGTGTCTTACCCTTGAGTTTCTCCATGTAGCAGTAGACGTCATATCGCTCATCTGCAGGGCGAAGCCCATAAGACCTGACGCCAGGCAGGTGCTCCAAGTCCCCAGCACACCGATCACGAGGATGCACAATAGGATACCTATACATGACACAAGCCAATCAATCAATCAATTAATCAATCAGTCTGAGCAACACAAGGTTGTGCAACTTAACAATGGCAAAGTGCTATTCAAAGCAAGCAATCTAACAAACAAAAAAACACATAATGAAATTAAATCAAGCACAAGATCACATAAGTACTATAGGGAATGATTCCTTAAAATTGTAAGTTCAGTTTCAACACCTGTTGCTCCCTATGCTTTCCCTCAGTACAGCATTTATATACCACCCAATATCCTGTAGCCCATCCAGAAAAGTCTCTCTGTATAAGACAGTGAGTCTTTTAAACAACACTGTAAGATGTATTTAAGTTTAGGAATAATCAATGATAGGGACATCTTGCAAAAACATCATCTCTAGTATTCACAGCACCACAGTCTAGCAGCTAATGCTGAAAGGATATGGCACACAGAGAGGGAGCAATCCTATTGTGTCCATTACCTGACCGTCTGGTCAAGGAGCCATCCGGCGTCACACTGGTGGTACCCGCCCTCGTAGGCGGCCTGCAGCTGCTCTGGGGTGGCCATGATGGCCCCCACACTCCGGCACGCCAGCTGAGCCTCCACAAAGGTGAAGGCATAACGGCTGGAGCCGGGCCGGTAGTGAAAGACCACACCTGGACACAGGTGAGAAAGGGAAACAAAGAGAGAGAGAGAGAGAGAGAGACAGGGAGAGAGAGACAGACAGGCGCAGAGAAAAAGAGAGAGAGAGAGAGAGAGAGAGAGAGAGAGGCAGACAGAGACAGAGAATGATTGTCTGTGTGTATGTGAGCTTCTGATATAAACATTAGCATACTTGTGTTTCTCTAAATGAGTAGCAAAACCTGTGTAAGTAGTGCTTACAATGGAAATCGATTCAGTAAAATGAACCATCTGACATTGGCATGTTTGCCCTCCATTGTGTACTGTGTTGTAATGCTGTTGTAACAATGTTCAGGCCCACCTGACCCCACCGCTCCACAGTGACTGCCACCTGGAAGCTCTGCCCTCACATCAGGTCGAGATTCGGCTTTAACGATGACCTCAGGGTTCACCTCAGAGATGTTTGGGGGCGGGAACAGTGGGGCTTGAGTGACAGGCCACATGGCGGGTCTGGTGCTCTCAGGCTGATGCGTGACCACCTCCCCCTTCAGCTCGCTCTCTGTCACTTCCGTGATGATGCCCTCTGGGGCAGGCGTTTCCGTGGCAACGCTAAGAATGCTTGGCTCAGTGGTGGTCTGACCTCCAACAGGAAAGACGGGGAAGCCTGAGCCATCCTCACCTTCATCTGAAAGAGGTGGGCAGTTATGTGAAAAAGGGGGTGGGGTGGGGTCATGGGGTGACATTAAAACATGTGTATTTGATGCTAAAAACATACTGAAAGGGCTAATGAAGACACGTTTTCTGAGATACACAGTTTGACTGTCTTCCATTACAGTATACTTCTAACATACAGTATGTGACAGCTCATTTACCTTCATAGCAGATGGCATCAAAGCGATTCTCTGGGTCGGGGTAGCCTGTCTGGTTCACGAACTTGTAGACGGTGCGGACTCCCAAAAGCCCTCCCCCGCACTGTGGCCGGGCAATGTTGATTGGGTAACGCACACTACGGTCAGCCAACCAGCCAGCGTTGCAGACGTCCATGCCCTGCTGCCAGGCCAGGTACAGCTCACCTGTGGTGGCCAGCCGAGTCCCCAGACTCTCACACTGGGCCTTGGCCTCAGCAAAGGTGAACTTCCCAGGGGACATGGAGTAGAACACTTTACCTGATGGCACAGACAGATACTCAGACATCAGGCGGAGATGTTTTGCATGGAATATTTCAAATGGTCAAACATGGGAAATTTTGAAGTGAAGTTTTTTTTTAAAACTCGCACTCACACCTTATTAAGTGGCATGTACTATTTACTAAACTGCACAGACAATTAAGGTAAGCTGCATACGCATGCCAGATACTTCAATTGGGTGTGTGACCTAAATTGTTGGTGCAATTTACAGTAGTTAAAGTGCACGGCTGATTTATTTAAAGCATGCATGCAACTTGCTAAACTTAGGGCATGGCGTGCTGATAAGTCAGTGCAATTTCAAAAACCTTTTCTCCCATGTCAAATCACACACACATTTTACAATAAAAATGACAATAATTTCATAACAGTCATAACATAACATAACATTACATATATGTAAAATATTTTGAGTGTAAATACTCCCAAACTTCCTTACATTTTACATGTACTTGCCAAAAGGTACAAATAATAATCTCACATACTATGTGTTTAAGATGTAAACTGTACCTGTCATCTTCTCGGCGAAACAGTACACGTCATAGGTCTCATTGATGTTCCTGATGCCGTAGGTCCGGACCCCTGGTAGGTTCTCTTTGTCGCCATAGCAAGGTTCTCTTGGGTCATGGATTGGATACCTGTGGATCCACAGTCATCAAAATACTTTACATAAGCCAATCAGGATCAACTCACTTCATTTGACTAATAGGTGCTTTATCGGGCTAGTATTTATGTGCTGATAAATGAGAGTATGTGTAATACTAGTGTTTCGACAGAGACGTCTCTGCATATGAAATATAAACACAAATGTTGTATCCTTGTACAATTCTGTTGCCTAACCATTTGAACAACTAAAGAACAACTTACGTTAAAACAAACTCATTGATATGCAAGAACACACACACATGCACACACACTCACACACACACATGGCAGCATAGTAATACCTGACAGTCTCATCGGCCAGCCACCCGGCGTCACACTGGTGGAATCCTCCATCATATGCAGCCTGTAGCTGCTCAGCTGTGGCGATGACCGCACTGTTCTGAATGCAGGCGCCCTTGGCTTTCTCGAAGGTCAGTGTGTAGCGGGAAGTGATGGCACGGTAATGGAAAACAATACCTGTATTGAAAATATGAAAGTGTGCAGCATGCCAAGTCAAATGCAGCTCTTTTGAGGTCATGATTTCCAAAAGACCGATGTGTTTCATATGATTCATCTTTTTGGGTAACACTTAACTAAGATGGTCTGCCTACACAGACTTAACAGATTCTTTGTGAAAATGTTCAATCTGTCTACTGAATGTCACTGTCTTAACCCAAACAATTCCAAACCTTGACATTATCTATATGCTAAGGTTAGCAGTTAGTCATTTTTTCACAGATTACATATTTTTTAGTTTATTTATAGTCTAAGAATCCATAGATAATGTCCTTCATGGGAAGTATATTTGTATCTGCTATAAGTGTCAACACAGAACACCCACCTTGCACTTGCACCTCGACAGTGTCATAGCTGTCCTCGATCTCATGCATGACCTCACATCGGAACACTCCGGTGTCGTTGGTGAGCATCTCCGTGATCTTGATGGAAGCGTCTGTGGGGGTCATGGGATAGCCCACCATGGTGACCCTGTCCAGGTAGTTGTCCGCCACCCGAATGACGCCCTCTGAGGCCACCAGGACGTCAGTGACCTTCTCCTTGTTGATGTGGGTCCACTTGATGCGGTGGGCGAGTGGGGTGACGGTCGGGGCTCCGGGGTCGTGGGGTGTGTTGTCCTGGAAGTAGCATGGCAGGACGAGAGTGCCCCCTAACAGCACACGCACGGGCTTCTCTGATGGAATGCTGACGCTCAGAATCTCAGGGTCTGTGTACATACACATGCGTGCACACACACACACACACACACACACACACGCAAACATGAACAACCATACATACAGTAACATTTATTACGTACAAATAGCATACAATTGCATATACAACAATTTATACAAATGTTTATTTGTTTACATAGAGTCAGTTACACTGCCTGGTTTACGCTATAGTACACTATATAATGAATGAGTGGACATTTGATATTTGTTTCAAGACTTCATAAATAATGATAATCTTGCTATACCTTGCAGGTGGTATCTTACCTGGGCCTGACATATCACTGAACAACATGCCATTGTTTGATGGAATGCCCAAGCTCAACATCACAGAGTCTGTGTACACATAGAAACACACACACACACACACACACACACACACACACACACACACACACACACACACACACACACACACACACACACACACACACACCACACACGTACATACATAAACAGAAACAGTGTGAAATATGTGCTGTGCTGTCTATAGCTGCATATACAGAAGAAAGATATGAGACTCTGGGTGGGGTGGCAGCTTACCATCTGACATTTCAGCAAAGGTATTAGTAGTCCATATGGTTTGCCACAGCGTACAAAACACAAACAATGCAATCATGGTGTACCTAAAAATCAAACAATATTAGATATATCAAACAATGATGTTTTTACATATTTATTGAACAAAATTGATTCATTAGGCATCTTAACATCTGAGTGTATCGCCGTAAATATACACATAAGACAACATGGCATGGCACTGGATAACCACAATGAGCACAAAGACTCAGAAATGCACCGCAGAACTTACCAGTATTTCATCACTCATTAACTCTAGTACAGTAAACTACAGTACATTACTGTGCTGGGAATGAACCTGTGCCTAATACAAGAACACTTTGTCTTGAAACTGTAGTGCTAAATGGACAAACATGGAAAAAGTGTGTTATAATTTTGATTTAATCCAAATGTTAGAGGAAATGTACAACCGAAAAAGTGCCACTCTATGGTACCTTTCAGTGCACACTCATGCTGGGTGGTGGAGGAATTGGTGTGTCATGAATAACTGAATGCCAAATGTTGAGGCTACAGCCAAAGAAAAGACTACTGTTCCCAGAGTGCCACAGTATTTCAGGGAAATCGCACTGAAGCACAAGGAGGAAGAAACAAAACATTTGTCACTCTTGCCAGCCTGTCAACAAACTTGTCAACGGTCATCAGTGTCTCTTCTACATTCAGCTTTAGTACAGGGCCTTTGTGTTAAGGCACACACGTACACCCTCTACAGTAGGCAAAGCTGGGTTTGAAAATGCCACATCCCAGTTTAAAAAAATAGTCTTCCTTAACACCCTAACTCAGGCAAGTCTCAGGGCACACCTACTGGACCCGTGAACCAATGAAATTGCCTTATTACTGCAACAGATCTTGCAGAGAGGAAGTTTTCCTCATGATAGAATTTCCAGATGTCATAAACCAGGAAATGACCTCAGCACTAAGTCTTCAATGCACAATATCTTCTTAAGACCGTTAGGGAGCACAGGCATCCTTTGCGATAATGACCCCTGTGTTCATTCTGACATGGTTCCTCAAGAGATCAATCACTTGTGCCATAATTATAGCAAAAAGATTCCCGCATAAAAAATATTGATGGTTGTTTTTTAAGTCTTCACTTTGTGAGGGCTGCCTGATGAAAAAATATGTCCTGTCAAGGCAACAAGATCATAACTGAAAGAAAGAATGTGGAAAGAAAAAAAACAGTCATTTGTAAAGGGAAACTTATAGCCTGACCAGCTATAAAGCTACGGGGCCTTCATCTGTTCTCTCTCAGGGACACTCTAAGTTCTTCCCCTAGCAGACAAGATGCCATTTAGTTAGTTTAACAGTGCACGTTAAAGGTGAAGTCAGCTTTTTTACCCTGTAAGGTAGCCACTTAAAAACTCAACTGACAAACAACCTCCCACTCAAAGGCCCTCCTCCTCAAACATGTTTGCTCTATTGGCTAGGACTCATGACAGAATGAAAGATCATTGCCTTTATCATGACAGTGAAAGCAGATTATGAGCTAGACAACAGATGTTCTTTTTTTATAACATTAAAAAGTGAAGCTATGGAGATGGAGGTGTCAGAAAGTCAGAAGCCTGCCACATATTTGATCAAACTGTTTAGGATGTCCTGGCTGAGTAGGAAGAGGATCACTCCATCTGGATCAATGTGGGTACTTAGATGAGAAAAAGACTTGTGTGAACAGCATTTTGTAGCCTCTGGAGAAGGTATCTCTAACTTGTTATTTGATACACGATTGTTATAGCAAAGAGCAACCCAACCCAGCCTCGAACCCAGGTCTCCTGAGTACCAAACACGCACTCTGATTGTAACACCAAAGAGCCAGGCTCATTGTAATGGCATGTCATTCTCAACTTAGTGAAGACACTCCATCACAATTGCACTCAATGTGCATAGGAAGTGGCAAATGGTACAATCCCTAAAAGGCCAACTTTGTTGGGCTGTCTGCTGCAATGCACCTCAGCGAAAGATATTTTAAAGCAGGACCAGGAATGTAGTAAATCTCCATCAACATAAAGATACTCACAAAAAACAGCATTTTCACTGCTCTGGCCTCTAATGTAAATCATAATGTATCAAATCATCGAAGAGGATGGAGATCTAAAAGTGCCGATGCCACTGTAGGTTGTCTTTAAACACAGGCTCATGTTGAATGGTGGATGAACTGATGCTTATTAATGACTGGATACTAAGTGCTGAGGCTACAGCCAAAGAAAAGACTACTGTTCCCAGAATGCCACAGTATTTCAGGGAAAATGCACTGAAGTACAGGGAAGAAGAAACAAAACATTTGTCACTCTTGCCAAACTGTCAACAAACTTGCCAACTTGTCAACAAACTTGCCAACTTGTCAACAAACTTGTTAACGGTCATCAGTGTCTCTTCTAAATTCTGATTCGGTACAGGGCCATTACGTCAACCGACACAAATAGCGCCTCTACAGGAAGCCAGCCTGTTTTTAAAAATGCCACATTCCAGTTTAAACAAATAGAGTAAGGTCTCCTTTAACATCCCAACTCAGTCACGTCTCAGGGCACAGCTACTGGACCCGTGAGCCAGCGAAATTGCCATGGTAACAGATCATACAGAGAGGGACTTTTCCTCACCTGTAGAATTTCCAGAGACATCACAAAACAGGAAATGACCTCAGCACTGAGTCCTCAATGCACAATAATCATCCCTTTTAAGACTGTTAGGGAGCACAGGCATCCTTTCATAGTAAAATGATCCCTGTGTTCATTCTTACACAGTTCTTCAAGAGACAAATTACTCCTGCCATAAATATAGCCATAGGAAATTTCCACAAAAAACATCAAACTTTGCTCTTAACCTGAGATTTTGTGATGCCCTACTGAAAATAAAAATAGTCCTGTCAAGGAAAGCAAGATCCATATTGTAATAAATGCATGTGGGAAAAGGTTAAGTCCTAGAGGGAGACTTATGGCCCAACCAGCAATGAAACTACTGGGACTAAATCTGCACTCTTTCAGGTATACTCCCTGTTCCTTAGCAAAGACAAGATGCCATTCAGTTGATTTAAAAGTAAACATTAAAGGTGGAGTCAGCTTTTTTCCCCTGGAAGGTAACCGCTTGGAAACTCAACTGACAAACAAAATACATTGCCACCCACCCAACCTTGCATGTTTCTCTTCCTCCTCATACACATTTGCTCCACTGACCAGACCTAACGTCCTGACTGACAGATCATTGCCTTCATCATCACAGCATGCATTTGAATCACCATGACAACCCCAGTCGTCCTGTGACACTCACAACTAATACAAAATGCCATTCAGTTTTTTTAAAAGTACACATCAAAATTTCAGTTACTTCACTGAAATAAAAATAAACTTTTTTCCATTTTACAGTATTGGAGTATGGCAGAGAAACAGACAGGCAGTTAGGGGCTGGGGGGTGGGGTCCTTAGCACGTTCCCCCTAGTGGGCATTATGAAAATAACAATTAAACTTGTTTTCTCTGTTCTAATTTTTACATTCCTGTAATGAACCTAATATTTAATAAATAACATTTTTGCAGTAGGTTTTTGTAGGTATTGACAGACCGGGGGTTAAAAACCAGAGGTTTAAAGCTCACAAGGATATACACAAAGTGTCCCCCTTATGCTAAACTTAATGTATAACATTTTGGGCTTAGCAGAATACATGTCTTTGGGGAAAAGCAAAAGCCGTGCCATAGCCAACCGAGCCAAAATACATAAATGGGCTCTGTTGTAATCACTGAATGAGTAACATTTCCTTTGCCATAATAAAACAAGTCCTCCAAGATGGATGACAAAGATTGGTAGAAAGCCAATGACTCAGCCCAACCACTGTTGGCATGCAGGATACATTCAGTTAAATCATCAGTCTATGGGGCTGGGTAAGAATATGTACAGAGCAGTGAGTAAACCAATCAGGGAAAAGTTTACATACAACACACCTCAAAACTCTGAAGCCTAACGCTACCTGAGAATGGCCAACTGCCAAACTGGTCCCACCCAATCAGATTTAGTTTTTCCTGGGTGGGACTGGTATGTGGAGGCATACTACATCACTTGATATACTGCAGATCTCAAGGTCTAATAGAAAAAAAATACCAATTTTCAAAGCCAGTCTCTCAAACTAAAGATGTTAAATGGAGAAGATACATAACATACACTAAGTTTTATTACATCAACGAATCAGCAATTTGTTACATAATAAAAGCATCCATAATGCAAATACATAATACAAAACCATCCATAATGTTGTCAGATGATGGGCTTGGATTCCTCAGAGCAAACTTTAGACTGGACGAAAGCTCTGGCTCCACTTGCCCCACTTGTCCTCTCACTATAAAACTACAGTCAGTGTCAATTGCTCATCGTCATAATTTAATAATAACGCAAGAGATCAGAGAAATCTTTTGTGACATGTTTGTCTGGCCCTGACTAATATCAATAGCATGCTAAATAATTCATGGCCGCGAGCGACGGCGGGCTGGCCTGGGGTGAACCTGCGGGCCGTGCCAACGCCTTGTGGTTTCCAGCGGATGGCTGCCGCTCTGGCAGCGGGGCAGGATTCTGCACCGGTGCGCCAGCTGAACCGGCAAACACTACAGAATCTTTTTAGCGTCTGGAATAGCCCAAAGAGAGGAGGAGAGAGGGATGGAGAGAGAGAGAGAGAGAGAGAGAGAGCTACCGTGGAACGAAAACCAAAGCTTTCTGTGGTACAGTACAACAGGCTTTCGCCTGGGTGGCTGTGCGTGCGTGCGTGCATGTGTTTGTGTGTGTGTGTGTGTATGTGTGTATGTGTGTGTGTGTGTGTGTGTGTGTGTGTGTGTGTGTGTGTGTGTGTGTGTGTGTGGTGTGTGTGTGTGTGTGTGTGTGTGTGTATGGCATGATGCTTGTATATGGGTGGCTCATGCTTGAGTAGGGTAACAGTAGTTGGGAGAAGGCATGTGGCACAGTAAGGCAAAGACAAAGCCCACATAAAAAAAATCACAGCCAATATTCCAGCGTATAAAGTGGTCAAATGGGAACAGCCATTACAAGTTTTAAACATTTTCATCAAAACAGATGTTATTCTGTCTCTCTCTCTCTCTCTATCTGCCTCCCTCTTTCTCCCATCTGTCTACTTTCTTTCCTTCGTCTCTTCCACTATTGATTTATCTCTCTTTCCAAACTAATTTGGTAGCTGACCCCAAAGTCAATGTCAGGAATTCCCTGTTGATGGAAACAATGACATCTCTAATGGAAACAGTACAGTGACATCTGTCCAGCCTGTCCTGTCCCGCCCGTCACGCGAGAGCAAGCCTATGTCCTTCTATGCCCCATCCCCACATCTCAAACCCTTCGTGTGAAGCGCATGTGGTCAGGAGAAAAAGATACGGGAGATCACCCAAGGTCACGCAAGTGATGAGGAGCAGCCTATGAGTTTGTGCATTTAAGTGTGTGTGTGTTTGTGTGTGTGTGTGTGTGTGTGTGTGTGTGTGTGTGTGTGTGTGTGTGTGTGTGTGTGTGTGTGTGTGTGTGTGTGTGTGTGTGTGTGTGTGTGTGTGTGCCTGTTCTTCCTGCAGTAAGCATTATGGGGACCCTGGTGACACAGGATCCAGTGTTTAGAGCTCCCCCCATCTTAAAAGGGTCGAATTTAGTTTGCTCCACAGCTAAGCACTTACAGCTTCGCACTCAAGACTAATTGTATTCAAGACTAATTTGATTTGAGGAATGTGAGTGTTTGTGTGGTAGGGAACTGACACTATAAGGAACAATGGGCAATCAACACTTAACTCGTAACTGTCAGTCAATGTGAAAACAGAGTGACACAGAAACGTACGCTTAATGGAGCACTTGTAATATCCATGAAAGTCCATTTTATATCTGACAGGTGGTCTACAGACAACGGGTGTTTCAGGTCTTTTTCACGTAAAGACCAGTCTAGCCAGGTTTAATTATCCTAATTAGTATTTAAGTGGTTAAATCCTGTTCTTCTGCTAACCCGCTTGCTTTAGGTCGTCTAGTCAGTTCGTTCAAGGTTCTTAGGTGTCCCATTCGTTAAATTAACTGGCGGTAGAATAATGCAAATAAATAAATACTGGACACTCAAATAATTCCCTGACCCAAGCATCTTACCCATTCATATGATGAATAACTCTTACCTTGGCGTTGCGTAAATCCCAGTAACGTGCAAATCTTGTCTACGCTTGTCAAGTTGATCTTGCGCTTGTGCTTTATATCACTCTGGAAGAGCCGGTGTTTGGCCAGCGATTCCGTTACTTCGTTGAATGCGTCCTCCCCTGATCGGACGTAGGTAGAGATGCTCAGAGCTTGAGGTTTGGAGGCAGAAAGAGTTGCCCTGTAAACGCAAAGCAAGTTTAGCTGTCAAAGGTAAGAGGAGGGAGGGTAACGGAGGAGACAGCAAAGGAGGTGGAGAGAAGGAGGGAGAGAGACAGAGACAGAAAGAGCATAAACTTTATTTTGGCACTAACTCAAGTGAGGTAATGCTACACGCGGAGTCCTGATGACTTCAAAGCGCATCGAAACCTGGACAGGGCTCGAATAGCTGGCTTAACAATAACCTAACAATTTAATACCTAGTAAACTACGGGGACACAACGGATAAAGACCAACAGTGGTATGAAAAAGTTTGATTGTATGATCTTTCTTTATTTTGAAAGACGTGCCATGGATACTTGTGGTAACCTACTTCTTTACTTGACAGCAGTTACACACCGAGAGGTCCTTTAAATGCATTTATTTGGGATACACTTTCACTTTCCAGTAATGTCGGCTATCCATTGTGTCTGTGACGAAAAGATGATTTTAAACTGGCGACACTTCATGTAGCCTACTCAGACAAGTGAGCAGACCGACCTATAGCCTAAAATGTTCCTACGAGTAAGACACTAAGAAAAAGATGGAGAAAGTTGCGTCTCTCTCTCCTCCTCCATCCATCAGGTTAATTAGTGTAGAAGAAACGCAAACAACACGTTAGGGAAAGCGCAGACAGAGAAGGTCTTTCACGAGCGCGACCCACCCCGGCGCTTTCTCCCAAAATACCACAAATTCTCGCGCTGTAGGAAATAGCAACATGCGTAATTAAAACATATACATTCAGGGAGTGGCACACTCGGAAACAGTCCAGCCTTTACCGCTAGTAGCCAGACCTCACCTGTTTGCTTCAGTGCTTGACGCAATGCCCAACCCTAGCCTAGCGCACTCACTGTAAGGAGGGAGTCATGACAAGGCCAAAGTGAAGGCGATCGGCTATCGAGACATCTAAATAAGTAAATATGTGTCAGCCTTTCGTGCACTATGAACGAATACGTTTCTAAAGTTTCATGGATAATGCTGATAGTCTACACACAGTGTGTGAGTGACCGGCAAGTGTTAGTTTGGACCTATGTGACATTTAACCTCAAAACCTCAGAGGAAAACATCCCACTTTCTAAAATTCAAAGTAGGCTATTATGTAGCTAAAACGACTACAAATGGTTGATGACACAGTAAGACTATGTGGGCTTATCAAAATATCTTAAATGTTCTGTGGTTTTGTGTTAAAAGTAGGCCTAACAAATAAGGAGACCATTGTTGAATAGCTGAGAACAATAGATGTACTCAGGAAATGATTTTTCAAACTAATTTTACAAGTCAGGTTGGCAGGCTGGGCAGTGCTTCTTGGAAGAGGTCAGAAAAAGTCTGTAAAAGATTCTGAATGGCTTACAGTACTGTCTCACGTTTCTGGTTACTGGCACTCAACATTTTCCTAAGTTCCTTGCCAATCACCTTTTCAGTTCATAAAGTGAATTCATACACAGTCACCGAACCACTTTCCCAATACAACTGCACAACAGTGTGTCATAGTTTCTTAATAGTCTCTGGGTACTTTTCCAGCTCTTGTGTCTTGTTAGCAAGACTACAAGTTGTTTTGGGTGTGTCAGTGCATAGCTGTCCCTGGCTAAGACCACACGAGGAAAGTTTGTGTTTCTGCCCTCTCCACCTGGTCAAAGGAGTCTCCCTCCCCCCCAAACATGCACCATCAATGCATCACTGACAGAGGCCAAGGAAACCTGGGAAATACCTCTGCCTCACATGGGCAAGGGTGACTGTTTCATGTGAGTAGGGGGCTTAAAACTGCACGAGGGTGTGTTTTTGAGTTTGTTTTTGAGTGTGTGTGTATGTGTGTGTGTGTGTGAGAGGTTTGGCTGTGTGGACACACTCAAGGGTAGCGTAGGGTAGGGTGACTTTGGCCCCACCAGGCTTTGAAACATGGTGCAATTTCCAACGAGTTCAAAAGTGCCATTGTTTTCTGCTGATGCATTTTAGCTGTACCAGAGTGCTTTATTAGCAGAAAACATGCACTGCATTCCCTTTTATTGTTGAGGTGTGTTTAGGTGATATGTTGAGGAGTGAACACATCAAATTACAACATAACACAAACAACTACTCTGGCCTTTTTGCTTAAGTGTTTAAAGTGTTTTACAGTGTATTAAGTTAACAATTACTGTCTTCACAGCAATACTAGTATTCTAAAGGGGCTTTCATTAAATTACATTTACTTAAACATAATCTCTTGTTGACAGTAATTGCATCCTGTACAGAGACAAAGCCTGAGCTCCCTTGAGGAAGTGTCATAACTGCTAAGCATATCAATGGGGAAATGTGTGCCAAGACCACCAGAACTCCAGGTGACTGACACCTTCACCATAATCTTCATTTGTTTTGTGAAGGAGCACCATTGGTCATCCTAAGAGTTCTCTTTTGCAAGAGGGCCCCAACAACACCTCAAAGGACAGCTCACCAATCTTCCCTGAAAAGCACACAGCTTACTTTCAGTAAGGAGCTGAAGCATCTGTACGACCCAGGAGGAGGAAAACCAGAACTCAGTCAATTTCAGGTGATTGACACCATTGGCACCACAGTCTTCATTTGGTGTATGAATGGGTGTCATATGCTTCTGCTCATCCTCAGGGTCTTGCAAGAGGGCCACAACACCCTAAAGTACTGCTGACCAACAGCCCCTGTGAAGCAGGCAGCCCTCCGCAAAGTGCCAGAGGAAGCATCCGTCCCATCCAGGGAAAACCAGCCACCTCTTCGCAGTCCCGTGAGAGTACATTGACACGGTCGGGGCAGATTGTCGCTCCAGGACTCTCTTCCTCTCTCTGGGTACATTTTTACTGTCTGACACAAACAGTTCATTTCCAGGAGGGCCATGAGGAGCGAGACAAGAG
>CM059280.1:18202782-18232782 GCA_030347295.1 Setipinna tenuifilis | reverse complement strand
GAGTCTACTCTGTCTCCCTCGACATTGGTTCAATGAATAATACACTGTTGGCGTTCCGCAAGTATTGCAGGCTTCATATGTTATTTCCAACGATTACATGTAAAATCTGACCAGATCTCACCGATTGAAGCTATAGTCTATCAGACCACTAAATTAGCCTAACCTACCCAAGGAGTGTTTCGCGCAGATGTCCTTGCTTTGAGCCAGACGCAAAGAGCTATTAGTAAGTCACGGTTCATCAGGATGAAACTGATAAAAGCTCACGTCGTGAGGTGGACTTTATTACTTTGGTCGTACAAATGGCCGAGGCAAAATATCAATGCACCAGCTGCTTACACAGCTGTGGTCGCTGTGGGTATTCTTAAAAATCGCAAGCACATCATTTTGGTTGAGAGCAAGAGCTGGATTGTGGTAAAGCCAAACTAGCTGTTTAGATTTTTAGACCTGCACATATTGGTTCATCTTTTCAGTAGGCTACTGTTGTGATTACTAATTCCTTTTCATACCCCCTAAACATTTTGTTATAACTATTTTATTACATGAATTTAATTTCATAGTTACAGTGTACAAAGTTGAATGCTTTTGTGTGTGTGTGTGTGTGATCACAAATGTAGTGAGCCAGCACTGTGACTGCATGAAGGGCAGTCATATCCCACATTTGTTTGTGGCCGTGTGTGTGTGGTGGAGGATCTGTGCACCAGTGGCTTTGCTTTGCCTCCTGATTGCAGGGAGGCACTGAAGTAATAATGTGTTAGGGTGCAAAGGTGGTTAGCTTTGGCCCCTCTCTGATGACCACATGTGGCCCAGTGACACCCATCTGACGTCCACACCCACCCTTCTAATGGCATTGCCTCCTGCCTTAGCTGGCGTGGACTGAGAGAGAGAGACTGAGAGAGAGGGGGCAAGAGAAAGAGAGAGAGAAAGAGTAAGAAAGAAAGAAAGGTCCAAAGAGACACTAGTGAGAGCACAAACAGAGTAGGAGGTAATTAAGTGTCTCAAGCTGCTTGCTATTCCTGATAATTAGTGTTGGGTTGGCCTGAGCGAGTGTCTCTTAGAGCTAGCTACAGGCCCCAGAGAGGTTCTGCGATGAGGAAAGGTAGTGGGCACTGGCACTGGCACCTGCTGCTGAGGTTGCAGTTTATGCAGATTGTGTGTTAAATATGCCTGACTAGGCTAGTCTTTCTGCAGTCCCTTCATACCATTGAGAGTCTTTCTGGATTCATATGAACTTTCTCTGTCGTGAGACTTTATTGTGTGCAACATCAAAACAAATATGAATGATGTCTATTACTATGTTTACATGCACTTACATTGCTTAAAAGTATCCCAAATATGATTACAATATTAAGTATCCCAGCTTTGCATTTGTGCATGTAAACACCTTTTCCTGACTTCAGTATCCCAAATAAGCCTTCTGAGAAATCGGGATATGCTAGGTGGAGTATTCCGAAAGAAACCGGGATGCTGTGGCATGTAAACACCTTACCGAATACTGAATATTCTGAAGGCCTTGTCTGCTTACACACAGGCATATGTTAGAACGTTGTTGTTGGTAACCAGGTTACACACATGTAGAAAGAATGCTTTAATGGAACATTGTGTTTGCCTAAAGCATTCTGACCTTGATTTCAGCTTTGCTGACTGTTTGTTTGTCTGTTTGTATTGTTTTTAGGAATTAACCCAATGGAAAGATGACTTATCTGGTAGGCTTCTTTGGACTTGCCGAGTCCTGCCGTTGGAGAATCTGATGTGAAAATGAGTTCTCAACATCCCTGTGCTATTAACAAGATCCACACCCTAATTGGACACCCCCCCGATTTAATTTAATCCCCCCCACAACCTGCTGCTCCCCCTTCCCACCTCCTTGTGGATCAGACCAATAGGTGAGTCTGACTGTGTTTACTATAGTGGATCTTACCAGTGGGTGAGTTCTGTTGTGTTCAGTTTAGAGGATCTGTAGGTCAGATGACATTTGATTGGATCAGAGGGGATTAGAGTTGTTTAAAATGTAAACACAACCCCCAGGATTGCTATGATTGGTCTGGTAAATCCCCGCTGAGTAAATCTTGCAGAGGCCTTTTGATGACTGTTTTTTTCTAGCATTCACCATTTAAAAGACGTACAGGCAAATGTTGTTGTAATGTGGGGGGACATTGAAAGTAACTAGAGAAGCACTGCATAATATGTTACCTGAACTAAGAGCACAGGCAGGAGGAATACATGGCATGACTTTTACTTTTTTAAACTGTTTTGTCCACTCTGACTGTTTGTTTATTTTTCATTCTTTTAAGCAGACCCCCTCGTCTCCTCCTTGGTACAGTGCCCCCTGCTGGGTGAGTGGTGGGCCGGGCGGGCGCGCGGTGAGCAGGCTTGCGATGGCGCGGCGGGACGCCGAGGCTTGTAGCCGCCGCCGTCGTCGTCGTGGACTGTGATGTCCGAGTTGGGCAGCCCGGGCGAGAGCCAGTGCGGCGCTCCCAGATTCTTTGTGGGCGACGAGGACGATGAGAGCGAGGGAACGGACTACGGCTGCAGCATGAGGACCGAAGTGGAGCTGTACGAGGACGACGAGGAGGCCGACTCGGTGGGTGGGACATGTGTTCGTCCGTCTGTCTGGGGGCAGAGTGGAGCTTAGTGCCTGTCCAGTCTGACATCCGCGAATTTGCTCATTTTCATTTGAGATAAATAAAACATCCATCCATCCATCCATCCATCCATCCATCCATCCACCCATCCATCCATCCATCCATCCATCCATCCATCCATCCATCCATCCATCCATCCATCCATTCATCCATCCATCCATCGGTGTGCCACTATAACCAGTAGCTCGGTTTCCATTTAACTCATGTGCATTTGTTATGTGTATTCATTGTATTTCATCTTTGTAAAAAAAATTCTGCATCAGTGACCATGCTTGTGTAAACATTGTAAGAGTTTTGTTGATGATTGTTTCTGAAGTCAGCTTGCACATCACTAAGCAGGTGTCCACCTAACTTTTTCATTTTGGCCATTCTATGAAGAAGCCCTAGCTGGACATACTTGCAAATCAAATGACCTCTCCCAATGCTCATGCAAAAGTGACCACTGATGCCTTCTTTTGTTCAACCAAATTACCCTGAACGCACATACCCAATGCAAATGAGTTGAACTGAACCTCATGTAACCAGCCCCTGTCTGAAAACCCTGAATCATCTTGGGCAACCCTCTCTCAGTAATCAGAGTGACATGCAACACTCACGCAGCAGCTCATTACAGTACGTCAGCTGCACCCGCTAACTGTAACTTGGGTGTCTTTGCTCAACCTACACGGCAACCAAAAATGGCAGCCAGGGGACCGGGGAGGGATGCTGACTAAGCTTTACTCAGCGTTTATCTGCAGTCATCCTCTGCCATCTGTCTGCACTGTAACTACCACCTCAGTGTCAACTCTGCAGTGTCTGCGACTTTTTCTGAGTTATGCGGTCTCTGCAGATTCATGGTCATTGCCTTAATCGTAACTTTTGGTCCCAGAAGCTTTATCATTTAGTGTGGCTGAAAGGAGGAGAACGATCGAAAATAGAAAATGGAATTTACTGCCGTAGCTGTAACCGTGACCATAACCATAACCATCACCATCACTTCAGCCGTAACTGTAACCAAAGCCTGACATTTACTTTGCTTCCATTTTGGCTTAGCCAGTGTGTGTGTGGATGAATAGTTGGATGATGTGTCAGGCTTTTCTTACAGCATTTGTCTGATCTTGTGTTTTGACCCAGTTTACACTAGAAACACCTGCACAGCACCTGTGGCATCAAGCCCCTTTGCCCAGTTGGCAAAATACACCTGTCCTATACACCTGCCCAGGCTGCCACAGAATGTTTACCAACTATGCCTGTAAACTCATTAAGTGTCTCTTTCTCACTCTCTGTCTATTTTTCTCTCTTTTTTTCTTTCTCAATCTTTTACTGTCTTTTAATCCTAATCTCTTCCTTCCTGTCTCCTTCCTTCCTTCTCTTCCTTCCTTCTCTGTGTGCAGCCTCCGGAGAGGCAGATCGTGGTGGGCATCTGCTGCATGATGAAGAAGTCCAAATCTAAACCCATGACGCAGATCCTGGAGAGGCTGTGCCGCTTCGAGTACATAACCGTGGTGATCTTCCCCGAGGACGTCATCCTCAATGAGCCGGTGGAGAAGTGGCCACTCTGCGACTGTCTCATCTCCTTTCACTCCAAAGGTCTGTGATTGGTCTGTGACTCCATCATTGCCATGGCCAATGCAAATAATTTACTGACAGTGTAAAATCAATCTAGCACAGGATTTGCACCTTTTCCGACATTCTATTAGTTCTATTAGTTTAGATTCCATTGTTTTCAACACAACCTCACACCAGTGTCAAACTCTCAAACTCTGCTGACAACTTTGTGTCAATTACTGTTCGGGATTACTTTTGTCAGCAACACTCTATCAAATCAATTGTTTATAACGAGTGTTGATCGAATCCTATGATGGTCACTGTGCAGCCGGTGTGTGTGGGGGGAATGAAATTGTCGAATTTGATAGTGCACCACAATATTGTCCAAGCTGGTGTGTGGAGGCCTTAACTTCTCATAATACTTTAGCTAGAATGTCACACATGCAAGTACAGCCCCCTTTCTTTTTTTCCGAGTAGGTCGAACAAGACCCTCTATTCTTTTTAAGTAGGGTCTGCTGGTTTTGTCCAGTACACTTGGTCTTGATCTCCCATATCGAACTTCCCTTAGTGATCTGATAAGACAGCACAAGGAATCACTCTGGACATCTGCCTCTTCAGAAACAAACACGAAGCAGTGAACCCGTGCTGGCTCCCTCTTTTTTTTTTTTAATTCCCTCAAGTCACGTAACGGAACTGGAGAGGAATCAGAGAACAGGAACTTAATGAGCACTTGGCCCAGTTGTTCTTTACACATAAACACCACCAAGCCTGCGTCCAAGTGCTGTTTACTGTCATTACGATAACACCCTCATAGAGCAGTGAGGACATTTTGAACTGTCTTTGTTTGGTTTGGTGCACTTTGAGGTCAGGTTCTTTTTGACCAAGGAAGGAATCTGATGCTGCCTGCAACACACTGACTGTCTTGTCTCACGTTCTCAGGCTTTCCACTGGACAAAGCTGTGAGCTACGCCAAACTCAGAAACCCGCTACTAATCAACGACCTAAACATGCAGTACTACATACAAGATCGGTATGCTATTCAACACCTAAACACACACTTCTCACCTTCAGTTGGCTACAGTGCAGAAACAGCATAGCACAGCTTTGAGATGTGATTCACACTGAATGTAAAACATTAAACATGTCTGCATTCATTACATGTTTTTCATAATTAGATTACAGTATGCTCTTCCAGCTAACATGAGGCTATAATCAAGACCGAGTGTGATGATATATTTTAGCAATCCTATCCAAATCATGGCTTCTGCTCTCCATAAAGCTTGATTGTAAGATGCTCCAATTAAGTAGACAATGCAGTTGTCTTGAAAGCAAGTTGTACAAAAAGAAACCATACCTTGGGTGGTATGATGCATTCCAACGTAAAATGGAGGACAGTTACCACCCAAGGCATGTTTTTCATCTAGTATAATGAGATGGCAGAGGTCATGGTGATTATATAGAACACCGTAGTTATCAAGGGTGTGTGAACACACCATTTTCTTTTTTTACCCTTAAAATGGGTTTCTCTGTAAAGCCACATGTAGATTAAAATACAGTTATTCATTTTAGATTGCTGTTTGTATTGTTTGCAATAGTGCAATTATCGCTGTTTGACCACTAGCTGTCAACTCATTCTCAGGGTTCAATTGGTGTTTAGCCAAGCAAACATGAATTGCCATGATGGTAACACATCCAAGTGAATTTTGTCTCAAATGAATGTCAAACACATTTGATTTTTAGATGCAGCTGAGTTAAATAAGATATTTCTGTTTCCTATATTAGTATATAACCAGCACTGACCATTCTGATGGAATGAAAAATGCATCACTGTTCATTGAGTCACACTTTGGCTAAGTTGAACTTGAGTTGTTCGAAGTTAAACAGTAGCCATGATTAGGTGAATTTTAACTGTGAATAGGTAAACTTTCACTAGCTCTGTTAAAGTAAACTTTAACTGTGCTAAGTTGAACTCTAGGTACTGTATGCTAAGTTAAATACCATCTGTGTTAAGTTGAATGCTAGCCATGCCAAGTTCAACTCTGGCTATGCTAAGTTCAATAGCTTTGCTAAGTTGAACTCTAGCTGTGCCAAGTAAGTTGACCCCTAGCTGTGCGGAGCTGAACTCTACCTGGGGTTAGGTGAGCTAATGGCATCCTCTCTGGCCTATGCTTATTACTCTTCAGGAGAGAGGTGTACCGTATCCTTCAGGAGGAGGGCATCGACCTGCCGCGCTACGCCGTCCTCAACCGAGACCCAGACAAGCCACAAGGTGAGACGCTCTTATTTTTAGAGTGGTATTTGGAAGCTCTTCATCTAGCAGCTTTCTGCAGCGCTATGATCTCATAGAATAGAAACCTGTGAAACAAACAGAGGCTAAAAATAGACTTTGTCTTCAGCATTTTATCTCTCGCTGTCACACAATCAAGGAGAAGGAGAAAAAAAAATGAAGATCTCGCAAGACGCTCATCAGTTCCATTTCCTGTTATCTGGCAGAGCTGTGGTTTTTATTTTGGTCTCTGGGCAAATATAGCTGCTAATGTGGAGCAGAACTGAGCGTTTGAGGACGCTGGACATTCTGATTCGTCTGTCTGGCAGTCATTAGTCATAATATCTATCAGCATCGCCCACAGTCTCCAGGGACATGGGGCAGAGTTATTAGATTACTGTTGTACAAACCTACGGCCGTTCCTTCACTTAGCCTCCAGGAGGAAGGAAGAGGAAAGGTCCATCTCAAAGATGAGAAATCTCCTTGGCTCCTTCTCTCACAGCCAGATGTGTGCTTTGGCCACAAGAGACACAACAATACACTCTCTTCTCTAATTCCCTACGTATTTCTTAGTCAATTTTTATATTCGCAGTTATCTGATTTCTCCAAATCCACTTAGTTTGGTTAAGATCAGGGCCATGATGTGTTTTCTTGTTGTGCAGTGGTGCTGCTAGAAATTCGGAATTAAATTGGGCCCCATAAAAGAACCCAAAGATCTCTACAATCCCCCCTCAAGGAGCCCCGATAATTGTCCTCACCTTTCCTAACTGTTGTCCTACAGTTCCAATTTAATTTCTAACACTTTAAACATTGCTCATCAAAATCTAGTGACTAATATTAGATCTATCAATGTTATCATTGCCATAGGCAGTACTGGTTTTACACACATGCTATGTCTGTGATCTCCCTGTAGAGTGTAACCTGGTGGAAGGAGAGGACCATGTAGAGGTGAACGGGGAGATGTTCCCTAAACCCTTCGTGGAGAAGCCGGTCTCCGCCGAGGACCACAACGTCTATATCTACTACCCCACCTCTGCGGGTGGGGGTAGCCAGAGACTCTTCCGGAAGGTTGGTATCCTCCCCTCTCTCCACCCGTTTAGTGAGTGCGCGGTCAGTTCAGTTAAAGTTTATCTATCGGACGTGGTTAATTTAAGCCCGCGTTTGCTCTGCATGTAATGTCATTTTGGCTCTGACCACAGCCAGCTGAAGTTCACCGCAATGCTGTTTATCCCACTCGGGTTAAATGTGTTTTGGATTTTTGCAATGGCACGCTTAAAGTTTGGTTTGGATCTAGTGTGCTGTTTTCAGTTTCAAGTGAAGCCCTATGATTTCTCTGGAGCTTAATTCCGTAAGCTTGCGGCTGGACCACTGAGTCCCAACTGCCCCCAAGGGCTTTCCTAAAAGCCCATTATCAGGCTGTAAAGCCACACTGCTGGGTTCCCATGCTCGTTTGTACTGACAAGCACAAGAAGAGGAATCACTGCATTGCTCCATTTCTTTCTTATACCTCCCTTTCTCATGCCAGCAAATCATCTCTGCAGCCCCAGTGTTAGTGGTGTAGGTCTCTGCCATTAAGATGGAATAATGCTGTGTGTGGTTAAAAAATAACACTGTCTTACGAGGAATCATAAAGATAGAACACACTGTGTGTGTGTGTGTGTGTGTGTGTGTGTGTGTGTGTGTGTGTTTGGTCAGTTGTAAAGTGAGTTATGTTCTTGGGCCCTCTTCCCATGAAAACAAATTCTGCACCTGTCTCGAGTGTAGGATATACTGTCCCATTCCTGGAGAGGCAGTTATGTGAGTGTGTCTGTGCGTGTGACTGTTTATGTGTGTTCATGAGTGTTTGTGTGTTAGTGTGTGTTTGTCTTTCCATGCCTCTTAGTAATCTTTCAAGTCCTTATTCTTTACCAGAGGCTGGGAAGTAGTGCGTAAAGCTGCACAGGTGTGTGTGTGTGTGTGTGAATGAATGCAGAGATAGAGTCTGTCTGTGTGTCTGTGTCTGTGAGATGTCTGTGTGTGTGCCACTACTAAGGCTACGGGTATGGCGAGTTTGTTGCTTTAACTCTGTTATTTAAAACCAAGTTACCCTCTTGTCTCATTTTGTCATGGAAATCAACTGTTTTTCATGACAATATTTGTATATACTTGGTATTTGAAACTACTTCAGTTGCTTAAGACCTGCATTAATCTGTATATAATTCTTTTGTGTGTGATTTTTTCCCAGAGATTAGATCACTTTGTCTTACTGACTCAGACATATTTCTTATATGTTTCATATACGTTTGGCTGGAGGTTAATTAGTACTAGCATGTGTAACTGTCTAAGATTGTCAAACTTGGATCATCTAGGTGTCAGTTTCCAGGTTTTCAAACATTTTGAATTCATTCTGATGCTGAACATCCATAATGGTAACCAACTTAGTGTATTATCCATCATGAGCTTTAGACCCTGTGCAAAGCTTCAAAATTAGTGATTGTCTTGAAGTATCCTCTTCAAAAATGGCCGCCATCTTGAATTTGTCACATGGCCAATCAGATAGATTTGAGTGTATGGGTTTTGAGCACATGCAGTACATGCCAAATGTGGTGCTTGTATCATAATTTGTACGACGCTTGACAAATTAGCACTATATCTGCTCTAGTAATATGTGTATAGTCACTTAGCAACGACCAATTTTATTAGCTGGTCTCCAGTTCCTGTCAGAGGAAAATAGACTCCCCCGAGAGCATGATGAGACTGGAGCTGTGTCTTAGCCTTTACACACACATGCACACACGCTCACATACACACACACACACATAATGTCTTAGCCTTTACACACACGCATGGATGAGTCTGCAAGTGCTGTGGTTATTTATGGCACTTTCTAGCATGTAAACACACCCACACGCACATAACCACACTGACGCACTGTACATGTCGCCCTCCCTGACTTTCTCCCTTTCTTATTAGACTCTCTGCCTCTCTCCCTTTCTCTCTCTCTGTCTGTCTCTCTCTCTCTGTCTCTCTCTTTCTCTCTTACTCACTAACTGTGTGTGTGTGTGTGTGTCCCTCTTTAACAGCGCCTCACACACACACACACACACACACACACACACACACACATGCGACCGTTTGCAGTGCAGGAGGAGGGAGTAGTAGAAGTGAAACCATGCCTCAGGCACAGCCACAGGACACGGCACTCACATAACCATACTGAAATCTCAAGACACACACACGTGTGTGTGTGTGTGTGTATGTTGTGTGCACATGTCATTTGGTATATGCATGTCTTTTGGTGTGTGTGTATGTGTGTATGTGTGTATGTGTGTATGTGTGTATGTGTGTGTGTGTATGTGTGTATGTGTGTGTGTATGTGTGTGTGTGTGTGCGCATGCCAGTCTCATGAGGAGTATGTATATGTATTTTGGTGTGTGTGAGAGAGTGAGTCAGAGGGAGAGGTCTGAGGTCTGAGGGGGGGAGAGAGGTCTGGGGGGGGGCACACTGATCTGCGTAACGTTGCATCCTCCCATCAGTCTGAATATTGATTTACAGCAGGCTATTTCTGTTACTCATTACTACTGCTTCACAAATGCTCTGGCAAAGACACATGCACACGCACACACACGAACGCGCACGCACGCACGCACGCACACACACACGCACGCACACACACACACACACACATACACACAATATGTGTCTGCAGAGAACAATGTAGTGTATAAATTATGTAAAAATAAAGCATATAGAAGTCTTATAAAATCCCAATGATTCCCATACAATATAAAACCCATATGTAATTAAATCATAAATCACATATCATGGCTTAGTCACACACTGTCCTCAGGGGTGGCTTTTGTCCCTCCAGCATTTACTCAGAACAAGCGTCTCCCTCTCCCCCCCTGACTGAGCTCGTTCTGTGACTAAGGAGCCGTTCATGCGCTCAGCTCAGCTCTGCCTGGAGCCTGGAGGCCAGCTCCTAGCGCCTGGCGCCAGCCCACTGTTCAGCAGCACCGCGCTTCACCACACAAACATGACGTAACGATGCGTTGCCATAGGGCTTCACAAGGAAGACGTGTCCCCAGTTGTTCAGTTTCAGGCAGCGCTGACTAGACCAGTGTTTGCATTCTCTCACGCTGTCTGTGTGTATGTATGTGTGTGTGTGTGTGTCCCAGTAATAATGCATGTGGTGCAACCAGTTACGCAACAAATTAGCCATAACTTGTTAGCCATATGTGAATGTGCCGAAGTGTTTCCTATATTGTGGGATAATGCACTCATGAACAGTGAGAACTTTTACTATATCAAGCTCTGGTGTAGTATGCTAAATGTGTGTGGTATGGATGGCAGTAGCAGCACACATGGCAGAGGTATGTCTGTGTGGTAGACCTTGACCTTTTAACTCTCCTGTGATCTTATTATGTAATATAAACACATGCGTAGGCAGGCCGGCACCCTGCTGCGGACTTGTCAAATGGTCCACATCTGACCATGCTTGTCATGGGGATGGACAAAATGCATTGTGATGGGGGATTGGTCATTCTGTATAATGCCCAGTAGTCTACGCTGCTGTATCCACAGCCGAGCATCCTGTTTCAGCTGGTTTTCTGAATGTATGACCTTGTGGTCTGCCAGCAAGATGGCAGTGTGTGTTCTTATCCTTATAAATGTGACGTGTTGCTGTGCTCAATTGGTGCTGAATAGCTTACTGTGCTATTCAGATTGTGCTCAATGGGTGGTTGCACAATGTTCACCATCAGCAGCTTGGGCATGACACACTCTCTCCACTGCCCGTATGAAAGTATGACATCATGTAATTTTAGGAGTGAACATTGCGCACATCCTTGTGCAATGATACAGAGGAAAATGAGGTTAAAATAGGTCTTTGTTTACTTGGGTTAAAAGACAGGCCCCTCACAGGACCCAGAATGATGCAAAATGATGCAAAACACACTGCCCACATCACAGTCCAGACAGATCAAAAACATGATGGCAAAATCATGATCCAGAACTAAATGCCAAAGTCATGTAAGACTTTTTGGAAAACAACGGAAGCAAAAAACCATGACATTTATGTCCCTGGATTTAAATCCTGTAAGGTATTTGAAAAAAAAGAGATCATACAAAAAGTCACAGAGCCCCTGCAGCAAAAAGCAAAAGCAAAAATGGCCTCTGGAGAATGTCAGAACATTTCCCCGGATATTTGTGTGATACTGGTGCCCTCCGTGCTACAGAGAATTAATGAATATGGTCATAGAAAGCATTTGCAAACGTACACTGGAAATTTCAGTTGGATAACATGTAACTTACTGACACCTGTTCCATTTACCTACTGCAGTTGGGATTTGTGTAAAACAGCAAGTGTTTTAACATAGTAGTGAATTCCTTACTGTTAAATTGGGTACATTTATTGCAGGGTTGTGCAACTTTGTAGTATTTGACATTTTAGTGGTATTTCAAACGGGTGTACAAAGTTGTGGTGTACAATGCATCTACTGCTGCAGCTATATAGCACTATATCATTTGTGTGCTTTTTTGCCAATAGTGCGTTTAAATTACTACCTCACTGTTACTGGACCTATTGATTCATCTGATGAATGTGCATCAGGGATCCTTTGCCGTTTTTATCAATTGGTACAATTCATTGCTTGAAATTATACCATAGTTTCCCAACACTCTAAAAACAGGTTCATAACTATATGCTCAACCCCCAAACCTTTAAACGCTTGGGGCGGTATTTCAGAAGGCAGTACTTGGTATTAATCACTTACATGAAAGTTTCAAGTCAGAACAAGTGGTAAATCTTCTAAGTAAAGCCATATGCCATAACATGTCTCTATATGAACATGGTTCAACATTTGGAGAATTTTGTGTTAATTGGGATTGAGTCGTGGTGATGATCAGTAATGATATTGAATGTCAGTGCTCTTTATTTAGCAATATATGCACGCTGGATGTCCATTTAAAGACATTATGGCCTTAGCGGTTTTGAATGTTTAGTTATAAATTTACTATTGTGTTTAGGCAATCAAGAGAAAACAAAGAAGTACAGCAAAGCTATTTTCACTACCAGGGTACAGTCATGTGGTAACTGTGATAACATGCACACCAACCCAAGTGCCCTCAAGGGCATCTCACGCTTCTCCTGGGTGTGTCTGATCAGAAAGGTGGGTGTGGCATGGAATTTTATTTAAAGAGAGCATTCTGCCATTTTCATTTGGGCATCCTGGATACTGGCATCCTAAGGCACCCCTAATGTATTCTAGTACAGTTGGACAGCAATAACCTTATTAAGCCTAACTATTTAACTACCTAACTGTTCAGCCATGTCAAACTGTCAACTTCCATCAACCATGTCTCCAGCCACCTAAATTAAACCATTTCTCTACCTATCAACAGGCGCGGCTGCTTCATATGGGCAGGTGGGGCAGAGCCCTCCCAAAGATTCCTCCACTAAGAAAACTAGATCCATTGATTAATAGTAAATAAAATGTTGTTTTATAAATGCAAAAACATTATTAATAATTTGTAAGAGAAAAGTTTGCTTGTCTTGATCACCGCCACAATGTAGCTGCTATTACGTTGAATTCTATCGCTAGAGGGGCAGACGATCTGGCTGCCCCAGCTCCCTATTGACAGTCTATGTAAATCTGTGCGCAGACGCAGAGAACACTGCAGAAAAAGCCATAGGAAAAAGCGCGGGTTTGTAGACGCCCACGGGGCAGAATTTATTCTGCCCTACCCGGAAAAGATCCTTCACTGTACGTCAGCCTTCTACTGTCTATGTATATTACTCCGCACGTCACCCAGTCAGTAGTATAGTTTAAACCATGGTGACCGAACATGCTTGCAACAGCGTGGAGTTTCTCTTGGAGAACTCTTTCGAGCGACTCAATATAGGAACTAAATTGCCAGTATGAAGTCTTGGACCCTATAAGCCAGACATACATATCGTTTAGCAAACGAAGGACAATGGTAGGTCATTTAATCAGACGTTTTCACGTTCGTGGTATGATAAAAAGCCTTGGCTCTATGATTGTCCAGAACGAAATAAAATGTTCTGTTTTTCATGCCTGTTCTTTCGTTCTTCTGTCATGGGTGGACAAGGGGGTATTTGGAACAGTGTAGGTGTGTGTGACATGAAGCATTTTTTCAAAAAAGGCGAAAAACACGAGCCTAGCAAGTCACATCTGAGTTGTGCTATAAAACTAGCCATGCTAGAGAATGCTAACATCGCAGCAGAGCTCCATTAGGGCTACAGTATGTGTGTTCGAAACAGTCCGCTTGTCTCACGTTAGTTTCCCTTTAGGAATTACAAGTTACTCTACTCTACTACGGTTCTTTGCCCATGTAGCGACAATAAATGTCACATCATGCACGAATGTGATACAGTACATTAATAACAAAAGGCAGGGTTTTAGTTATGTTACTTCAAGATTTCCTTTGGCTTTATTAATATAAATTATAAGACATTTTTGCCAAAAGCATGCCTGTACTTGCAAACAAGTAACCACGATTCACTTTAAAACCAAGTTTTACTTAATCACACACATATATTTCAGGCAAATAGCGTCTACAGGCATGATATACAATGTTTTTGATTATTTACTTTCCACCAGTAAACCAATTTTGCCCCCTGTTCGCGTTTCTGAGGTGACAGTTTTTCCTTTTCCCTTTATTTTGTGCGTAGCCATGGGTGAGGTGCGTGTAGGTGCGCGCATTTTCCCCATCAAGGTTGCTTTTTAAAGATAGGGGCATACGCGCTCTTTAGTGCATGTTATGAGTTAATTGTAATAAACTCGGTCATCATCAGCCTATCTGCCCTACCTTTTTTTCTACCCACGAGCCGCTACTGCCTATCAACCAACATGGCAGCCATTAAAATAAATCAGCTATGTCGTAGCAACCAAAATGATGATCTTGCACTTTATCATAGCAACTGACATAGTAACCACTTTGGATAGTATAGCAATAGCCTAGCAATCACTTCCACAGTTACAACAATTACAGTTTTCATGCACTGTGTAATTCCCAGGAATTACGTTCTTTAGTTCATTTTGCCATCATACTTACATTGTGTCTTCTAGAAATAATATTGTAAATGATTAATTGGGTGTTTTAAATATTTGTCATCATTATGTTATTTTGTATATCTTTTCTAAATGCTTTTGTTTGGGTTTTTGGTGTTATATGTATGTTTGTGACATGAGCTTCCTCTTTTGGGTAGTTCAGCCTTATTTCCCAATTTGGGGCAATTACAGGTGATTGCTGGGGGTATTTGAAGATGGCTCTCCTGTTTTGAGGCACAGGTCTTTTTTTGGTCCATGTTTTTGCATTGGTGTAAGTGCTTCACTGAAGATGCCATTTGTTTTTGTCTTCATCAAGTGTTTTTGTTTTGTTATTACTCATCTGGCAAGATGAAGGATAAATATTTGTTAACCTTTGAATCGGCAACCACCTCTCCTGCCTACTCTTTCCTCCCTCATCTCCGAAAGCTGCATCCTAACTAGTGGGTGGGCAGCTGCGGTCTTCATCAATGTGACAACAACAAATCTAGTCATTCTTTCTCTTATCAACAACACCTCGAACAACAGTGCTGTGAATTAATTCACACAGAACCTCTCCTTTAATTAAACCACTTTTGAGTGCACATCTGCGAACAGCAGTCCTTCTTGACTATCGTGATGTTGCCCACTGTGCACCATTTGCAGACAGTCATTCCATTGCACATGTAATGCACATCTCACTGCTCTTTTAGGTCAGAGCCCACAGTGCCTTATGGGGTTCTGCCATGTTAGCAGCTGTGCCAGGCTACCACTGGAGCTGCAGAGCTGAGTGTGTGCGTGTGTGTGTGTGGGTGTGTGTGTGGGTGTGGGTGTGTGCCTGTGCGGGTGTGGTGGGCTGTGTGTGTAATACTGCAGAGTGTGTGTGTGTGTGTGTGTGTGTGTGTCTGTGAGCTGTCTGCAGTGCTGCAGAGCTGTGTATGTGAGTCTAGTGGGTGTGTGTGCCACTGTAGAGATGTGTGTGTGTGTGGGGTGTCTGAGAAGTGTAAAAGGTAATGGTGTATCTACAACTATACATGGCTGTATGTGTGGTGGGTGTGTAGCACTGTAGAGATGTGTGTGTGTGTGTGTGTGTGTGTGTGTGTGTGTGTGTGTGTGTGTGTGTGTGTGGTGTAATGTAATGGTGTATGTGTAGCTCTGTAGAGCTGTATAAGTGTGTGTGTGTGTGTGTAACACTGCAGAGGTGTGTGTATCTGTGTGTGTGGTGGTGTGTGTAACCTGGATGGTGTTTGTTTTGCAGATCGGCAGCCGGAGCAGTGTGTACTCCCCTGAGAGCAGTGTGAGGAAAACTGGCTCCTACATCTATGAGGAATTCATGCCCACAGATGGGACAGATGTCAAGGTGCGTACGTGTGTGCTAGCGTGCGTCTATGCGATCTAAATTGGTGTTTGTCCTATGTCGGTCAAAGGTAGAAAATGTATGTATTGGTAAAATAATTTATCCAGCCCATACTGGAAGCCTTGTCAACATGGAGCACATAACATGATATTTGAAGTTACATGTTCTACATCTCAACAACACAGATAAAGAAAATCAAATTTCATAAAATCAAATTTCAGTCTTTGTCCATATGTGCGTGGCAAAGTATTAGAAGAAATGTGTGTGGTCAGTGTTGAGTTGATATTTTGATGGCATAAAAGCATTCATTTAACAGCAGGTAGTAATTTTAGGTCATCAGTATTTTACGTTACACTTAGCTGACGCCCTTATCCAGAGTGACGTACAGTTATTTAGGTACAGGGTTTCAATTACCGTCCCTGGAGCAATGTGCGGTTAGATCCCTTGCTCAAGGACATCTTGTACTGTAGTCTCAAACAGTACACTATCCAAAAAGTCTAATGTGTGTGGTCCTCTGTGTTGCAAATATATTAACGTTAGTAACCTTAACTATGTAACATGCTCTGCGTGTATGTGTGTGTGTGTGTGTGTGTGTGTGTGTGCGTCTGTGTGTGCATCTGTGTGTGCGTCTGTGTGTGCGTCTGTGTGTGCGTCTGTGTGTGCGTCTGTGTGTGTGTGTGTGTGTGTGCGTGTGTGTGTGCGTGTGTGTGTGCGTGTGTGTGTGTGTGTGTGTGTGTGTGTGTGTGTCTGTGTGTGTGCACACGTGTGTGTATTGTGAGAGCAGGTGTATACTGTGGGGCCTGACTACGCGCATGCAGAGGCACGCAAGTCCCCTGCGCTGGATGGGAAGGTGGAGAGGGACAGTGAAGGGAAGGAGATCAGATACCCAGTCATGCTCACCGCAATGGAGAAACTGGTGGCTCGCAAAGTCTGCCTGGCCTTCAAGGTTACACATCTGCCCTTCTCTTCTTTCACACACACACACTCTCTCTCTTTTTCTCTCTGTCTCTATCTTTCTCTCTCTGTCTGTCTATCTCTCTCCCTCTTTCTTACCCTTTCTTCCCTCCCTCTTTGTCTCTCTCTGCTTGGCTACAAGGCTAACCAAACGCCCAAGGGGATGCATAGCACTCTTCGCACATGGCCGTGTGGAAAGTCACAGTTACACTAAAAATGCAGTCCCGCTCTCTGTTATATATTCTGTACATTTTTTGAATCGCCCCACTTTGTGAATGTGGGGAAGTGTACTGTACAACAGCTGCACCAAGGTGAAATGCGTTGGCCCAGTTCAGAAGTGGGGCAGACGTGTTGTCCAACTGCCCTGAGTCCATTGATCCATCCACACATTGTAGCACAGTCTCAGATGAACTACCACCCCTTTTCCACCACTAAAAAAAGTCCAACTGCTCTATGTCCGTTAATCTATCTGCACATTGCACCACAGTCCCAGATGAACTCACAGTACTACATACCCTACCCCTCTAAAACAGAGCTGGTTTTTAATTCGACTGCAATTATCTCTTATGGCATCAGAAACCCGGTAGGCGTTCCTCTTAGGCTAATCGTGCCTGGTGGAGCCCTTAGGTAATAGACTGAAAAGATAGCGGATTTAATATCAGTTAGCACAGTAGCGCTCCTGATAAACAGGTGCTTTCACTGGAGCCTAATAGTCCTTAAACACAGTAGCCCGATGTGAATACGTCAGTGTTTATCAGGGAGGCACTCCATATCGGCAGTGCCAAGTCCCTGGTCTCTTTGTCACAGCAGCAAATGACTCAGGAGAATGTGGAAGAATAAAACGCATTTGATCATATTACACTTAGTCAACGCTTTTATACAGAGCAACTTACAGTAGAGGACAAGCTACAAACTGAAATGTAAAGAAATGAAAGTAGTGCAATGTTGGAAAAGTTGCATTTTCTAAAAAGGTCTTATTCAGTCTACTGTATTTATGAACCAAGGTGTGTCTGTCTGTGTGTATATCTGACTGGCCCCCTCTTGAAATTCCACAACCAGAATGGACTCTTATTAGCAGAAGGTCACTGTGCATTAATATTTGTTAACACACAGTTAACAAATGAATATTTGTTAATATTTGGTGTTTGATAAATTAAGATGCACAATATTTGTCCTCAAGTTTTCCTTTCATCTCCCCTTTCATGTCTTTGTGTGTCCTCCACAGCAAACTGTGTGTGGCTTTGACCTGCTCCGTGCGAACGGACACTCTTACGTGTGTGACGTCAACGGATTCAGTTTTGTTAAGAACTCCATGAAGTACTACGACGACTGTGCCAAGATCCTGGGGTAAGAGTCTTGCAAACGGAGACAGCGCACCCATTTCTACACAGACACTCTTCTGTCATGATTTAGCATTTTTAGGTTTGTTGGCATGGAGGGTAGGCAGGAAGTGTACTGCTGGGATAAAAAGCATACTAAGCTCATTAAAACCGAATCCAGGAAGTTATGTACCTTGCAGAGTAAAGAGAGAGCCAAATGCCACCTGCTTATCCCTGGCTTTTGGCCCCTAAGATTATTACACAACACAGCAACTGTGGTTCAGGAATAATTATAACAGCAAGCTAGCTGTGAGTGTGTGTACAGTATGTGTTTGCGTTTTCACAGGCATATGTATTTTGTGTGTGTATTTTGTGACTTTGCCTGGATACTGCTGGGTGGTGTGTGTGTATGTGTGTGTGTGATTGTGCCTATATTTGTGATAAATTCCATGTGTCTGTTTATGTATTTGTGTATGTGTGTGTGTCTGTGTGCGTGTATGTTTGTATTTTTAGGAACATTGTGATGCGGGAGTTGGCCCCACAGTTCCAGATTCCCTGGTCCATCCCCACAGAGGCCGAAGACATCCCCATTGTCCCCACCACTTCAGGCACCATGTGAGCGCCTATGACACACACACACACACACACACACACACACACACACACACACACTCACTTTTTTGCTTGGTCTCTCTCTCTCTCTCTCTCTCTCTCTTTTGCCCGCTCGCTCTCTCCCTCTCTCTCTCTCTCTCTCTCTCTCTCTCTCTCTCTCTTACTGTAAAACATGTGGCTGTTCAGCTGTACAAACACAATTTCACATTTTCACCTCAGCATGCAAACTCGCACCAAGATGAGCATGCTTTGTCCAGCTGCGATTTTGACGCACAAACACACACACACATTGTCACATTTTCTCATGAAAGCACAAACCAGTGTTTGTTCACCATGTAATTTACAGGTACTCTTATGAAGACACACGCTTGTACCGGTACACACACAAACACACACACACACACACACACACACACACACACACACACACGCACACACATGCAAACATAGCTTTTAATCTCTTTGGGATGTGTTCCAGGATGGAGCTGCGATGTGTCATCGCGATTATCCGACATGGCGATCGTACCCCTAAACAAAAAATGAAGATGGAGGTCCGCAACCCTATGTAAGTCCACCATAACCAAAAGCAAGCAACAGCCACAAGCTCACCGTATCTCCCATCTGTTTGTGCCTGTCTATTAAAGCATCTCTCAGCGAGGCCTCCTTCTGTTGTTCCTCAGGTTCTTTCAGCTGTTTGATAAGTACGGGGGCTATAAGACGGGCAAGCTGAAACTGAAGAAACCGAAACAACTACAGGTGAGGCCCTCACTCTCAGGCAACACTCTCTAAATAGTAAACTGACTGTGTTTGTATATCTCATTCTTCTCAAAGCGCCTAACATTGAATACTTCACATTCATCATCCATTTACATACCGGTTGTAAAAGCTGCTATGCAAGGTGCCGCTTAACACATTGGGATGGGGTTCAGTGTCTTGTTCAAGGACACTTTGACCTAGCCAGGAGAAGGTGGAATCAAACCCGTGACCCTTCAGCTGCTTCAGTTGTACCTCCTGAGCCACTGTCGCCCCACCCTGTCTCATGATGTCATTGGCTCATGGGTCATGGGCGAACTGAGCTCACATTCTTCAGGCTTCAGGGTTCAGAGAACTGCACATGCAGCACAGTATATCTCTGATTCAATGTGACATCATTTGGCCAGCAGCCCTGCACACATAGGCCCCCATTCTTCTGTAGTGCTGCAGCCAGCAATTGTAATAGTCAATTATTTACTTTCTTTCTCAATTAATTGTTGTTTGTTCAAAGCGTTGTCAGAAAATGCTAAAAAAACATGTCAATTACTGTGTCCTTAATCCCAAGACTATGTCCTCAAATGCTTTATGTCCAGTAAAGTAGTAGTAAAGTAGAGTAAGTGAAGATGAAAATGACACAAAATGATGTAACATTAATGCTAGGCCCTCATCATGTCTAAACATGGTGTCAATTTAAATAGTTTTTTTCAAAGCCAGTTACAGTTTGCAGACTTTCTATTTGTTTTCGTGTTTGTAACTCTGTTATATACTGTTAGTCATCCAATCCAGCCTAAATTTAACAAAGCAAAGCAGGAAAATGGTCTCTCGTCACGAAGCCGTAGTCTGCTCAAGAATATGCAAACATGACGGAAACCAGAGACAGATTGGTCTGTGCAGGTCCTTTCTTCTAACTCTGCTGGTTTTTTTTTTTAAAATAAAAAACAACTTAAATAAATTGTCTCCTGATGCAACACAGCGATGTCACTGATGGGTCATTTTCGCCCGGTCAAAAACACAGTCCAGTACTCTGGATTGCCCAAGGACACCAGTGCTGGCTAGTCAGGGGCAGCAGACTTATCTGCCAAGTTTCATCTGGGACAGAGCAGGAAGAAAGAGACATAAACATGCAGCCGAAGTATATATCTTTAGAGCTTAAGAACAGCTGATGAAGTACAGGTGACCCTTGTGTTTAGTACTGTTGGCACTAAGTTAACGTCTCTGGAAAACATCCAAACTCAACCAGCCCTCATAATTTTTACAGTGGATCAGGGTCTTTTGTTTACTGTATAACAGCAGCAGGTGGGGCTAAATTTACTGTATGTTCTGTGTTTGGGCCTTAGCGAATTGCATGTCAATTTACTACATTTAATGTGTTTGGGACTGTGAGAACTGTGTGTGAACTTGCTCTGTTTACTGATGTTGGGACTGTGGGAGTTGTGTGTGATTATACTGTATTTACTGTGTGCCAACTTTGGGAAGTGACTAAGTGAGTCTTGCTGTGGCTGACAGGAAGTGTTGGACATCACACGGTTGCTGCTGATGGATCTTCGGCAGCATACGGACTGCGAGGTGGAGGAGAAGAAGTCCAAACTGGAGCAGCTGAAGACCGTGCTGGAGATGTGAGCGCTGGGGGGAGGCGGAGGGGAAGGGGGAGGGGGAGGCGGCGGATGGTGGTGGAGAGAAGAAAGTGGGACACCGTGTATTTGGCACAGATTCACACAAGAACACACACACACACATACACACACACTTGCAGACAGATACACTTTTCCTGCCTGAGACTCTCTGGAGCCTTATTGTGTGAGAGGTGTATTGTTCAAAAAGAAACCCTCTAGCACAGAGAAAAGCCTTTAGGTGCTCCGGAGAATGGCCATTTATACCGGCGCTAATAAACCGCAATATTGAAAAACGCCACCTAAAAACCCTTTAGAAACAATTCCTGTGCATTATTTTTTCTCTCTCTCTCTCGCTTACCCTATGGTGTCAGCATAAAAAAGTTTCAGAAGTGCATATTGCACTGGAGTTGACATGGCCCAGGTGTGAGCTGGATATTTCCCCTTAGTGCTGCTAAAATGTAATAACTGTGAAAACGGAAGACCAAGCAAAGTACCACAGTTTTCTTTAATAAAAAAAAAAAAAAAAAAAAAAGCAATACTCTGCTGTTCTGCAGATAGTTTGTTAGAACTTTTTTCAGGTGGTTGGTCATGATTTGTACGTGTCCCATACTCTCCCATATTTCTTCTAAGAGGATATTTAGTGGGTTTACTTTGATCAATAAAGTACGCTAAGGGATGTGTACAGGACTCACTTACAGTAATGCCCTTACTTAGTGCCACCCTGGCTGTAAAGTACCTGGTAGTAGTGGTGTAGAATGGCATTCAGCCTCCTCACACACTCACAATCACACACACACACGCACGCACGCACGCACACACACACACACACACACACACACACACACACACACACACACGCGCACACACACGCACGCACACACACACACACACTGTGCCACGCCAGCTGCCTTGGCTGGTCACAGTGGCCCTGTGCCCTGGAGCTGTCAGCTTTATGGCTGGCCCTTAGCAGACCACAAGTCATTGATGGATATTGATCTTGGGGGAGTTCAGAGGCGGCAACAACAACTTGCATTAATAGGCTGCTTTATTATAGAGTACAAAATACAGTGAAGGGGACCTCACAACCCACCACCAATGTGTAGCATCCACTTGTGTGATGTATTGTGAGCATTCTGGTGAATGCTTGCTGCCATGCATCAACCTGAGGTGGAAGGTTTGGGGAAATTACAGCAGTTTAAGAGTAGGGTGTAAGACCTGACTGAACACAGTTCCAGTGACAAAGAGAAATTGGTTTTGATTATAAGTCAAGTCAAGTCAAGTTTATTTGTATAGCAATAATAAAAGCAAAGGACAATATAAAAGCAAAAAAAGATAAAAGATAAAATAAAATAAATAATCATAAATCATAGTTTACATCAGATTAACATCACATTGTAATATGATGTTGTAACATTGCCACCGACATGAAAGAAAACTTCAGTTAATTTGTTGGGCAGCAGGTAGCCACCAAGAGAATAGACAATAAATCACCACCAGTCAAAGGATTACAGTGCAACAAACGTGTATTGAGTTACTCATGTGCTTTTTACAACAGTTTATCACAGTCCAGCATATATTAGCATTCTCACACCACAAACCTGTGATGATAATGTAATCTTATTAGAACAAGTTTGAATGAGTCTTGCAGATTTGACTTATGAGTTCAGCTTGTACATCTCCTAAATGTGCTTGTTTTGCAGGTATGGTCATTTCTCGGGGATAAATAGGAAAGTTCAGCTGACCTATCTACCACATGGGCAGCCCAAGACCTCCAGCGAAGAAGAGGGTATGAAAATCACTCACCTGGTTTCAGAAATGAAATGATGTCTTGATGCAATTCGCATACCTAGTACACACCAACTAAATGTAAAGAATGCTAGAAAAACTCTCGGCATGTCATGTAAAAAATGTTAGAAATGTACTGATTTGACAGGATTGCCTCAGGAGTGTACTTTCTCTGAATGTTTTGTTTTTGTGCGAGGCACAGTTTAGCATAGTTTGAACAAAGCCACGCTCATGTTAAATAATAATGTGACACTTTATCTGAAGCTATTGCATAAAATGTGTAATCATTCCATTAACATAGTTATATACTGTACATATAACATAATTGTCATTTAAATCCTACCTATATGTCAGTATATCTTCAGGGATTAGGTTTAGAATTTGGATTTGCACGCATGCCTGAGTGTGTGTAATATTTGTTTTGATTTGTGGGTTTGTGGATGTTCTTGTGCTGCGGTATGTTTGTTTTGGTATTTGTGTGGTTGCCTTTCTCTTTGTATACATGTTCTCAACTATGTGCGCGTGTGTTTGTGTGTGTGTCTGTGTGTGTGTATTTGTGTGTATTTGTGCGTGTTTGTGTGTGCGTGTGTGTGTATTTAGATACTCGTAAGGAGGAGCCCTCTCTGCTGCTGGTTCTGAAGTGGGGCGGGGAGCTGACCCCAGCAGGCCGCGTGCAGGCAGAGGAGCTGGGCCGAGCCTTCCGCTGCATGTACCCTGGAGGACAGGGTAAGACCCCCACACCACACACACAGTGGACAGGGTGAGACCCCCACACCATACACACAGTGGACAGGGTAAGACCCCCACACCATACACACAGTGGACAGGGAACGTGCCCGATGCTCAGTGTCCCTGTGAGCACTGCATTACAGTACACAGCACAGGGTTATTATCTGGAGGACAGGGTAAGACCCTAACACCACACCCAATGGACAGGGAACATGCTCCCACCACTCTTCAAAGTGGATTAAGTCCTTGCAAAACACATATCCTCAATCTTTCTATGAGCACTGCTTTATAGTACACAGTCCAGGGGGTATTATCTGGAGGACTATACCTTCACACCCACCCTCATTTACACTGTGTCCTTACAAGACAAAGAACGTAGCATAGAATGTCCTCATAAACCTTTTATATAAATTCACAAGACAGAGGTATATTTTGGTTGCCAAACAAATATTTATACACTGGAAAAATGCACATTATCAGTATTGTTAGAAATATAGCTTAAACATCTTGCCCTAAAGAATTATACAACTAAAAGTTGTTAGTGTCTCCAACCAGCTTATTGTTTACAGGAGATGGGGCTAGTGTCTTCAGAAGCAGCCACAGCTCTGCACACAGCAGACTCCACTGGTCTCTGTACAGATACCCCATATGTGTGTTGTCATATGACTCATAGAACTGTACATCTAAATGTTGTCCTTCTATAGATTTATGTACCTACACATAGTGCCCTTGTGACATTAAGGTGATTTTTACTAGCACATTATTTTTTTTTCAAATAAAAGAGTACAGTCCTCATAAGTAGTTTTATTATTGTTCGATTTGAACATCAGGGTTTGGGAGGACCAATGAGTGCACAGTCCCGTTTCACACAACATATCTGTAAACATTACCTGCACACTGGAAAAATGCTTAACAGTCTGTCACTGTCAACCACCTGTTCTTCGTCAGGTTCCTGATTACCCTTTGAACCAGACAAGATTGTGAAGAAAACCGATGTCTGTTACAAAAGAATGTTTTTTTTTTCCTGGGGCAGCCAGCTAAGCTGTTGAACCAGGAAACCATTTTGATGTAAATCTTGTTTGAAATCTGTGTATTTGTTGTGGTTGTTTGAGGGAATCATAGCTCTGTTGAGCTGAAATAGACTGGCAGAATGAGGTTGTTTGTCCCCTGTCGCTGTAGCCCTCAGCCCTTATGGCAGCTTATAGTATGCACTTCTAATATGCTCCGCGCAGCAGCGCACCGAGAATCTTAATGCTGTTTATTAATATCACTAAAAGCAACTCAGCAGACACTGGGGCTTACGTGCTGGGCTCTGCTACTTTTTTTTTTGTTTTTGTTTAGGCTGCTTGGCCAGTTTTTTTTTTTTTTTTTTTCAAACGGACGTATTTGTTTCTTCGCATATTTTCTCATGGAGACAAGTCTCTTGCCCTGAAGTACAGAAATGTGTTGTTTACATCTTTTGCTTTTTTTCATTTTGAAACGCATTTCTTGTATTCATCTATTGTATTTTGTAACCCTTACATTTTGTATCTTTGCAGCGCATTTTTTTTTTCACCTTTTTTGAACACATTTGTTTATTGTGTTTTTCTCTTCTCCTTTTGATTGTCTTTTTTCCCTCTCTGCCTTGACTCTGCTGGTGTGTGGTCTTTGGCATTAGACTGTGGCAGTGGGGGACTGGGCTGTGAGTCTCCCACCGGTAAGAGGGCCTCGGGGCCCAAGCTACGCCAAGACTGCTGCCCCTAACACCCCCCTCCTGCATCCGCTCCATTTTCATGGCGCAACTACAGCATCCTGTGGCTCTAACAACTTTACACCCTTAACGCTCACCGCTTAACACTGTTTGGGTCAACACTGTTTGGATATATGTGGATTATTAATACCCTGTAGCAACTCCCTGGAAAGGCTCTCGTCTTAGATTAAAGATTTAGGATACTTCATGACTTCATCTCGTTATACTTAGTATAAAAGACGTCTTGGGTCTTGACTTGTCATACTGCAGCAATGAATAAATAAGAATGTAATTAATATTATTATTTAAAAAAATTAGCGGCTCCAAAATCTCTAGAGGTGCCCCTGAGTATGGGTGAGATTACAGAGAGGGGAAGAAAGGCCAAAGAGAAAGAATTAAAGAAAACAACAAACAAACTTTTTCATCCAAGTTATCCCTGTCACACCATTGTTGGCACAGATGGATGGTGTTCTTTCAGTCCATCAGCTAACTTTAGCAGATTAGCAGATTCTTTACATAAGAGACAGATTAAGTAGTGAGATTATGGCAGGGGAAGGATGTCACTCCACATGTGAGATAAAGGGAGTAGCCTTATCACACAAGCAAGATGCACAGCATAGACTACTTTGTCTGGACAAGTTCCTGTACAGATAGTAGTAACTTACCACACAGCAGTGAGGGGATCCTCGCACATCACTCAAAGCAGAAAGTGAAATGGATGCCAAATTTGTTGCAATTTAAGACTCTTTAGGGAAATGCTATTGGAATTGAATGTTTCCAAATGTGTTGTCTATCATTATCCCCCTTATAATTTAGTAAGTAGATATGCAGTCATCTTAACTTTTAAATTGTTATTGAGGTTTTCTGCAGTCAAGGGAGGATTTACCACAGTCATCTCAAACAATGAAGTCACCTGCTTCAGTTACAGCTTGGACATCTGAGGGTGTCATTATGGTTCATAGGTTTACACCATACAAAGACAAAATAAAAGCCTTTGTGATTACATCTCTCAAGGCTACATATTTCAATCTAGACAGTCAAATTAAATGGGTTTTCAGTTTCTCTTCCCCTTTTCCATTTTTTTTTACCTGGGGCCGTATTACAGAAACTTCCTATCTTAAGACAAAAGTTAAGATAGGACGAGTGGAGATAAGATTTTTTCCCGTTTGGTATTACAGAAGCAAAATCTTAACTTAATTTAAGAATCTCATCTTATCTTTGGAAATCGTAGGAATCCTAAATAAGCGATCTACACACATACAATCGATTTTTATGTCTGTTACCTAGCAACTAATGCAACGCTGCGTCTTGTGAAGTATCATCACAACAGCTGTCATAACCGATGGTCATAACAGACCCTAAGTAAGTTGTGTGTTAGAAGTGCTAGCATTACTCCAGTGAACTCCGGTGAGTTTGCTAAGCTAACTAAGCCAGCTAAGTATCCGGCATACAAATGTACACTCTACCCTCACACACACGTTCCCTGACCTCTCTCACAAGACACCTGTAACCATTTCTCTCTGCCCAACATTCTTCCTCTCTGAGAAAGTTGCTTGTTGTTAAAATTAGCGGCTAGCTAGCTAGTGGTTAGCGATAGCTCACTCTGCCTTGTCCTTTCTATAAATAAATTCCTCTCATTCTGGCGACGTTGAGCAAACAAAATACTTGCCATAATTGTGTAACTGACAAAGGAGTGGAAGTTAAGACAGCAAAGAGGCTGTCCTAAAGTTAGGACCGTTTATTTAAGATTTTTCAAAGTTAGGATGCTTCTGTAATACACTTTTCTTAACTTGAGATAGGATGCGCAAACCAAGTTAGGATACGCTGTTCTGTAATACGCTTTTCCTAAATACCATCCTAAAGTGCCGTTGCTACGGTAACTAGACAGATAGGATAAGATTCTCAAGTTAGGAAGTTTCTGTAATACGCCCCCAGAAGAACATATCACTGACTTGAAGTAGTTTCCATGTTCCACTTTTCAGACTCTTTTTTGCCTAGCAACAGCAGAGTAAAGTTCTTTCTTTTGAAATGTGTAGTTTGAAATGTATTTTCTCTGGTTCACGCGAGCTGTCATCCTAGCATCCTAGGATATTTGTTGTGCTGCTTTTTTTATTTCAGGGAGATTTATTGTTCTCCTTTACTGTATAGTAGTTCCCAGTAACATTTGCCTTATATCTCCCAATGTCTCCAGGCTCATCTCTGCAGTGTGTTTGGCCTTTCATTTGCCTGGTGCACGGCCCACCCACCCACCCAGCCATGGGGCATTGTTCCCAGTATGCTATAACGAGCCTGTATAAATGTGGTGGTAATCCTGTTGTGATGTTGCTAAGATGGTTGTAAAATCTCTATTTCCTGCTGTGGAGGGTGGCTATGCACACAGCACACGTTTGTCTGTCTCTGTCCGTATGAATGATGTCGACGTCCATAATTGCTGTTGGCTTACGGGGTTGTGACTTCCTCATTTGTGTTTGTGTGGCAGGAGACTATGCGGGCTTTCCTGGTTGTGGACTGCTCAGGCTTCACAGCACCTATCGGCATGACCTGAAGATCTACGCCTCCGACGAGGGCCGAGTGCAGATGACTGCAGCTGCCTTTGCCAAGGTGCCTCCTCAGCTCACAGGCTCAGAGGAGTGTGTGTTGATATGTGACTGTTGTGTGATATATGTGTGTTAGTGTATGACATGTGAATATGAGGGATAGGTACTGTATGTGTACATGTGCAAGTGTATATACAGTATGTGTGTGGACATGTGTTGATGTGTGATGTGTATCATTATGCGTGACTGTATGGCATATGTATGTAACATAGTTGTGTGGAACATGTATCGATGTTTGTACTTGTTTATGTGTTTTGTACATATGTAAATGTTTTTCTTGTATGGCCACGGTCCCTTTAGGGTCTGCTGGCTCTGGAGGGTGAGCTGACGCCCATCCTGGTTCAGATGGTGAAGAGTGCCAACATGAACGGCCTGCTGGACAACGACATCGACTCCCTCAGCGGCTGCCAGCACCGCGTTAAGGGCCGCCTCCACGAGATCATGCAGAAGGACCGGGACTTCACGGACGAGGAGTACGACAAGGTGGGGCACCACTCTACTGCTCAGACTAGACTGTGCAGTCAGAAGGATCGCTAGAATGGACAGAGTTGGTGGGGGGCTGCTGTGGGGCAGTGGTTAGAGCACTTGTACCTTAAACTTAAGCGGACAAGTGCCCATGGGGATCTAGGATAGAATTCGGCCTGGGTCATTTCCCAACCATACCCCATCTCTGTCTCCCACTTACTTCCTGTCTTCCTGCCACTTATCTTCACTGTCCCATCAAATAAAGGCATCAACGGACATCTGTGTTTATGTGCTTAGTGGAGTTCATAGTATACAGTGCCATCGAGCACTGGTAGTGTATAGTAAAGGATGCAGAAGAATGTTACTTGCATCAAATGTGCATCTGTAGATGCATCCCTCCAGTTCTGTGGACCTGGGCCAGAATAGAATCATACTATGGATTGACAGCTGTTCTAGGCTGTCTGTGTCCTGTTCTCTGTCTGCCTTCATTGGAGAAAAGCTCATTTGCTGTTTTTTTTTTTGTAAAAGCTGGGTGAATGCTTGTGTCAGTGTGAGTGAACATTTTTGGCCACTGTGGCTGTATTGACTTTAAGGTCTTTGTGTGAGGTTTTAAAGGTGTGTAGTGGTGGTGTTCTGGTAGTGGGTGATTAGGGATTGCCAAAAAACACCAGATGAATTTAAAGTCTCAAGGTCTGCCACCATTGTGCTCTTGAGCAATGTACTTGCACCTTGAGTCGGTCCAGGGGGACTGTCTCTGTTGTTAGATCAGTGCATGTCTAATGTAAAAATAAGGTTCTCTTGGACATGGTAGGCACCACCTTAAGTCAAGCCATGGGTTCTTTTATGAGAATACTGGTAGAGCTCTGAGTTTCTAAGCAATTGTCTAATGTAGAAATAATGTCCTCTTGGACATAGTAGGACATACTTTAAATCATTTAAGTCATTGTCAAGCCATGGATCCTTTTATGAGCTCTCAGTTTCTAAACAATTGTCCAGATATTCTCAGTTTAGCCGACAGTCGAGGGAATGAAAACATCAGTCAGCCAGTCGGTGTCTGTGTCTGGCTGTGAGTGCCTGAGAATAGTAATTACTGTCAGTCAGTACGCTCCTCTTTGATCAGGCTGGAGGCTAATTAGCCCTAATGGGGACAGTGTTGGGTTTATTTTAAGCCCATTTGTCCTCGGCTGTGATAACCATGTTTTAACTTGTCTGTTTTATTTTTTTAATTCCCTACTTGGCACACAGAAGATTCTGTCACTCTAATAAGACTTTTAAATGACTTTGTTAACGTTGTTTTGGGTGTCATGCAGTTAATTGCCTGTCTGTTTGAGATATTGTGGGAAAACATTTGCATATTTGGAAGCATGCTTTTGTGTATGGGCGTGTGTTTACACATGAATCTACATGACTGGGTGAATGTATGTTAATGTAATTGTGTGTGTGTGTGTGTGTGTGTGTGTGTGTGTGTATGTGCTTATGCAGTTGGCCCCAACAGGTAGCTGCTCTATGATCAACTCCATGAGGGCGGTGGGCAACCCCGTGTCCACCTGTGACAAAGTCTACGGCCTCATTCAGAGCCTCACCTCACAGATCCGCAAGAGGATGGAGGACCCAAAGTCCGCAGG
>CM059280.1:18060282-18197782 GCA_030347295.1 Setipinna tenuifilis | reverse complement strand
GGACCAAGACCTTGGCCATGAGGTGTAACCATGAGTAAGTGTGTGTGTGTGTGTGTGTGTGTGTGTGTGTGTGTGTTTACGAGAGAGTCCGGATGGTTTGAATAACTTCAGAATTCTGAAGACGATACCCCTACTCATCTTTCATTTTGTTGGTGTCTTGAACGTGCCCATGAATGTTTATCTAGCTTAGTGAGATCATCCCTTCCCCTCTGCACCTGTCCGCAGGGTGACCATATAACTCAGCGTGCCGGGACATGTCTATCTATTTGTGTCTGCCTGAAGCACTATTTCAGTAATGATATATTGGGTATGCGGTTACGACAGACTGACTGATTTGACATGATTATAACAGTGATGATTAAGCTGGATTAACAGATTACCAACCACCTCATCGGTTTTCTACCTTAACACTACACATTGACAGTTTACACCTACAGTGTCTAAGATTGTCGCAGAAATCTTATTTACTATGTCTTAGTTACTATGTGTTCATTCACCATGTTGCATCGCCATGTTAATATAGTTGCCAAAAGTCATCTCTCCATGGGTCTGCCTGCTAGCTAGTGTTGGCTATCAGATGTTACCCCAGTATGGTGAAATTTACATTAAGACTTACTATACTGCACAGAAACAGAATGCAAGACCCATAGTGTGTGTGTGTGTGTGTATATATATATATATATATATATATATATATATATATATGAGGAAATAAATAATTAAATACAGTTTCAAAATGTCTATTCGAAGTAACCTCGTCACATGCGACACTCGACACTCTGAACACCCCCTGAAGACAATGTTAAGGAAATTGGCCACCTCTAGTTGTACCACATGCTTGAAAAATGGAAATGTGAGAGTGGTTTTCTTCGGCTTCCAATGTACAACTTCATGGATAGAGTGCACAAAAACTGCCCACTGTAGCTTTGTCACTGTCAGTTTCACTATACTGTTATATAAATTGAAATCCACATATTAACCATTAACACTGTATAGTGTGTATATGTTTAGCTGAAGATGTTTGTGTATGTGTCTTCGCATGTGTGTGTGTGTGTGTGTGTGTGTGTGGTGTGTGTGTTTGCGCGCATGTTTGTGTGTGTGTGTTTTTTTTGGTGTGGGTGTGGGTGTGTGTTCTATGTCCATGTAGGTACTGTCTGAGACGTCTTCCTCTAAAGGGGGGAGCTACCGGCTCTTCTCCTCTTGCTCACGGCAGTCCCCTGAGATGAAACAGAGTGGCTTAGGTGGGTCACACACACACACACACACACACACACACACACACACACACACACACACACACACAGAGGCACTTAGTACCATATCATCTTCTGTCTGGACACACTCCGATTGGATTAGATGGGTATCGTCTTTCTCCTGACTACCCGTCACGGCCTGTCATCAACTTGACTAAACACCACACACAGGTATGCACATATGCGCACACACACACACACACACACACACACACACACACACACACACACACACACACACATCCAGGCTAAATAAAACACATGGTAACACTTTCTATGAACCTAGTGTTCATAATGCACTATAAACACATTCATTAAGAGTTATAACACATTTATGAGGCTTTATAATGATTGACATAAGTGTTCACAACTATTTATATATACTCATGACTGCATTCATAAGGCATTATAATGCTGTGCTATAGGCATTTACAACTTAAATATTATAACACATTTATGAGGCTTTATAATGATTGACATAAGTGTTCACAACTATTTATATATACTCATGACTGCATTCATAATGCTTTATAATGCACTGTGTCACTTTAAGTTGTAAATGCCTATAGCACAGCATTATAATGCATTATGAATGCAGCCATGAGTATATATAAATAGTTGTGAACACTTATGTCAATCATTATAAAGCCTCATAAATGTGTTATAACTCTTAATGAATGTGTTTATAGTGCATTATGAACACTAGGTTCATAGAAAGTGTTACCAAACACATTTTGTTCACTTTTCAAATACAGAACATATCCAATCCGGGACATGGAGGGGAACATTTTGTGGACTTTCAGGGTAGATAGCGGGTGGGACTGCACACCTGCAGTCAAGAAGGACTTTACGCATCCTACAGCGCGGGACTTTACGCTCCACACAATGCAGTACTTTACGCCTTACAGGGTGTCTATCCTGCCTGTCCTCAAAGTCATCAAGTGGAACCAGGGCTTTAGCGAGCGTGCTCTTTATCTGGCACAAACACAGACAGGCACACACATATTCCCAGGAGTACTCTTTCAGACAGATCAGTTACACATAATGGCACCAATCACTCATCATTGGTTCAGATGACATGCAAAGACTAATAGTAGTAGCAGTTCTAGTAATTGTGGTAGTAGTTAAGAAGAAGAAGTAGTAGTAGTAGTAGTGGTAGTAGTAGTAACAGTAGCAGTTGTAGGAGTAATAATGGTAGTGCTAGTAGTAGTAGTAGTGGTGGTAGTAGTAGTTGTACTAGTTCTTATTGTTGTTGTTGTTGTAGAAGTAGTTGCAGAGCTTCTTACAGATGTCCTGTTAGTCAGATGGCTTTTCTCTGGGACCCCATAGTTTTCTTAATCTAACAGCCATACGTTTTAATAAATAACCCTGAAGCTACAACTGTCAGATGCTATCCTGGTGTGACATTCGAGCAAATGTCGTCTGTCCGCATTTTAAAACTTGAGTTAACACAATAAACAGGCCTGCATTAAAAAAAACCTGTATGATCCATAATAATAATAATAATATTAATAAGAAGAATAACAACAACAATAATAATAATAAAACCGTGCTCTGTACTAAATTGCTAAAATCGCTTACCAGTGTGCTACGCTTTAGTATAAAAGCGTACGTGCAATGTGTCAGGAGAGAGTGTTGCGGTGTCTAACAAAACAGCTTTTGCAACTTTTGTGACTGAAATTGAACTGGTGCGATAAATCCTCTCTGGAGTTGTTTGTTTAAAAAAAAAAAGATTCGAGAGTTGATAAAAAGTAACAGTTGGTTTTAGTGGTTTAAATTCAATCTGCAGTTACCTCCACAGTTTATCTGAGGGCCATGTCTTAATGACCTCAGTGTGATTATTTAAAAAAAGGATCCTGGTCCTTATCTCACTAAATCAGATTTAGGTTCAGCTCTATCTCCTCACCTAAATTTGGCTGTTTGTATAAGACACTGCTCTCTCCTCACAGACACTGCTGCGTCAGTCACTGGCTCTAGTGTAAGGCCCAACACTATGGGGGCTGAACCCATAGTGGGATATCGCCTTTCTGCTGCTAGCTAGCACAAGCTGGTCATAGCTGGCTTTATCTAGCCATAGCTACTACCAGCTGGTTTTAGCTGACCCCACATAGCTAGTACTAGCTAACACAAGCTGGTTTCAGCTAGTGTTAGCTGGTACTAGGTACAGTTAGCTGGTGTTTATCATTGATAGCTGACCGTAGCTGCTGTTAGCTTGTTTAACGCCCTCCCTTAGCTGACAGGGATGCATTGTTTTGATAACTGCATGTAGTGTGTGTGTGTGTGTGTGCGTGTGATTGTGACTAACCCATCCCCAACCCTCCCCTTGTGACCCCCTCACCCCAACCCCTGACAGGCTCCCAGTGTGCGGGCCTGTTCAGCACCACCGTGCTGGGGGGCTCCTCTAGCGCCCCCAACCTGCAGGACTACGCACGCACCCACCGCAAAAAATTCTCCTCCGGAAGCTTGTCGTATAAAGACGGTACGTCGTCCTCTCTCTTTTTCTCTGTCTCTCTAGTTGTCTCTCTCTCTCTCTCTCTTTCTCTCTCTCCCTCCTTCTCTCTTTAGTGCCCTTGTTGGCTCTGTCTTCCTTTCTAAAGTGTTCATTTTCTTATCACAACAATCCACAGCCACTTTGATATGACCAGTCAAGAGTAGTTTTAAGAAGAAATGGAAGACAGCAGATCTGAATCTTAGAAGAATCTGCCCTCAAATAATTCATTTTTTTGTGTTTGTAATGAATATGAATAAAAACTCAGAATGAGGGATAGACCTGTAGAGAGCCCTTCTAAGATTTAACACTGCTCCGTTGGATAGCATGTGGCTTAAAAGGGCCATCCAGTGACCTGTATTAATGTGGAATTGGTTGGGATTTTCAGTCTATTGCGCCATTGGAGTCTATAGTAAGTGCCATGAAATATCCCTTAGGTAGCTCTCCCACACTGACTCCTCATATCCAGAACATTAATAGACCATCTGTGTGTTTTCATCCAGTCAGTCACATCAATAGTGAGCAGTACTGTTGGTGGTGTGTACGTGTATGTGTGTAGTGTGTGTGTGTGTGTATGTGTCGTAACCCAGTGAAATGGAGTTGCTGTTTTGTTGTTTTTATTGTATGTATGTGTACTACATCATATTAACTTGCCTCCAACATAGGCGAATGTGTTTGCTTATGTGAAATGAAGACCCGGCCATTTTAGTTTGAGTGGGTAGTGCTCTCCCACAGAGACATTACCTTAAATGAAAAATAGATAGTTGTTACATGGACAATGTAGTTTTAACTTGGTCTCCTGCATTTCCAATAGTTAGTTGTTGTTGAGTAGAAAAAAATTGTATTTTGACATAGTGCTTATACAAACATTGAATTAGACAAATGTATACAATTTCTTTTAGAGGCTGACACACATTTACTGTTGTATGAAGTCAAATTTGACATTTTATGCAGTGGCTACACATTGGATGCAGATAACAAATAGGAAGTTTTGTATTTATACATATAAATGTATAATTGTATGTATTTCTCCAGTAGCTGGCACCATCTCCTTCCCCCAGGAATGTTCCCTGCCATTTTCAGTCCTATTGTAGTGACCTCATAGTCCACTGGGTGTCACTGTGTTGTCGTGGAGTGTCAGCCGACGTCTGTGTCTGCCATTTTCTGCCTGTGTGTGTGTGTGATGTGTGGGTGCGTGCGTGCGTGCATATGTGTCTGTGTGTGTGTGTGTGTGTCTGTGTGTGTGTGTGTCTGTATGTATTGTGTCTGGGGGCTTTCCATAAGGAGCCCTTTGTGCAGCACCCTCGTGTTTGGCTCACCCTTGTGCCCCCTCTCACAGTCTGTGGTCACACCAGTCTTGCTCATAGCAGCAGACACTGTCTGCTCTCATAGTAGACGCTTTCTGTTCTCAGCCTGATGCAGCCTGGCTGTCTTCTGATCCATGCTGTTTGTCTCTTGCGCCATTCCCACGTGTCTGTGTTTGTGGACTGATTGCCAATTATTCTGCTGTCTTTTGGGACAGTTGGCTTGGGTGTAGATGTAGAGAAATGCCAAGAAGACAACAGGTTGAGCTGTGTGAAAGCTGCAGGTACTGACAGGCCAGCCAGAGAAAGGGTGAACAGGACAGGAGCGTTAGACAGTGAGAGAGGTGTTGGAAGACAACAGGAGAGGATAGTCTTAGGGTCTTAGTCTGACCTTTTTTCCATCACACATTTCTGCAGGTATTTGTTTGTCTCTCTCTGTCTCTGTGTCTGTCTCTCTCTCTCTCTCTCACTTTTTCTCTCTATCTCTCCCCTCTTTCTCTCATTCTTTCTCTCTCTCACACACACTCTCTCTCTCTCTTTCTCTCTCTCACTCTCTCTCTCTCTCTCTCTCACACACACACACACACACACACTCTCTCTCTCTCCCTCACTCTCTCTCCCTCTCTCTCCCCTTTTCTCTTGTTTTATCAGGAGGTCTTTTTCATTACTTGTTTTGGTTGTCTTTGTTTTTCACTGGCTTTACCTCAGGCAAGTGTATAGACAATTGTGAAAGCCTTTGATCAGTGCTTCTACCACAAGCAATTGTCATTAATCTTTAGGTGAGAATTAAATGTGATCTCCTATCCTGTTAAGTATAGCTACTGAAAAGGGTAAAGACAAAAGCTAATACCAGATATAATGCTGGAAAATCTATTTTGGACTCCAAGGGAACAATAGGAAGATTTTTGTGCAAAAAGATAGTTTTTGTTACGTGTTTATACATATTTCCAAATGGTAGATAGAATTTAGGTGAAAAAAAAAACAGGAAAAATATTAAATATGACTGGTAAGACTTGGCAAAACTCATATTATTATGGAAGATTTTGTTTTTGACAATGAATGTTACAAGTAAAAATACTACAGTAACCCTTTAGCATAAACTTACACATGAATTACTTTAAGTATCTTAGCAGCAGAGTCAGAAGTACATACAGTACTCTTCGTGAAACTCAATGTTTTATTTGTCAGGCGTATAAGTAGGAGGCTGGTCAGGCTCCCTGTAGTACGGCGGCCATTTTGTGCTAGTATTTCTCTACGGAGTTCCTCAGTCACTGGCTCCATCCAGCAAGCAGTGACAGGACCAGAGTCCTGGCACACACAGCAGTTTTCACTGAGCTTGAGTGATACAGCTGTTTTTTTTTTGTTTGTTTTCTTGAACACTTCTCCTGTTTCTAGGACAAATGAAATGACCCAGGTGACAGCCAGTGTGTGTTGTCATCATGAAAGTATGTGTCAGACAAAAGCAAAGCCCATTGCTACTTTGCTAGCCCGTGTGTTTGTGTCTGTCTGTCTGTGTGTTACTGTGTGTGTGTGTGTGCGTGCGCGTGTGTGCGTGCGTGTGTGCGTGCGTGTGTGTGCGCGTGTGTGTGCGCGTGTGTGTGCGCGTGTGTGTGTGCGTGTGTACCTGTATGAAGGAGTGAGAGAGAGAGAGAAACACTGTGTGGGGGTGTGTGATATGCCCCTTTAGATCAAGTCAAGCCCACAAAAGCAAACACTGTACTATGACAAACCTTGACAACTTTGTCCTGAAGAAAAACTCCCTGTTCCACTACCCCCTGTGTACAAGTCTGTAACCGTAGCTACAAAGGACGATGGATGCCGTCAGCTAAAAAAAACACTCCCCTCCCCGACCCCCCCAATCCCCACCCTCCCAGTCCCAAATGTCTCTCACCTGTAGCTGAAGCTGTGCCTAGTGACCCCAATGCAGAAAGAGGAAGAGGTAGATAGAGGATAGAGGATAGAGGTAGAGATGTACTCATCCAGTCCTCCCCCCATCTCTCTCTCTCATGATGGTAACACCAGTGACCTCTTTTTATTTCCTCAGAGTGGTTGTGTATGCCGGCAGTAAAGCGATTTTCTGTGTCGTTTGCAAAGCATCCGACTAATGGTACGTCTGCTTCTTTCAAGTATATTTCCACTTCTTTTCCACTTCCCTCTGTCTTGCATGTCTGTGGAAAAAAAAAACAACAAAGTCTCTCACTCTTTTATTTTTATGTTTTTTTTGTTTTTGGGAAATTTTATTTCGGTTTGTTCCGTTTTTAACATGGTGCACAGCCATGTCCTCAACCCCCTCCTCTTCCCTCCCTCTCCCACCCTGTTCAAAATTCCTTGAGTTGTTCAGTCTGTGCCTTGCCCTCCCATCTGCCTGGATCCTACCAGTCTAACACTGCAGTCATCCTGTCTTCATAACACTCCTCCGTTCAGCAGTCACTCTCCACCCAGTGAGATCATGTGTGACCAGTGGATGGCTGTATGTGTGTGTGTGTGTGTACCTGTGCCATGTGTGTACCTGTGTTCTGTGTGTGTGTGTGGTGTTGTTGTTATGTGTATGGCTGTGGGAATGCCAGAGCAGGTAATATGAACATTGTTTTTCCAGGGATGTGGGTGAATGCCATAAATAAACATTTGTTTACTGTTCTCGAACAGCCTTTCCCTGTTGGTATTGCCCTTTTTTGGTGCCTCACTGGTAGTGGAAGAGAACTAGAGGCCATGTTTACTTTGAGCTAATCATATTCGGTGTGTGGGTTTTCTTTTGTTTGTTTGTGTTTTTCTTTACCTTTGGTCGCTGCCAACAGGGAAAGTGTTTCATTGTGATGTATGTGTTCCAGCGTTTGTTTGTTTGTGTGTGTGTGTGTTTGTTTGACATGCTGTGTGTTGATATTTTGGTCTGAGGGGAACTAAATACGTGCATGTGAGGCTCCCTTATTGTGTGTATGTGTTGTGTTGGGTGTGTGTGTGTGTGTGTGTGTGTGTGTGTGTGTGTGTGTGTGTGTGTGCATGTGTGTGCGTGGGTGTGTGTGTTTTTGCTAATTCTAAATGAGGTCAGCTTTTGGGCTTTTCTGAGCCTTGCTCATTTGACCGGCTCCTGTGGGCCAGCGTGGGAGGGCATGTGTGCGGAGCGGAGAGCCATGACCCGGGGAAACGGCTGCCAGAGAGCAGGGCGCTCGGACCACGCGCTTGCTCTCAGAAGCACTGAGCCATGAGTGCAGGGATGAAGGAACGAGCTAGCGGCGGTTAACGCGGAAGTGCTATATACGAGAGGCTTTGCGCTCATGAACCACAGCTGTGACTCACAGCTGTGACTCACCTACCTGATCAGACCAGAGTGGACTAGACTTTTGAGGCAAGGGCCTCATCCAGTTGAGGTTTTTTTGTTTTTTTAAGATGCCCTGGTCAGAACACAGATGGGCTATGGACCACAATCAACCCATCATGCTCTAGGTCCTGACTTCACATAGCCTTCAACTGCTTTTAGTTTTTGAACTTTTTGTACCCACACGTTTTATAATTGATATATATTTTTTTATTTTTCTATTTTATAATAGCCAGACTTGTTGTTGGCACAGTCAGGACATTTGGTTCCCCAGAGACCCGGGATCGAGGCCAAATGGGGTGACTGCCCCCCCCCCATTCGCTACAGTTAGTGTGAGAAGTGGGATGGCTTGCTGTGAGGCCATTGAAGGCTGTGTGAGCCATATGAGGGACCCCTAGGGTAGGTTGACCACGGTGCGAGGGAGCCCAGTGATGGGTGAAGCATGAGTATGGGGCACCCTGGATGGGAGGTAGTTTGGTGGTAGATGCGTAAGGCACACCTGAGTGTCTGTGAAGTGTGGGTGTGACTGTCATTTCAATGAGGTTTGCTCTTTGGCATTGTGGTCAGAGTGCAAAGAGATCTGGGTTCAAGGCTGGGGTGGGGTGATTGCTCCTGCCCTTTGCTACAAGCTCAAACATCTTTTTGAGATTCCGGCATTAGTTCTATTTGTTCATCAAAACGCTTTAGAAGGATGCACAGTGTTTTTCAGGGGCAGTGTTTATGAAAGGTATCGTCTCATTTACATTAAAAGATGTTACTTTGCTTTGTACACAACATCAGATGCATCTTCACTGCTCTTCTTGTACATTAGATCGCTGTCCAAATATTTTTGACTCACCATAGGAGGGGGCAGCAGTGGGGGTGGTTGTGGGGAGAACTTCTTGCTTGTGGCTGACATATTCCAGGAGTTGCTCACTGCATTGGTAGGGCCTTCCAAAGTGTAGTTTAGTGATGAGCAACCTTACTTCAGAAGCAGTTAGACAGTCCAATATCACATATTTGTTCCAGCCATTCAGTAAATCAGCTGGTATTAACTAACATAACTCTTCAACCAGGTAGAGGTGTTAATTAACATAATCACCTGCCTTAACTGCACAGGTAAAACCAGGTGATTTGAAATATGTGGTACTGGATTGCACCTTCTGAAGTCAGGTTGCCCATTACTGGTGAAGTTGATACCAACCAATTTTGTTCAGTACGAAAACGCTTCAAGCAACAAAATGTTCCAGTCATGGGACTCTCCCTTTGGCTAGGAATTATGAAGCACATAGAAATGGGTTAAGATAACAACCTAATAAATAAAACATTGGTGATTCAAACCTTGTAAGCATCACAAGGACATACAAACTGTCTCAATTGGAATGTTAAGCTACCACATGTGAACAGCATCACTGTAGTTCCCATGTGAATAAGGCCATGTTTTCCTCCGGCCTTCCTTACTTCCAGTCTGTAGTTGCTCTAGACTTCCTGTTCCATGTGGTGAGCTTGCATTCATTTCCATGTGTGCAGATCAACCTGCGCAAGTACATCGCTGCATACGCATGTCAGTATGCATACATCCAGGATGTATTGTCACAGGTTACCCGCTAAATAATGTGTGGATAAATTAATATGAATAGTAATCAGAATAAAAACATGTGAATAGTGACCAGAATAAATACATCTAATAATCATTTTAATGCCAAGGTTATTGTTACTCTCAGACTCCTAGAGGTGGTGTCCTAAAAGGGTCCGACAGAAAACACTAAAGGAGTTATATTAACCTTTTCACTACTTGCATCAGTGCCAGATAAAAGTCGTTACAGCATGATCTAACTTCAGTCACCCAGAAGAGTTCCAGAGCAGTTCCAATGGACTGGCTGGTCTTTATTAGAGACTTTGGTAGAGACCACTCTCACAGTTTGCACCTTTCTCGCAAAGACTTTGTGTGACGGATGGATGTATGTGTGTGAGTTTTGTATGTGTGTATGTGTGTGTGGGTGCTGTATCTGAAACTGAAAAAGTTGCCTTGCGCTGTTATCCTCTGTCACACGCCTTAAAATATGCACAAGGCATCATACTGACATGCACACACTCACAGACATGATGAGAGTGGGCTTCTGATGTCCTTTCAGCTCATTTGCTGCTGTTGTTATTGTTGTCTCTTTAAGTCCACACACACAGACCAACATATCCAGCTTTCTTTCTCACCAGACATGTCTATCCATGTGGTTGTTGTGATAATATGATTGTAATGGCTCCGTCAGGCTTGTGTAACATGGCCTCCCACAACATGCTCTGCCCTCCCCCTATTAAAGAGCCTTCATCTTATATCTGTGCTCTGCTGAGTCTCTGTAGCACCATCGGGACCTGATTTCATTTGCGTACCTCTGCAGCATCAGTACAGGCTGTCAGGAAAACAGACGAGCTGCCCAAAGACAGTAAAATTGTATTTTATGGCTGTCATACGGATTGAGAGAGACTTGTCAGATGGATTTGCAGGGCTGCCTCGTAAGAAGGAGGACAGGAGGAGGACTTGAGATACTTGTTCTTTGAAAACCATACCCCATGCAATAGAGTAAAAAGACCTCGCTCATCTGTTTTTTAGGTGCTGGATTCAAAAGAGTAACTAGAGAAATACAAGAGAATCCGCACAATGAAATTTGTGCAAAAAAATTTACTGGAATCTAAAAAAAGATACCTTGAATTTCACCCAAAGTTTTTTTGGAGGGCGGTGAGAGAGGGAGGGGTGTGCTATGTTGTGCTTAAAGGTTGTCTTCAATATAGGAACGCAGGATGACTCCTATACCCCGGAAAGGCCTGTTCTGATGTGGTCGCTCTCAGGTAAAGACTGGGCCGCAGCTTTGTTTGTTCCGTTGCCCGCCCGCCCGTCCGCTTGCCGAACCGATGGTCGACATCAAAGTAGACAAACAGTGTTTGTTGTTGCAGATGCCACTGAGCTGCATTGCAGCTGAGCCTATTTTTTTTCCTGCATGGAGAAAATGAGCTGTTTTTTTTCACTCTGTGTGGAAAAAAATGCAAGCGCACGAAACAGACATGCTGCAGAAATTCAAAACTCATCCCTGAGTCAGCATGTTGGCAGGACCTGCCCTGACTTTGGATGTGTTGAAAGACATTACTAACCAACGCTAGTTCCAAGGCTTACCACGCCTCAACCTCTGTGTGAGTTTGAGTACAGTAACATAAAAAATAACAATTATCATGTGATAACGTTAATAAACATATGAATTCAATTTCTAGTTAAACACGTGACATGAAATATAATATAGTGCATATTGTGTGTGCTTGTGTGTGTTTTTTTTAATGCCATCCTTTTCATAGGTTGTTGTGTTCTACAGAGAAAAGCTATGAAATGGCGGACAGAAACTATGGACAGAACACACACATTCACTCACATGCTGCGTTGTCTGGCTCTAGTGCTCGGTAGGCTGAGTGTGCACTTGATAGACCTTTCCGAACTGTCAATCAAACGTAAAAGGGCAGCCAATCAGATTGCAGCAGTTGTGGAAGCCCACATGGTGAATTCCTTGTCCCACAAACAAACCAGGTTTCCATAGCGCCAACAGTTGATTAACGTAGCAGGAGGTAACAGTAGCAGCTAGATTGTAAATTAAACAAATGTGAAAATGGTGTTGCGATGTGCTTGGGGGACATGTCGGGCGGATGAGCGGTATCCTGAAAGGCTTCAGGGAAGTCGCTTTATTTTATTTCCCAAACCTAAAACTAATTACGAAAAGTGTTTAAGATGAATTAAGTGTTGCGGAAGGCCACACTCGCAGCTCAACGTCAACAACATCAACAAGCACAAGGTCGTTTGTTCAAAGATAAGGAAATTGAAGACATCTATTTATTTTAATTAAGAACTGTGTAGAATGCTAGCTTACAACCGGGAATAGTTTCAGATGTTGTTAGCGCTGTTTTCTGTGCTAGGCTAGTAAGGCTACATTGTACTCAGTGTCATAAGACTTAATGAGTCCGACTACGTGGGAGCAATGCCCATTCAACCTGCAACACACGAAACAAAAATGCTACAACAGGCTATTCATATTTTGAGTGTATGTATTCAGTTATTGTATTTACTAGGCCTACTCACCCTACTTTACATGAGCAAGTTGACTCCACTATTTTGTCCTGTAGTTTTAGGCTTAATATTATCAACAGACAATGAGGTTTTTCTGTCTTTCTCATCGATCTCCAAAATAAAGCCTCGACAATTACATCCCCATTGTGTAACTTTGTAATTTTTATGTTGTGAATGTACCCCTGTGTGTAGAAGTTTAGTCCTCTCTGACTAGCCCGTTTAGATATTGGTCGTGGTAGCCAGGCCACAGAAATTGAATCTGGTATTAATGACAGGCTACCTTCACCTGCCATTTGTCTGCCTGCGTTTTGTGGGACAGTCAGCTGTGGTTGTGGGACATAGTTACGGTCGCTATGGAGGGGGCGGGACTAGCGGTTCCACTGGAAAGGTCTATTGGATGGTGTGTTGGGACAGTGCAGTTGAGTGCAATTTGGCGGGCACTTATGGAGGTTTTTATGGGAAGCGAGAGTTGGATATCTGCAGTAAGATCAAGGGGCTTGGGTATTATGGTATGAGTTTGTGAGTGTTAAGGACCGCTAGTAGAATGCATCAGCACGACCTTCTGGGATGTGAGGATTCTGCACGAGCTTGTTTAAAATGGGGCCTTAGTCTGCGCTGGGGTTGGCTTTGAGATGATGTGAATGTCAATGGGTTGGGGTTGGGTTCAGCACTGACACCCAGATGATGCCCTCACCTAGTCACGATCCTGCGCACCGCTCTCCTCGCCCACGTTTTTTCTTTGTTTTGTTCTTTCCTCCTCTGCCTTGCACTTGTTTGTGTTTCTTCCCCCCTGGCTCAACTTTCTCTCCATCTCTCTGCTCTTGTCCATTTACTCCCATACTCTTCCCTCTCCATCTCTCTGCTTCATCTCTGCCTGTTCTCCATTTTCTTCCTCCCCTATTCCTCACCTTTTTTCCCTCCTTTTCTATTCTCTCTCCGGTCTCCTGCTCTTTTTCTCTTTCTTATATTCTCTCCTTCTTGCCTTGTGTCCTACTCACCTTTCCTCTTCCTGTATCTGCTTTCCTATCCATCTTTCCCGATCTGTTCTTGGCTTTCCCTCTTTTTTCCTTCCCCTTCTCCTCCTCTACCTTTTTTTGGTCTTCTGTTCTTTTTCTGTCTTCCCTTATTCGCTCCTGCTGTCTTCTATTCTTCTCCTTCCACATCCCCTCCTCTTCTCTTCCAAATCTTCCTCCTCTCCTTCCCCCTCCCTTGTTGGGTCTCTTTGGCCTTTTTTTCTTCATTTTGCCACCTGTTCTTGTTTCCTGTTGGCCTGTTGTCCTCTCCTTTCATCCCCCCCTCCATCTTCCTTCTCTCTTCCTTCACCTGCTCTCTTGTCAACTTCCACCCCACCCCCACCCCACTCCCATCTTCCTCCTCTCCTCTTCCTCCTCTCCTCTCCTTCTTCCACCCACCCACGCCCATCCCTCTCCCATCTTTCTCCTCTCCTCTCCTCTTCCTCTTCCTCTTCCCTCTCCTTCTCCCCCTGCTCTCTTGTCATCTTCCACCCCCCCACCCCACTCCCATCTTCCTCCTCTCCTCTCCTCCTCTCCTCTCCTTCTCCCCCTGCTCTCTTGTCTCCCAGAGCCTCTGGAGGAGCACCACGTGGCCCAGCTGCTGCGGCGTTTCTCCACCGAGCCGTGCGTGGGCCACCCCCTGTGTCTGGACGCGGGGCTGGCCCACCACCTCCACCAGTGCTCCTACCACCTGCGCCTCTTCCGCAACTGGCTCATCTCCGGCCAGCACCCCCTAGAGTACCTCTACGGTCAGACCTTCCCCTCCCCCTCCTCCCTCCCCCCTCTCCTCTCCCTCTCCCCTCCCTTCCACTCCCCTCCTCTCCCTTCAAGCCCCACCCTAGCTCTGCCAGCATTGGTGGAGATCGCCTTCTCCCTTGCTGCTGCTGCTGTTACTGCTGCTGTCACTCAAAGCATGCACGCTTCAGGCTACATGTATCTATGGAACTTGAAATGCCCGGAGTGTGCTTGATTGATTGTGTATGCAAGTGGATGTGTCGGCGTGTATGTGTGTGTATTTTTTGTGTGTGTGCATTTAAGTAATGATACAGTTATTATTATTTTAACCCACTTCGAGTGGTGCACTGCTCTATGAGTGATCCAGATGAGAGGTCCGCTCCAATCTGTGGCTCTTGGTCTCAAATGGCTCTCGTGTTCCCTGCCACCGAGAGGAGAGGCTTTTGATGGGGAATACGGGGAGGAGGCACAACAATGAAATGGCAGCTGCCTCTCGTTGACATCCTATCTTTGGCTGCAAAGTCTCAGTCAGAAACACAGATGTGTCTCTCGAACTCTGCCTAAAACAACACATGAGACGGTGCTCTGGATGTTTGTCTTGGGATTTGAGGAATTAAAAAAGGGGGGGATGGGAGGCAGAAAGGGGAAAGAGACAAGGCCGTCCTGATTTCGGGCATGTGAACAGCTGTGTTGTCTGCAGTGGCTCAGACAACAGCTGCTATTATGAGGGGTGATAATTGCCATGGCGACAAATCAATGCATCTGCAGCACAGGAAGTCAGGGTTGGTGGGTTTTGAGCACACACACACACACACACACACACACTCGACGACACAGTGATGTCCCCGTGTAGCATGATGCTATCAAACTCCATTTAGACTCAGACAGAGAGTGTAATTATCCATCTATCCAACTTCCCAAACATAAGAGACCAACCACTTTCCCAAACACAGATTGTGGTACCAGATTACCTTGCCGCGGTTAATTACAATGACATTCGGAAGCAATCTGCACCCTGAAGGGCTGTTATAAAAATCAGAAAGTCAGTGTCAGATTTAGGAAATCCCTTCAGAGGGGAGGCTGAAACTTTTAGCCAGACTAGTGCCAAGCCGCAAATAATAAATACCAGAAACATGGTGATAAATGTTACTAGTAGGTGTAGTAGGTGTCTGGTGTTTCAGATGGTGAAATTGTGGAGAAGCTGTAGCCCAAGCAGCAGGACTAGTGTCGCATTAGGGTGTATATGCCCACAAGTGTCTTACCTTGGAGTCTTACATGAGTCATCTTCCAAACCCACACCTCTCTCACCCACTCACATCCTGTCACCTCACTGTCCTGTCTCAAAATGGCTAAAAAAAGGCAGAGAATATGAATGAAAAATAAAATTAAATAAAAATAGTGAAATTGTTGTTCACACATTAATTATGCCTTGGTGATGAAAAAGTGCTAGAGAAAACTATATATCCCTTGTGGAACCCTATGAGGCCCATGCTAAACTGTACACATGGATAAAAATGAAACACCCCCGATCAGCTGTTCGATTATTTCTATTTTAAAACTGAATTATCTTTATTATAAGCAACATATATAGGTCAGTATGCCTTTCAAAATATTAAAATACACTACAAAGTTTACAAATTTGACGCACTACAAAATACACTACATTTTTTTTTATATTTGAAACATAATTTGTTAAAGATATTGCATTGCGATTATTTGGGCACATTTGACATTAAAACCATGTCAGTTCTAACTAGCGTTGAGGGCAACTTATGTGACCATATTTAGTATATAGCAAATATCACATTTGATCACTTAATAATGCAAATAATCAAATTGTAAGTTCAGTAGTGTGCATAGCCTCCATTTGCGTAAATGACAGGTGCAACCCTGTGTCTCATCTTTCCAGTAAGACGACTAATGTGATGAAGTGTCAGTTGGTTACATCCTGCAGCTGCTTCCAGTCGCTTTCCAGTTGCTTTCACAATAACTAAACACACTACAATTACATTGAACACTATCTTTTACCACTTTGTCATATATTAGGGGTGCTTAACTTGTTTTCCATGTGCATATTTAGCCCTGCACCCTAGTGAAACAACCCATATTTTAAATTTTGCACGAAAGAGAGAGAAAGAGACAGAGAAAAGACTGTGGGCAGAAATCATCCCTGCTGATTGTTTGAGGCTGCGTGTGCTCCAAAGGGGCAGAGGGTGCTGGGGGTTATTATGTCGAGTGGGTTTTCACAGTCAAGCACCTCTTCAGCCCCGTGAGTGAGAGCCAAGTGGAGCTGTCGGCGGCTGCGCTGGCTGGTTGACATGGCAACCTCTGCCGTGAACTCATCGCCCTCCCGTTGAAGCCTCCGTAACCCACGGCAACATCTCTGGTCAGGAAGGGGGCCTCTGAAGACAACACTGATGGGTAGACTGACGCCCTGGTACATTGTACATGTTTTTGCTGTGATTTTTTTTTTTGTTAATGAGAATTTCCACAAATTGAGCTTACAACTGGAGCATTTCTAGGTTTGTCAATATGGACTTGGCATGTGCCCCTGCCTGTTCTGCTCATTGAAGTGTGGTGTGAGCTGTTTTAACAGTTTGCGGGTTTGTGCTTGGTAATGTCACCTGGTAGACTTGACTGAAATAAGTGTGTGTGTGTATGTGTGTGTGTGTGGGTGAGTGTGTGAGTGTGCCTCCGCTGGTACTTGGCTTGAATTGACATTGCAGTGTGTGAGCAACATGGACCTGGGTGTATGTTTGGAGAGACAGCTGTTCGTGTCACACTAACCTTATTGGTTACTGGGATTGAACTGTGTGTGTGCGTTTGTGTGTGTATGTATGTAAGGGTTAGTGTGTGTGGCTGTGTCTTTGCATATGTGTCTACGTACTGACATGGTGCTGGGTGTACTCAACCAAGCTACCTACCTACCCACTGTTTGGTGTATATGTGGTTATGTGCATGTATGTGTATGTATACCTGGCTTTGTGGGGAGTATGTGTGGTGTGAGTGTGAGTGTGTGAGTGTGTGAGTGTGTGTGTGTGTGTGTGTGTGTGTGTGTGTGTGAGTGTGAGTGTGTGAGAGTGAGTGTGTGTGTGTGTGAGAGTGAGTGTGAGTGTGAGTGTGTGAGAGTGAGTGTGTGTGTGTGAGAGAGTGAGTGTGTGTGTGTGTGAGTTTTCTATGTGTGATGGTGTTGATGTCTTCTGCAGGCTTTGAAGGCTGCTCTATGGTGCCCTCTATCTTCCCTCTGGAGACACTGCACAACTCGCTCTCACTCAAACAGGTGGACCAGTTTCTCACCTCAGTATGTGAGAGCGCTGGAGACTCGCATGTCAGAACTACGAGAGGTACACACACACACACACACACACAAATACACACACACACACACGCACACACACACACACACACACACACACATACCAGCCCTTCTCTTTTATGCATACACCCAAACACAAACATCACCTGCTCTTACATATACACACACACACACACACACACACACACACAACACACAAACACACAAACACATCACCTCTCCTCCTCACACACACACACACACAGACAAACACATCACCTCTCCTCTTCACACACACACACAGACAAACACATCACCTCTCCCCCTCTCTCTCTCTCTCTCTCTCTCTCTCTCTCTCTCTCTCTCTCTCTCTCTCTCTCTCTCTCTCTCTCTCTCTCTCACACACACACACACACACACACACCTCACAGATGTGCCATATTCTGTCACAGGTATGCAGAGGCAGGTTGCGAATCAGCCTGCTTTTTCACATAATCAAAACAACCTGCCATGCTATTGACATAACTAACACATCTGTAACAGACCCCTCCACCAAATTGGGGCCCACAAAATTGCTGTTTACTATCTGTACTGTGCCCCTATCAGCACTTGGTTAGCATCTATTACCACCTGGCTAAATGCTCCCACAATGCACAATGGAGTCATGCGCAAGTGTTAGGCTGATAAGGCTAACTACTAGTCTCCACGTGTGTGTGTGTGTGTGTGTGTGTGTGTGTTGGTGAATATGTATGTGTGTGTGTGTGTGTGTGTGTGTGTGTGTGTGTGTGTGTGTGTGTGCGCGCATATGTATGTGTGTGTGTGTGTGTGTGTGTGTGTGTGTGCATATGTGTGTGTGTGTGTGTTTGTGTGTGTGTGTGTGCGTACACGCGTGTGCCGCAGCTCTGTCAGCCATGTTTGATGGCCACCACCAGCCTGTGGACTCGTACATCCCTCAGCGCGTGCTCTCCTCTTCTGTGTCGCTACGGCAACGCTCTGACAGACCTCCCTGGTGTGAGTATTCAAATACACACAAACACACACAGACTCACTCTGTCTCTCTTTCTCTCTCTCTCTTCTCTCTCTGCCTCTATCTATCTCTCTTTGTCAATCTCCCTCTTCCTCACTTTCTCTGCCTTCTCTTTCTATCCCTCTTTCTGTCTATCTCTCTCTGTCTCTGTCTCTCGCTTTCTCTTCCTCCCTCTCCTCCTCTATCCCTCTCTCTTTCTTACCCTGATGTCATGCCCCAGCCCTCCAGCCTCATACATCTATCTCATGCTTACCGAGCACAGAAGCTGAGCCAGCAGTCCCCCTGTGGCCAGAGAAGCACACAAACTGTTTTTTTTTCTCCTCCATTTTTGTGGTCCAGTGTTTGTGTCCACATTCATAATCGACCACCTAATCCAATGCTGTGGGTTTTTTTTTTAAGAATTTGGGTTTCATTCTGAGTGTTTGTTTTTTCTTTGTGTCAGTGTGTGTGTGTGTGTGTATGTGTGAGTGTGTGTGTGAGAGTTTGTTTGTGTTTGTGTGTGCATGTGCGTGTGCGTGTGTTGTGAATGTTTGCACATTGTAAATGTTTGTGTGAGTGTGTGTGAGGCCAGACACTCATGCATGCATGCAGTTGATGCCATGTGCTTCCCTTCGTTTACACACAGAGTCATTCATGCATGCTGTTTACACTGTGTGTGTGTGTGTGTGTGTGTGTGTGTGTGTGTGTGTGTGTGTGTGTGTGTTTACAGACAGCAGCGGTCCATCCAGCACGGTGTCCAGCGCCGGTCCATCATCGCCCACCACGGCCGACACGTCGCCACGCTTCAGCTTCAGCGAGAAGACGCCCCTGACCCCCCAGAGCAGCGAGGAGGCCCAGTCCGCCCAGCACAGCCTGCACCCCACCCCCACCAGCCCCCCTGCTCCCCTCGCGCACCCCACCAGTGACGAGGCCACCGAAGGCCCCATGGAGAGCGAGGCAGAGGGGGCAGGGGACGGGGAAGAGGGCGAAGAGGCCCCGGCGGAAGAGGGTGGCGAGGGAGTAGAAGAAGAACAAGAATCTGGGGAGGCCGAAGTGTCAGACGCCAACCCAGCTGGTGAGCAGGACATGGATGAAAACGAAAAGGAACCAGAGGATGGGGGAGGAGAGGAGGAGCCCGAGCTGGAGCTGGAGTCCCCCGAGCTGGAGTGCCCGTCCCTGGCCGGGCTGGTGCGTGGGGAGCCCTTGTGCTCGGTGCCCGGCTCGCTGCCCGTGCTGCTGGAGCTGAGGGAGAGCAGCTCAGAGGCGGGCACGCCAAGCACGCAGACCCCCCTCTCGCCCGACGAGCCCCAGCAGTTCTTCGACACACAGGAGGCTCTGGAGCCCTGGAGGAGCAGCCCCACACCCCACGGAGCCCCTCTGCCCCACACCGGCACCCCACTGGAGGTCGGGGGCGCGCCCCCCTACGTGCCTGAACCCTGAGCCACCACAGATGGATAGATGGATGAAAGAGATGATGATGATGGAAAGATAGATAGGAAAAGGGAAGAGAATGAAATCTCAGATAAAAGTGGTGAAAGAGTTAAATCTCAGAATAACAGAAAGAGCAGTGACAAACGGAAGAAGAGACAATAGCTCGATGGCACAAGAAAGAAGAGTTGATGAAGGATAGAAAGGAGAGGAGTGAAAAAGAATAGAGCGAAATAAAATGGATGTGTGTCAAGCCCTCTGTGTATCTAAGGATGAATAGACAGAATGCTTTAAACACCATCATTCATCTTCTCACAGTTCGTGGTCTTTAGATCTGTGTCCAGTGGCAGCAGTGTTGCGTCTCCTTGTCGAGTCTCTCAGTCCTCTGTGCCCTTTATGACATCACACCGGTCTCCATAGCAACAGAGTATATGGAGGATCATGGGAAAGGCTGAGGGTGTTGCGTGTTGTGTTGTGACTTGCAAGCAAAAGTGACTATGTCAAACTTGTGTTGAAAGGGTCACAAAGTGACCCTGTATGAAGAACTCAGTTTCCATTCAGTGGGAAACAAAATTGACTGCCATGGTTTTTTTTAAGCATGTGAGTGACATTTCAGTGCAGACGCTGCTTGATTGAATCAGCTCCTCGGGGGCAAAACGAACAGATTTTGTTTGCAAGCACTTTCATTTAAACGTCACTCGTCTGAAAAAAGGTCTCAATGCTTGGTAGACCAGAACTTTAAAAAAAAAAAAAAGAAAGAAAAAAAAGAAAAGTGGCTGCCTTTTCGTGATTGGATCTCCGTTCCTTTCCGAAACGTTTTCTCAGAACACAAGAGGATGGTGCCCCAGACAAACCCAGCAGCTTCGGTCAATAGAAGCAGGGGACTCTGTGACACAGAGAGCCCACCTGCCCCGGTCCCCTCTTGGCCTGTCCCCTATCGCTGACCACGCCCTGATGATCCGTGCCACCGCGCAAGAGCTGGCGTCTGGGAGGGCATGAAACTGACATGTTGCCTTGTAGTTTGGTGTGCTTGTGTGTATATGTTACAGGTGATTGCTGTTGTTTTGCGTCTGGTTTGCTTTAGTAGCTTCAGAGGAGGTTGGGGATGCTCCTACACATGATGCCACAGGAGACACAGGACCTCCAGCCATGTGCTCTGTCTCTTTCTGTCTGTCTGTCTGTCTGTGTCTGTCTCTCTGTCTTTGCTTGTCTTAAGCCTCTCTATCTGTCTCTTTCTTGTCTATCTGTCCGTCTCTCTCTCTCTCTTTTTGCTTGTCTTAGCCTCCCTCTCTCTATCTGTTTATCTGTCTCTTTCTTGTCTATCTATCTGTCTGACTATCTTTAATGACATTCATCTGTCTGTCTCGGTTTCTCTGTCTCTCTGTCTCTCTCTCTCTATCTCTCTCTCTCTTTCTCAGTCACTGCTGGCCTTGCCTTCCTTTAGAAGTGCATGCTTTACTCGCTCTGTCACTGCCAGTCTCTGCCAGGCACACATTTGGAGTTGAAACACACACACACACACACACACACACACACACATTGCGCATGCACAAACCTGCACACACACAAATACACATACATACATAGATACATACATACATACATCCATACATGCATCACACACACACACACACACACGCACACACACGCACACACATGCACACACTTACTACATTTAGGACTGCTTCTGCCAAAGTCTCTTCTGCCTTGCCCACCATTAAAGCTTATAACAATCACTTCTGCAAGTGAGACATAAAAAATGCACATATAAAGAAATATATATATATATATATATATAAACAGAGAGAGAAAGATGAATTTATCAGCAATTTTAATGTTTAGATATACAGTATTTATCTGCAATTGTAAATGGATATTTTTAATGTTGAGAGACAACAAAACGAGATACTGTCGCAGTGTAAGCCCATGCTGTATCTTGTGTCTATTTTTGTAAATGAGCAACCACACTTTCGAAAGGGGGGAGGCATGCACATGATTTTATTTTATTTTTTGTTATCATTGGTCACCATACCCAGATCTCCTTCTCTGGGGTTCTAATATGAGATTAGCGTTCTAACTAGATTCAACGTGTGTTATTGGGAAGGGATACACTTACCTGTGTTGGGGGTTGTCTTATTTTGTGTTTGGGTTGATCATTTTTTGTTAGCTCTTATGTAAAGTCGAAGAAACGAAATCAAAAGTCGTTACTCCAAATAGAGGAAAGAGATGCTGCTGCTAAACAGCTAACACTGTAAGTCCCCATCCAGAGAGTCGCTCCTCAAGGTTAAACACACAGATTCAACCAATTAGAGAAAGAAAATTAGTGTGTAGTACAACTAAATATGTTCTCATTGGGCGCCATCAGCTAAGTGTATTAGTGGACATTTTTTAATTAGTATATGACTGTGCCCCTTCTGTATACAGTTCACCATTTTAAAACTTACCAGGGTCACATCTAAGGAAATCTACATTTTAATTCAGTTTGAGTGACTACATTTGGACAGGAGTGAGGTCAGACCTTCCAGGATGGACACAAATACCATCCTTCAGTCCCTGCTTCATGTAGAGATTCCCTTTAGTTTTGTTGTGGCCCTAAATCATAATAAGCACTATTAATAGAAAGGCACATTTTTATTTTGTATCTCTGAGAGACTTCCTGCTCCAAGGTGCAACAGTACCTGTTCTCTGTTGGCTGTTAGTTTTGATTGGTGCAATGTTTGATTTGGATGTTTCAATTAAAAAATGCTTTGTCTATACCAGCTTATTCTTTTTTTCCTGTGTGTGTGTGTGTGTGTGTGTGTGTGTGTCCGCGTGCGGAGGAAATGAAAGTTAAGGGAAAAAATGCTTTTCTGATTACTGTAATTTGAAAGTTTTAAGTGACCTCATATAAACAACCCACCATGCTTTGTCTAAAGATAGAATATGCAGCATGGCTGTTAAGGGGGGGAAACGCTGTAAGAAAACACCTTATATTCACATTTCTAAGTTCTCAGTATGTATACTTTTTCATTCTTTTTCCTTTAGTTAGCCATGCTGTCTAGACTGAAGTGGGGCATCAGTGTACCACTCCTGTCTGATATTGGTTCGGCCCAAGTTTAACCCCTGGAATGTTGCAAAGGTTCTGAATAAAAGCATCTGCTAAGTCTAACGCAGAACAATGATACACATTTTTTGTTTATGTGGGAGTATTGTCATGGTAACATGGCAGTAAAATGGTACAGTGTTTAGCATAAAAGGCAGGCAAATGAACCTCCACCCCTTCCTTTTCAACGGTAGTACTGGCCCTGTGCCTGCCCTCTATCCCTCTCTCTCTGTTACACTCCCATCTCCCTCCCAGTGGGTGGCCTAAGGTTTCTTTCAGTCCCAATCAGGGTGTGCCAAGACGGACCAAAAGCAGCTGAGATTGTGGCAAGTGGATGCGGATGGCTGGGTCAGTACGGTTCCCTTTTCCGTTTGTCACTTGGCCTTCCTGTCACAACCACAGGCTGAGGACGGAACAATCCGGAAGGTCTGGATATCTCAATGTGAGAGTGCGATGAGATGAGGGATAATTGTGGGCTTGTAGTTGGTCTGGATGAGCTCCACTGTTGCCCAGTTTGTCCTTGGGTTTTTGGAGGCTGCCAGCCAAAGCATTCATGTGCATGTGTGAGTGAGTGAGTAAGTGAGAGAGAGAAAGAGTGAAACAAACAAAAAGAGGGAGAGAGGGATAGAGAGCTTTCCTCTGAAAACAGAGAAGTACTGTCTAGTACCCACTGTTCCCTTCTGTGCCTATCCCCATAGGATCTCACAAACACACACACACACACACAGGCTGTTGTTCGTCCGCATTCACTTCATTTCCAATTCAGTGAGAGAGAAAAAAGGGAAAAGAGAAAAGAAAGAAAGAAAAGGAAAGAGACGTAATTCAATAGAGGACGGTCAGGACATCTGCTAAAAGGTTGGGCCATGTGACCCATGCTATGAGATCATTGCATCTTAACCATTCGCACCATGCCAAGTCAGCTTTGGATGTTTTTAGAAAGCGAGATTGTGTGTGTTCTCAGTGTGTGTTCAGCTACCAACTGCTTCTCTCTCTCCCTGTCTCTCTTGGATGTGCCTGGGAAAAAAGAGCAAGAAACAGGTTTTGATATACATGTAGGCATTAATTTCTTTGTCACACTGGTATTTTACACAATGTACTGCTGATTGGTTTGTCATAATGAGTGAGTGTTTTGTGCCTGAGAAAAGGGAAGCTTTTGTCTGTGCCTGACACCCGCCTCTCCCCTCTCTCTGTCTCTCTTCCTCGCTTTCTCTCAAAGACTGTTTGTGCAGGAAGATGAATTCCTGTCTTCACACTATAAACAATATGCGTTCTTTTTTCTTCATTTCCTCGTTTTTTTTTTTTTTTTTTTCAGAGTAGGGCGTGGGAAGAAATGTGTTAAGTATAGTTCTGAGCTCTAGCCTTTCATTGCTCAGCAAGTCTCACTAATCAAAGGCACTGACTGTACTACTCTGATTGTGAACACTGTGCCTTTTGCAAAAGCTTTTGGTATGTAGTTCTTTGAAGGTAACCACACTAGCATCTTAGCTAAAATCCACTTTGAAACCAACTCTGTACATTATAAGACAAGCATATCATTGTGTTGTACTATTTTCTAATGTCACCTGTACTATTTGATATAGCAATAGCAAGACTCTCATAAGACAAAAAACTAAACCTGTGTCTTTCTTGTCACCTTGCAAAAATGCACTCCTTAAATCAAAAGATTTTTCCATAAAGGTACTTTATTGATGGTCACCAGGCTTTACCTTTTGTTTTATGTTTTTTTTTTTTCCAACAATAAATTTGCAGAAATTCTACCTTTTTTTGAAGAGAGATCAAAGAGAGAGGGCGCAAGATATTGCACATAAATTAAGTCATCAAAAGAAGTACAGAGCAAAAAAAATGTGAAGAAAGAAACAAAACAATAAAACCACAAAGCTCTCATGACACCGCAAGCCACAGGCAGGCAACAGGTGCCACATCAGAACCACAGAGACAATTAGCACTTCTCTTTCCCAACATATTTAAAATAGTATTTCATTTAGATATTTCAGCTATTACATACAGCGTTTTTTGTTTTTTTGTTTTTAACCCTAAAAAAACACACATGCAGTAAAAAGCATTGGATAGATGAATGAGAAGGAACTCCATGGAGAGGGAGAAGTTTGATGGTGTTGTAAGGTACTGCAGTTGTTTGTCATGTTTTAAGTAAAATGGGTAGGTTGGTAAATGAAGAGAACCCTGTGATTAAAAAAGATCACATGATAAGTGATTTCATCGCGTGATCTGGCAGTCAGGTACACAAATTAGTGTGAGGTCTGTGGTGGTGGTGGTGGCAACAATGAAAATGGTGAATAATGTGTGGGGTTGTTTCTGTTAGGAAAATTAAAACCAGTTACAGAAGCGGAGAACACAAGGCTCTGTATTTCAGTTGTAAAAGCTTAAAGATATATTTCTTTCAGATACCCTCTTTTCCGTTTTCCTGGCAGTCAGTTGCTATAGTTTTGAGCTGTTAATGTTCTTCTCGGCTGTTGTCGAGCATAACTGTATTTGGATGTCTATGAAGAGAGGCCTATCAACCAGGTACCATATCAATTAGCATTTTGTGGCTAGCAGTCCAGTCAGAAGCTTTAGTCTGTTGGTTTCCACTCAATACTCACCTGTTACTAATAAACCCCTTTGTGTCTTATTACAAAACTGTAAATTTGTGAACAAACTCTAAAAAGTGAGACAAGGAGTGCTAGCTGTCAAAGTGTTTGAAGAACAACTTCTCATCTGTTTGCTTTGTGTGCGTGATGAAAGAAAGATTAGATGAGACTATGCAATGATGTGCGATGAAGAAAAAGGTCCTCCACAGAAAAAATAAAAGGGTGATTTGCAGCTTTTATTGGACATTCCAACTTCAACATGTCATTTTCATTGTTTGCAATGGATGGACTGCATGAACAATGCCAACCAGTCACAGGAAAAAATGAAATGTGAGGGGGAGAAAAAAAACGTCATGGCATTCACAAGCTCATGTGAGCAAGCCAGACTGGTGGCTCACATCACATCTCACGCTCCCCCAGTGATATGATATACATGCACATCTTGTATATGTTGCAAACACTTTACATAGCAGCTCACGCCAGCGTCTTTATTTTTTTTCCATATAAGGATTGCAAACGGCACCACTGTTAAGTTCACTATTGAGGTTGTACATCTTTATGTCATTTTCCGAGACAGAGAGAAGACAAAGAATAACATATTAAGAGGGAGTCTCCAGCCTTAGCATCCAGGGCACATGAGACTTGTTGTTCAATTGTCACACATATTTGTTGTGTTTAGATTTGATGGTGGATAAGTATACAGTTTTATCCTGGAAGGTCAGACACTGATACTTTGGAAATATGGACTTGAGCAAAGTCAAATCAAGTCAGCAGTTTTTTAGTGCACTCATATTACCTTTTGTGTTCCAAAACATTATTCCAAATAAAACTCTACTCACACAGAAAGGAAACTGTCAACAGCACCTTTGGCCATTTTATCACATGGTAAGAAAAGAAAAGAACAATTGATCTCTGGTCCCTTTAGACAGACACACACACACAACTGTCTCTAATCTTTCCCACTAAACTCACTGCCAACTGTATTACAAAATAAGCAATTCACCATGCTTGCACTGAACTCCCAAACCAACAGACTTATATATTGCTACCCTATAATAATTTCTAATGTCGACATTACCAAAATGTTTATAATCAAGGTGAAATATGTTTGTATTTAGCGTGGGGGTCTTCCTTCCGAATGCATTTGAAGTTAAACATTAGCAATACCAGCGTGTGCTTCTTCTTAACATCTACAAGCCGATTGTAGACTTGCATGATTTATACACTATGAACTACAATTCATGAGTCCTAATTCAAACTAATTTTCCAGACCAGTTGACACTGATAACGTCACTGTTACCACGGTGGAATCTGCAGTTAATTATCCAAGTTAAGCATACAAGCTGGTGATGTTCACAATGTGCTTATCTATGTAAGTAAAACCCAGCCATGATCTTAGTCTTGTGTCCATGTGCAAATCCTTATTCTGTCAAACAAATCCCTCAAAACAGTCCACACCAGGCCTTTTTCTTCTTTCAAAGAAGATGAGGCTGGCTTTGAAAACGAGGCAATCCTATTGCTTGCAGCTTGCATTTAGTCTCAGTCATCTCTACGCAGTTCCCTTTAGGGAGAAAATCATCCCCATCCAAACGCATCACCTCAAATAAGTCAAATAAGTCACAATGAGTATCCTATTTTTTTAAACATGCATAAAAATATCTTACTTAGGCGAGGGAACAGCAAAAGCAACCTGAATAAGTATTAAGATAACAGAAAAGTGCAACTTCATTTAATGGCAAATCAGGGAAAGGATGGAGTATGCAATGGTAAAATGGAATGTATTTTACCATTATTTCATACCATGTCCTCTTCCCTACCTTCCCAGAGGCTTCAAAACAACCCCAAAGGTTTAGGATCCTCCAGGTCATTAAAAATAACCAGGAGGATGTAAGGTGTTTCTGAGGCATTTATCTAACTGTTAGCACAGAGCTCAATCTACAATCAGCAGAACTGAAATTCCACATCTGTGACGTCTTATCACATTTGTTCCTTCCAGTAAAATAACAATACAATAAATAAATGACTACAAAACATTTGACTCTCATATTAACCCTAAACGTTTACAAGATCTAGTGCTTTTAGGCCTTGTTAACAAAATAACGTACAAAAAATAATATTTAGACCACACAACATGATTGGCAGAAATAAATTGACAAAATTACAGTTACTCTCTAACATAGCAGTTTACACACATAACTGATTAAGTCAAGAGCTAATCTGGGAGTGTATATATATATATATATAAGTATGTGTATATATAATTATGTTTGCGTCAGGGACTGGATATTATACTTTATTGTACATAAACAAAACTGTACTGCAGGATGAACATGCATTGACCAGCCCAGGGTCACTACTACGTCTAATACACTGCACTTTAAAAGCCCAGCACACTACACCAGTGTATACTGTGTATACTGTGACTGCACAGAGGGGATAACCAGGACTGAACAAGCCAGCTAGGGATACCTCAACCTCCAACTGACCACAACCTACAATGGGTACTGTGTTCACGGCCTACTTTTTTTTTTTAGGCTAATGTGTCGAAAGAGATGAAAGTCCCATGGTTTATGCACTATTTCAGAGGGTGTGTTTGGTCAAAAAGGTAGTTCAAAACGACACACACAATATACACCTGACTAACTTCACCAGGAGCACGTGTAGAACTGTATTATCTGACATCCACTGAAGTTGAATGATGAGTGAATGGTGTCTGTGAGATTTAAGAACTGCAGAGTTGTGTTGTTGTACAGTATGATCATTGTGAGGAGGCAGTATGTGTTTTTTTTCCTTTGTTTATCTGTTTGTTTTGTGTAGCTGGACACTTAGTTTGGGCTTAAAGGCAGCAGTGCATCCACAAGTTAAAGGCACATCTTCTCCAACACTCACTTGTATAGCGCACAAGAGACACAAGTGAACTGTGCCACTTCAGCCTATCAGTCAGTTTATCTATCTGTCAATCAATCAATCACTCTCTGTACCTTCCCACTTTGGAATACTTCTTCCTTGGTCAATATGACACAACAGTATGGCAAAACTAACATCAACGAAATCATCATATAAGAATAAAACAAAACAACAACCGATAAAACCAGACATTGAACATCCCAGGGTTCGTGGCTGTTAGAGAATAACTTCACAAACAAGGCTCTAAATGGCCAATCCCTAACACACACACAGTGCAGACATTGGGGTTGAATGGGGTTGGGTGGAGTGGTTATGGGCTGGGGTAAGGGTTGGACAAGTAAGTTGCAGATAGACCTCGGGGAAGAGGGGCCGCAGGGGTAGGCCGTTTAGAACTCGATCTTGCAGGCGGGGAAGGACTCGTCCTGCATCACCACCGTACTGCTGCTGGCCAGCACCATGATGTTCAGTTCCTGCTGCTTCTCGTGTGTCTGCTGGTACCAGTCACGCATCACCTCTGTGTCATGTGTTGGGATCAGCGTCACCTGGAAGGGAAGAAGTAGGGGCAGGTATAAAGTCAGTTAGGTAACCCCTACAACAATCACATTCATAAAATAACAAAACAGTGTTACTCATCAGCTGTATCAGTTTCTGTGTGAATCTAGCTGAGACAATTATCAGTGTATTCTTATTAATCTTATTTCTACCACACAGGATTGATTGGTTCATATTCCACCAAAATGTCACAGGTAGGAAGATTTTGTTTCAGTCAAATTATGTTAACATACCAAAGGAAACCATAAAGTGTTGATGTCTTTGTAAAATATGTTTTGAGTTAGAAACACATTTTCTTCCTAGAAAACGAAAGCCCTTTTATGCTGTGGCTTCTAAAACACAAACCTCTCCCTGTCATCCATCAAATAAATGAAACTGCAGAAACATGCCTGTGCGCTCAGTGGAATATAGCACAATACCCACAGGACCCTAACCTGCACATACATTCAAATGCCACAGTACCTATTAGGCATACCCAGAAAAATACATTTACATCCATCACGATCTCTTTGTCCCAAATGTCCTGCAGCCAAATGCCAAACTACAATGTCTACATGCTATATCCTTCATGACAGAAAAAAATATGCATTTATCATTGGTAGCATAAACACAAACCTATGAAGTAACATTATAGGGAAAAAGTGCTTTAAAAAAATGGGTGGTGTAATATGCGGGAAAACAGAGATTGCTGTCATAATTGCTTTGATATTACCACTTTTCACAAATAAATGTCTAACTACTTTAAGGAGATTATTGCAAGCATGTAATTACATTACATACTTCAGATCATTTACTCAGTCAGTGGTTGAAAGACATTAACTGTCCACTAGGACCCAAAAGCATGCTGAATTAAAGCTGTTGACTCCAGCATTGATATGTTTCCCAAACTTCCCACAAGAGATGGTTGTACCTGGAGATTGGATCCCCACTGAGCTTTCCCATCCAACAGGGCGTCAAGGACCCTGCGGCTTGGCTCCTCGCTGCCTGTGTCATTCCCGCTCACCACATAGTAGGCTGAGCGAACTCGCTTGAAGAACTCCTGGTCCACATTCTTTGCATTGCAGTGATTTGGAATGTAGGCTAGATCCACATAGATTGGGCTCCCGGAGGAACTGGATTTAGAGAAGTTAGAGCCTGCAAAAAGAATATGCACCAGTTAGGGAGATAAGCTCTATTACTGCTTTTTTCAATTAATCAATATGTGTCATAGCCTGCATGGTCTATCAAAAAGCACATTTCTATACTAATACTTATTGAGCATATGCCATTTCTTATTAATAAATTTACATTTTCATGAAACATGTTGGGACTCACCTGTGGAGCTTTTTACTCCATTGACAAGCCCTTTGGCTGGGTTGTAGCTGGACCTGGACATGTCATCTTCTTTAGATCCCTGTCCGTCTGATGTGCGAGACATCCTGGAGGATTTCTCAACATCCTTTTTCTTCAGGGATGTGCTCCTAGGTGAGGAATCCTTTGAGGTCTGTTTGACAGGGGTTGGAGACCTCTTGCGCCTGCCTGCCGGAGAGCTTGACTTTCCTTTCCCAAGTGATTTCTTGGTACTCTTAGTTTTCAGGTCTTTCTTTAGCTGCTGCTTCTCAGAGAGGTTCTGGTCCAGATTCAGTGCCTCTGGGTCCACCATGCACACATCCGGGCGTGGGGATCGAGGAGCTGGGTCCATCATGGGTGCTGGTGGAGGATCATGTGTTTTTCCTGATGACCTGGATGAGGAGGAGTAATAGCCTCCTCCACCATAAGCCGCTCCGGAAGACTTATCCACCGGCAGAAAATCAGCATCCTCATCTGAGTCTACATTGGCCTCTCTAGCCTCACTGGATGGACACTCCTCTGTTCCAGGTGGCACATCTGAATCTGATTGTGAAGGTAGGGACTCGCTAACAGAAGTGGGAGGTGTTTCTTCAGTGGCAATACCAGCTGCCATAGCTCCAAACATATCCCTGTTTTGACCATAGGAATGGTGTGAATGTGACCTGCCCTTGTGTTGGTCAATGCCCTCCTGGGAGCGATCGCTATCCTCATCCTCATCGCTGCCAAAGTGCTGGAGACTTGGATTGATGAACGACGGGGAGATGTCCCCCTTCCTCTGTTTGAACTCTGATGCCGAGTATCCTGGGGATTTCTTTGTTGATGAGTAAGAGGAAGCCCCTTGACAGACATCTGAAGGCTGATCTGAGTCGTCTCCATGTCGACTACTGTCTTCAGTATAGTAAGAAGAGTGGAAGGTCTGGTCAGCAGAGCCCAGAGAGAGAGGGCGAGGGGGATGCTCCGGTTCCGTCTCCTCCTCTTCCTCATATTCATCCTCATGTCTGTAGTGAGGGGGAGATGCTCCTGGGTAGATTCCTCTCTGTTGCTGCAGCTCCCATTCAAAGGGACTTCTCACTTTGCTGATGTCAGCCTCTGCACCTCTTGGCTCTGATTTGGCCTGACTAGAAACTATGCTACTGGCCAAACCAAAAGGATCCTTTGATGCACTCATGGCAACCTCAGCAGGTCCATTTGAGGAATCAGGTTTTGTGGATGAGGACCCATATGAGGTAAGGACATCTGGTAAAGCTTTGCCAGAGGGTGATGTCAACTTTTTCTCAGATAAGCTAGAGAGGACTCCCTCCCTGCTTTCTGTAGCATGGGTGTCAAATGGTGATCTTTGGCATGGTGATTTGAGCTTAGTTTCACATACATAGTCTTCCTCTTCACTTTCACTCTCAGTGTCTTCATAGTACTGTTTCTCAGACAGCTCTGAGTGAGCCTTTGGAGGTGCTCCATAAAGGTCCTTCATTGGGTCTTTACCTGTAGACTGGGTGAGCTGAGAATAAGGCCCTGATGCACCCAACTCTTGACTCTTTGAACCATCTGACCAATCTGGTTTGTAAAAGCAAGCTGATTGTGAAGCCGACGTGGCTCCAGCAGAACCTAACGCTTCTTTCTTTTCATCTGTAGGAACTGTGGACTGTGGTGGGAATGGCTTGATTTCCTCGAAAGGGCTGAGGGGTGAGAAACGAGCAAGACTCGAGGTGGATTCTGCTGTGGTGGTGGCAGGAGTAAGCTTCTCCGAGACTTCAAGGTATTCATCCTTTACCAGCCCACTGGAACTTGAAAAAGGAGAGTCCATGACAAGGGAGTGCTCATCCTTGAAGGAAGAATACTCAAAGCCGGCACTGGCAGGTGTTTCAAGCTCTTCTCCGAACTGGCGACTGGTGTTCAAAGAGGCAGAGGCTGAGGAGGAGTGGCTGTAGGAGGAAGAAGAGGAGTAGGCAGTGGCAGTGGTGGTGTAGCTAAAGCCTACGGACACAGAGTCACCTGATTTTTTGCCTGTGATGTCAGGCATCTTCTGCTTGTCAAAGTCCTGGTCTTTGTCACCATGGTAGTATTTATCCTCAGTTGTCTCCATTGACAGTGGTAAGTATGACTGATCTTGAGTGCCCTTCTTATCTTTGTCTTCCTGATGACTTGAAAGAAGGTTTTCCTTTTCACCCCCATAAGAGTAGTCAAAACCAGAGGAGAATCCTGTGGGACCAGTGGAGGTCTGGCTTGTTGAGAAGGGGGAAGAGGTATCACCTTTTCCAAGTTGCGGCAGATCCTCAGTGGCTTTGTTGCTGCTTGAGAATCCAAAAGGTTCAGATACTGTGGATTTTCCAGAGGTCTTAAAGTCAAGCCCATATGTGCTGTCTTTTACATCTTTGACATCAGGAAGTTTTGAGGTGGGCACAAAGTCAAATGGATTTGTTGATTGTTTCTCAGATTTATCCTTAGTGTCTTTCTCAAAAGCATATCCTACCTTGTACTTTTCATCTTCCTCATCATCATCATCATCATCATCCTCTTCTTTATCACCATACCCTTCACCATAAACTGATCGTATCACATCTCTTTCCAAAGCAGCTTCTTTTACATGATAACTCATAGATTTGCCTGTAGAAGAACTATCTAATGTAGAATGGTCAGAGAATGGGGAACTAATTTGTACTGTTTTTTGCACAGGGTCTTTTATGGTTTTACTTGCTGTGTCTGTGATTTTGGAATCAGACTTATCCAAAGATGACGCTGCAAAATCTTTTCCAAGGGAACTAAAAGGTGTGTCTTTGTCATCGGTTTTCTCCATTCCCATTGAAAGGAAGGATTCTGTTTTCTGTGTGTCCTTTTTGTCATCTTTTTTCTCCATTCCCATTGAAAGGAAGGATTCTGTTTTCTGGGTGTCCTTTTTGTCATCTTTTTTCTCCATTCCCATTGAAAGGAAGGATTCTGTTTTCTGGGTTTCCTTTTTGTCATCTTTTTTCTCCATTCCCATTGAAAGAAAGGATTCTGTTTTCTGGGTTTCCTTTTTGTCATCTTTTTTCTCCATTCCCATTGAAAGGAAGGATTCTGTTTTCTGGGTTTCCTTTTTGTCATCTTTTTTCTCCGTTCCCATTGAAAGGAAGGATTCTGTTTTCTGGGTTTCCTTTTTGTCGGTTTTATCATGTTTTTCTGTTTGATCCCTCTGACTTTCTGAGCCATATCCATAAGAGTCAGTTGAACTTGAACGGCTGTCATATATATCAGAATAAGTGAAACTTTTTCCATCTACATAGGGAGTGTCTTGCCTTGTCTCAGCAAATTCCTTCTTTCGATTCTCACGCTCTGCTATGGAAAGCTGGTCAAAGCGCACATTTCGTTCACTTTCCTTGAAACCTACTGAAGGTTGGTCTTGTTTGTCTAATGGATCTTTCTGTCCATACTTTGCTGACATAGTATCAAATTTGCTGGTGTCAGAATACAGTCCTGATGTGGTCAGTCCTGGGCGATGGACATCCAAATGCTTGCCATCTTCATCATCATCATCATCATCATCATCATCCTCCTCATCTGAGTGTTGAAATTTAGGTTTATGCTTCTTATCCCAGGCTACATCTGCCTGGTCTTTCTTTTCTGTTCCCTCCTTTTCAAACATCTTCTCATCTTTAAGGGACTTTGGCTCACAAGTGTACTCATCATCCAAGAAGGTAGCTTCCCGTTCTTTGTCATACTTTGACTTGCCAAGAATTTCCTTTTCTTTGTCCTGTTTAACAAAGTAGTCATCTTCACTGTCCTCCTCTTCTTCAGACTCATCAAAAGTAGCCCTGTCACTGGAAAACCCCTTTTCTATTGACCCACTATCTTTCCCTTGTGGAGCAGGTGCTGACTTCTTGTCCAGATCAGACTCAAATTTGCCAAACTTGTAAGAGTCTAGCTTGGGCTCATCCTTCTTTTCTCCAGTCATCGACTTTGGTGTTTTGTCCTCAGTAGGTGAGTACCCACTACTGGTAGGTCCTGAAAGTGTGGGAGAGGCAATCCTGGCAGTGCTGTCATCAGGCCCCTCACTCTCAGAGCCAACACTTCTATCAAAACCACCAGAAAAGTATGGGGATGGAGAGAATGATTTTTCAGTGGAATCACTTTTTGTGTCATCTTTAGAAACAAAGGCTAGTTTGTCATCTTGTGCCTTAGGAGGAAACGATGACAGTGGAGAGACAGAGGGAGCCAATGCCGAGGTGGGGGACTTCTTAAAGTCTTTATCCTTGTCCTGGAGAAAAGAGGATGCATATCCTTCATGAAGTTTGCTCAGTGGCATGTCAGCATTGGGTGTCTGGTCCTCATCTTCCTCATCATCATCTTCTTCCTCCTGGGCCTTGCTTGCTGTCTTAGGACGTGCTTCCATTTCTGGCACGATGGGCTGGTATTCCTCCGAGGGAGGGGATTTGAAGCACTTGTCCTCTTCCAAAGAGGATGTTGGTGAGATAGTTCCTGCAGAATGTAAGTACTCTTTCCCCTGGGTGGCATCAGTGCGAATAGACATGGGTATGCTGTTAACTGTATCCAGAAGCAGGGAGCTTCGACATGCCTCCTCTGTTTGGGGGGCTGTCACAGAGGCAATAGACTGATCCTCGGTGATGGAGGTAGCAAAAGATGACAATTTATCACATTCTGTGATAGAAGTAGCTGAGGAAATGTGTTCTTCCTCAGCAAGAGGAGCAGATATCATGACATTGGAGGCATAAGCTAAAGATTCTTGTATTCCAACATAGCCTTTTGCTGCCATAGCAGAGATACCAGAAATTGCTGAAGCTTTCATCTCCTTCATGCCATGGATGGTGTCAAAGGAACCTGGCTGATCAGGGACTGAAATGTCATAAGAGCCAACATCATAGCGGAGGTGAGGTATCCTGTCCTCAGATTCATCATGGATCTCTTCATCAGAAATGGTTTGTTCAGTCTCTGAGTAGCCAGGTATGGTCTCATCTTGAATGAAAGAGATGTGCTCTGAGGAACTGGTAGTTTTAACAGTTTTCGACTCCAAAGGTTTGTCGTCCCAGTCCTTGCCAGTTTTCTCCTTTTTCACTTCATCTGTTTTGTATTTCAACTCATCCTCACACACTATATCTTCAGCCTCCTCCAGCTCTGCCTTCTCAATCACATCCTCCTCTTCCTCACTCTCATTCCTCTTTGACTTAATTCTGACATCCTCTTTGGTGTCTTTTACATCCTGCCACTTTTTGTCTTTCTCTTCAAATCCTTTAGCCCCAAGTGGTTTTCTTTTGATAGTGTCCATGTTGTACTCATCTTCATCTTCATCTTCATCCTCCTCAGAAGCAGCACCCTCATCCTCATATTTCTCTGAGAACTTTTCCTCTTTCGGTGGCTCCTTCTTATCACAGGGAGATTCAGTTTTAACATCTGCTGTGGTTATTCTTTCAGCTGTAGACGTGATATGGGGGACTTTAGTATCAGAGAATGCTGGAGGGACAGCCGGCAGGAATTTATCACCTGCAATGGCTGCCACAGATGGCACCTGACCAGTCTTGATTGGCTCCATGTCCATTTCCTGTTTCAGTGCCTCAAAGTCCTTAGTAAGATCCTCAGGAGATGAAAGCAAAGCTCTTTCTTCCAGGAGTTCTTTAGAGGAGTTCTTTGAGGGTGCCTTTTTCTCAGCTGATTCTTTAGCCACTTTATTTTTATCCGTTTTAGGCTTTCCCTGTGCTTTGGCCTTGTTCAATGTTTTTCTCACCTCAGGGGTGAAAGGCTTGAGATCTGGTTTAGTGATTTTTTTTAGTTCTGGTTTACTACTGGATTCTTTTTCTTTCTTTTTATCTTCCTTCACTTTGGTTTCTTTTTTCTCCTCTTTCTTGACGCCATCCTCTTTTTTGACTCGTTTCTCTTTCTTAATTTCTTTCTTTTCCTTATCTTTCTTTTCATCCATCTTAGACGCTCTCTCATTGATATGCTTTTTCAGTGACTTTTCTTTAAGAGGTTTCTTTTTTTCAGTTTTTTCTGGTTTAGCCACATCAGCCGTCTTTACGTCTTCCTTGGCTTTTGGTGGTTTTGATGCGTTGACACTGTCCTTTACTTTTTTAACCTCTTTCTTTTCCGGTTTGCTCTCTTTCACAGAGTCACTCTTGGATTCCACCTCATCATGTCCATTAGTTTCTTTCTTGGTTGCTTTCGGTTTTGGAGATGATTTTAGGCTTTCCTTACTGTCTGTTCTCAGCTTCATTTTGGTTTGCTTAATCACTGGTGGAGGAGCCCCAGACGACATTTCCTTTTGAGTGGCAACAGGATACCGCAAGTAATCCAGGTGCTTAAGCTTCTCAAGCCCCTCAAATATCTTGTTCTGTGGGGCATTGCCTGGAAACAGAACTCTCACAATCTTCTCAGTAGGGCTGGCTGGAATCCAAACCACCAGGGCACTTACAGAGGTCAGGTATGGCACAGATATCTCCCCTTCTTTCCCATTGGGCAACACGATACCAGTTTTGGCTTTGCTGTTCCCTGCCCACTTCTGCATGAAGAACTGCATTTCTTTACTGTCCTTCACTGGATTCAGGACGTACATGTCTAGTCTGCCAACACCCAGTTTGTGGAACAGGGTAACAGGTTCAATAGTGTTGCTAACACCTCTAGAGAGTGGTTCAGGCCTAATTCCCAGCTTACTGAGGTACTGCAGTGTTAGTGAAGCCTCCTCAATGCTCCTCTTCACTTTCAAAGTTGATTCAGGTGACCGTAGCTTTTCAGGAACATTGAAGAACACAATGCCAAGCTCTGGTGAGATCAGGTTCTTCATCCAGTCACCGTAGCCATTGACACCCTGCTGCGACTGCTCTTCCTCCTGCTGCTCTGCAATCTTCCTTTGAAGTAGACCATTGATCCCGGGTAGATTGTCTGCCCCAATGTGCGTGAGCAGGACTGAGTCTATACGGTCCAAGTGTCTCACTAGCTTCCAGAAACAAGACCTCCGGTCGGATCCACCATCGATTAGGATATTAAAGCCATTTACGGCAAACAGGGCTGAGTCTCCACGGCCTCCTGGGAAGATGTAGCAGCAGGGTTTGGACAGCTTCAGAAACCCCCCAGAGGTGGGTGGCTCCAGGAGTTCAAAGGGTGATGGGACATCCACCGTCTCTGAGATGTACTCAGTGAACTCCGTGACGCCCTCCATCTCTGGCAGTTTAGGATCTGGGTTTAGACGGTATTCCAGAACCTCTCGAAAGCTCTGCTCCTCTATGAGGCCCAGGGAGCTCCAGCCCCCTTCTCCCTGGCAGGACACAGTGAGGCTGGCTTTCTGCTGCGGGGCCGACTTGTTTAGGACAGCTTTAACCTTTAAAGAAAGATACAAAAACACATTTAAGTTTAATTAAATTTTATTTTACCGTGTCAGTGCTACCATGTATATACCTAAATAGGTACAGTGATACAACCTGTATAATAATATGTAATATTATGTACTAGTATTGTACTTACATAATGTACTTCTGTGACAAAGGTACAACACTAGTACATGATATTACATATTATTTCACAGGTTGTATCACTGTACCTAATTAGGTAGATACACTGTAACACTGACACCATACAATAAAGTGTTATCTTATATTATATTACATCATTCCAGTTCACTGCCACTCTTACCTCTGGATCAGCGATGATGTTGCCGAAATTCTTGCAGGTAAAGACTCCACTTTGCAGTATGATGTCACCAGTGTGCTCTGATCCCTGGCCACTGAGCACAAGAAGCTTCTGCCCAGCAGAGTCTGTGAGCAGAGAACGAATCTGCACCACAGTGAAGATAAGGAAGAACAGACAGAGAGATGGGGGGGAGGGCATTACATTTCAGTCTTTTACTGTGTCATTGTAAGAACTGCATTACTGCCCACACTTTCAACATTTTTGTAGTGTCAACATCTATCAACAAAGATCTAGCACAACCCCAACTACATTAATTCAAACACTGGCTATCCTTGTCACAGTATTATTTCAGTATTATTTTTTTACAATGTCCCATACATCAATGCCTGTGGGTGGGCACTAGTTAGCAGAATGTGTATTTGTGTTCTTTGGTGATGTCTGTAATAATGAACCATTTGTCTTAGAGCAACTAGCTGTCAGTGTGTCCTTCACCTCTGCCCACGATCTAACCACAAGCAGATTCCCAAAGGGAATGAGGGATGAGAGCTAACATGCAGAAAGACAAAGACAAAGGCAAACGCAAAGGCACAGCTGCTTGGTATCTTACCTCAGCAGTAGTTGTGTCCTCAGTAGGGTTGACTAAGACAGTGGTCGCAAGAGCATCACTCTTGTATTGTAGGATTCTCTGTCCTGGACAAAAGAATATAACAAAAATGTTAGTCAGTCATGAAAAAGAACTTGAATATCATATATGCATGGATATTTCTATTTATTTTACTGTAACAGGAAAGGGGTAATAATATCTTATTTTATATTGTATATTATTTTATTTTAATTTCTATTTTATTAGCATGGCTATGCACTATTTTTAAGTGAGCAGGATAAATAAGTATGTCTGTTTCTGATGAGTGATCAGTTTTGGAATAGCAACAGCAAAAATGTATGTAAAGCATAAAACAAAATTGTGTTTTTTTTTCTGCGATCCAAACACAGAAGCCAACACCCAATAGGATGACACTGAACAGATGATGAAAACACAGCAACAGAACTGTCGGCGCTCAGGCCTGTTTAGGCTCATTACAACAGAAGCTGACAGAAATTTCCAGAAGATCTATTTTTGGTTCACAGTGCTCTATAAGCACCAGTGAGTACTCCAGCATCTCTATTAACTTGCCCACTGCTTCTGCTTCTCCGCCCACCCTACCCCACCCCCACCCACTAGAAGTATACCTATCCATTTTCTAATGCTGACTTGCTTTCATGGCTGCCACGTCTTAATCCTCAAACATCTGTCTCTTCTTATTCGACGGCAGTCATCTCGACAAAAATTGCTAATCTCATATGAGCCTGTTTCATTGGCTGTTGCCATGGGTACGGTTAACTGGCTGTTGCCGGCAGCCGCGTAACACTGACCCACTGTTGGTGCTGCTGAGCGACGCATTGCAGCATTTCTGAGAGAGAAGGCAGGAAAAAATACCCACGCTCCCCCTCTCCTCTCCTCTTCTCTCCTTTCCACTCCTCTCCTCTCTTCTCCTCTCTCCAAGAGAAAGCAGAGGAGAGTGTGAGTGGATGAAGGAGAAGCAGTGGCACGGGCAGCATCTACCCGAGTCTAACACACAGGCATTTTCATCAAGCACAGTTACAGGAAGTGTGTGTGTGTGTGTGTGTATTTATCATGTTTCATTTATGTCACCCAGGCGAAATCAGGGTAGTGCTTCATGGCAGACTGTGGAATGTGAGTGTGTGTGTGTGTGTGTGTGTGTGTGTGTGTGTGTGCGTGTGCGTGTGTTTGTGTGTATGGTGAGAGAAGGGAGGGAAAGGGGAGGGAGAGCTGGCACAACCAGGCCTGTGCTGTTTACACATTCACTTTGCAACACACCAACACGAGAGATTTGTGTCAGTAAACTACTCCAAAATTCCTGGCGAGCTGGCAGGGTCCAGCCCTTTATTAAACTCACACTGACTGTACACACATACAACAACCCTCTCACAAACAACAATCACTCTCTTTCTCGTCTTTGTTCCCACTTGTGCACACAACAAAGCATGCCTGTGCGCTTGTGTATGTGTGTGGGAAGAACCACAAACACCAGGGCAGCATACCGTTTGTGTTTATGCTAATGAGATACTAAAGATAGTAAGTATACTTTCAAGCTAGCTGAGCATTTTGCTGCCCTACTGAACAAGCAACTAGAGTAGAAGTAATCCCCCAGCGCAGGAGAATAATATGGAATTTTCTTTGGTGAACAAGTTAAGTGGGAAATGATGAGTATGCAATTTGTATATGAATAAACAAATGAGCTAATTGTAGCCAGTCAAGTTCAAAAAAGCGGGAAAAATGGTGCTGTCAGGAGAAAAACTCTTAACTCCATTTTTTTGTTATTTTAATTAAAAATTATTTCCATCCAACAACGATGATATATGACCCATGGACCAAATAGTTGGTGTGGTTTGTGTGTGAAAACAGAAAAATAAAAATATTGCATGTTCTGTTTGGTGTTAGGCAAGCTATTTGACGAAACCCCTAATCTCCTCTGATGAACAGTTACAATTTTAAAAAGAGAAGGCACCAAAGGAAATTGTGTTTTTGTATCTGTAGCTTTTTTTAACCCAGTTGGCCTGTCCTTTCATGGGCTCACGTAAGTTATTAAATTTTCTAAAAGGCCCACCATCCTCTAAATATTCCTCCCAATTTAGACCAGCCAGGAAGAAGGGCTTCAACCATCAAGAACTATCAAGGGACAGCTTGTCAGCCTGACCTTGAAATCTCGGCCTCTGGAAAAACACAACAGCTACAGACTATGTCTTCTAATTGAAAGGGCTTGTGATGGCTCAGCTGTGACAGCTCCGTCATACCCTTAAAGTTACCCTTTAATAGCATTAACATGTATCCACATGAGCTGATGGGTGACATATTGCAAGCTGTAAATTAGATTGAGATTACAAGAGCTGCAAAAGATTACAGGAGGTCCATGCTGCATATTGTGTATAGGGTTAAGTGTAAACATTATAATAACCTTCATGATTTCACTTTTAAATTATTTCGATCAACCTGGATTTATATGCACTTTTTTCATAACAGTAGGCTCCTTGAAGGAATACCATTTTGAAATGCATTTCATGGAGCATATATTATTTTCAGCTGATGTCATGGACCAGTCCACGAATTCACAGCCAATATCTATAAAATGCATTTTATCACCATGAAAACCGACACACCTACTAAGTTCTCCATCTCCTCTGAGCAGTCATGCTGAGAGAGAGGGGGCCTTGTGTGACAGACACATTACCCGGCTGAGACAGCACTCTTACACACACAGAAATTACCCCTCTCCGACCCCCTTTCAGACACCCTCCTCTGGCGCCGAGGGCCTACGCGAGTGGGAAACGGGGTCGTTCAAATGCCACGCTTGAACAGAGTTCGCGCCCAGCCCCAGCCCAGCCCAGCCCAGCCCAGCCCCGTCAGCTTTGAAGGAAGCAGAGCTGACACCAGGGCCCTCAGCACAGCAGCTCCAGTCAGCCCGGGTACTTACGGGCCGGGAGAAATATGGCCTAATTAGAGGTGTGTGTGCAGGCCTCCGGGCCCAGTAGCCAGCAGCCTGACCTTTTAGCCTCCTGGTGCGGATGGGAACGGCACTGGAGCATAGTAAGCAAAAAAAAAAAGACAACCATCATTCACCCTCTACATTTACTAGACAGTTTGTTTACTCAGTTCATTTCCTACCAGAACATTTCCTATGCATGCTGAAGCTGGAAAAGACAGCAACAGACCTGCTGCAGCAGCAGCAGAGACTGTTAGGAGGAGCGGGAAACATACAGGGTTTCTCATAGCTACGTCAATGCGCTAGTTTCACACGGCCCATCAGGTAAAGCGCTAATGGACAGTGTAACTCTATTCTTCCTTGACCACAGACCTAATGTCCATGCAGAGATGTGTTATGAGATATTTAAAGCCTACTCCACATTGCATTATAGACAGTGATATCCAGTCTGGAGTGAATGCAAATGTGTGGGCGACTGAGGGAGGGGGGTAAATAACATTAGTAATGATTTGTGCTACGAAACGTCAGAGCTTCAGCACCAGGGACAGCGTCCATCCCTTAGATGAACCTCCAAACAGCTGTGCTCAACATATAAGACAGTTCAAAACACAGTCTGTTTTTATCGCTTCATTTGATTATTGTCTTTTTCGCTGGAAGTGCATGTCTTTTAACTGAATTTGGAATGATTTCGGATAACGTTAACTTCAAGTTAAATTAATTCCAGCTGAGGACGGAGACTGAAATGCTCTTTCACATAAATCACAGACGCATCAATACATTTCTACGGAAATGTTCCACTTGATGATTTTCATTCTGCTTCTTCCTTTGCACTGACTTGCTGCTGTAGATGACACTGTCCTAACCCTGGATAAAGTGACAGGCTTTATGACCATGTTTTTGTCAAGTCACGTTCCGCTGCACTTCATAATGGCAGTGCCCTCTCAGCAAAACAGACATCTCTTTTCTGACCTTTCCATCTACTGTCAATCTCTCTCTCTGTCTCTGTCTCTGTCTCTCTCTCTCTCTGTCTCCCTCTCTCCATCTCTTCTGTCCTCCTGAGAAAATGAAACAAATAAATGGAGATACACTGGCAGATGGGGAAGTGGGTGACTGAGGATACAAGAGAGAAAGAGAGAGCGAGAGAGAGAGAAAGAGAAAGAGAGGGAGAGAGAGAGAAACAGAGAGAGAAAGAAAGGAAATTGCCCCAGTTTTGTTCTGTGTTATCTAAGGGAAGCGATTTAGAGGAGGGATGGACGTATCTGTCTTTAATCCATCACAATCACGACCTTGAGTGAAACCTCTCCCAGCATGGACTCAGACCCACCTGACTCATTGAGTGCTAGACAACACAACTCCACAAATCCTGTTTAATTAACACAGCAAGCCAATAAGCAGGCTTCTTAACTGGAGTTTGGGTGAATGCGTTGCAGGCGGAAAACTACAATGCATATGTTGTAACTTGTATATGGATTGTTGTTCTTCAAAAGGCCTGGTTATAAGACTACTTGATTCTGAAAACATTATCTTACAAGTACTAGTTTTGCATTAGCTTAAATAATGTAACTTATTAGGATTTGTGATTAAAGTTGATAGGATTTTTTTATGGATGATGTTGAGGTAGACATTGCTAGACTAGTATTCTTTGTTCTCTCTAAAGCCCATTTTCTAATTGTGTCACTAGCTAATGTCTTAGTTTTCACATAACTACCATATTGACAAAACGGATCACCCTTATTCTGTATTTCCAAACAGGTACTGCATTATGATAATTTGATCACAACTTCACAGTGACAAAATATGCTGTCCTCATGAATACATTTGTTAACCAAATGAGTCTGGCATACATACACTTGATGGCTAGCTTGGGGGACAATCCCAGTAACACACAGGTGTCTTCTGAGTAGGACTAGTAGGACATTATACCCAGATAATGTCACAAGAAAACCAGGCTGCTAATATATGTATCATGCCTTTTTACAATTTGCACATTTAACTATAAATAGGCTTTAGCTGTGATCTTGTAAAGAGGTGCGCTTAACACTCTTTTATTCAAACAAGCTAGTAATACTAAAACAGAATTCTGCCCGATTTCTACTCATCACTTTTACCTGACTCACTTGATGCAAATGCTACTGATAACCAGTGATAAGCAATACAGCCAAGGCTATGGAAAAGATTAACACGACAATCCTCAACAAGTGGAGTTGCCTACTAGCAACCTTGTAGGTTGATCCCTACCTAAGAAAAGCCAAACACCACAACAGAGGGTCTTCTCTGTTTTTGGAATGCTATCTTTTGGGTAAATCCCTTATGATCGACTGAAGCTCCTCAACCACATTAACATCAGTCCCATTTCACAGTGGAAGCGTTCACAATAATAGAGTAATACAGAGAGATGTTTCAGGATGTGATAGAGCATTCAAAGATAAGGAAGTACTCCATGCGGAGGGAGCGCAGTTGCAAGGGTGAAATAGGAGGCTTGTTCTTCCAAGAGTGGAGTTGAAGTGCTCAGGTGCAGTAAGGCCTGTGGTAAAACACAACCCCCATGTCCCATGAGCTGCTCTGCAGATAAGCAGTCTGATTATGCTATCTCTTTCTTATACACAAACACACCCCCCCCCCCCACACACACACACACACAGGCAGACATAGATATGCACATAAATATAGTCATTCTTTTACTCTCTTTCTCTCTGTCTCTGTCTCTCTCACACACACACACATACACACGCACACACACACTTTCCACAGATTCCCATGTGTCTCATGCCTGAAGCTTATAGTGTACAATATGTGTTCTATCCAACATATTTCCCAACATATTAAAAATTCTGTCCAAATTTACAATAGCTTCGGAAAAAATGCTTTAGTAAATTCCAGTGTGTCCCTGACATTACCATGTGTCTTAGTTAGACCTATGACAGCCGATTTATACCACCAAAGCACATCCTACTACTGTTCAGTCTCACAATTCATTATGTCAAAGTTAAACATCTTCCTAAATGGATACCTAATTTAAAAGAACCCCTTCTAAAAAGGTTAGCTCATAGGCACAAAATGGCTGTTGTGTTGTGAATATAAATTAATATCTATAGACATACAGTCAGGACAAAAACATATTTTCAAAAAACAGGACCTGACATTGACATGAGTTGGTAGAATGGTTTGGGGTCTGGCTGAGAGCCTTGTGCTGTTTCTACACATTATATAAAATACTTCTTCCGAGCTGCTACTATTCTTGCCACAAACCGACAGTACAATGATGACAATGTCTGTATCCAGGGACTGCAAAACAAAATATATAAGACATCTAAAACAATGCCCTGCACCACATCATCCTCTGCATCATACTCAGACACAAGGAATCACACCTTCAGATGCTCACTGGCCGTCAGAAACCGTCATCCTGACCAAAGAAACTAAAACATTATTAAGGCTGGCTCAGAGACAGTATGCCGCGAGGGGATCCTTTAAATGCCCTTGATTACGATAAAAGTAGGTGAGATTCTACAGGTTTTGGTGTTAGGCGCAACCTAGCTTGGTAAAGGGGGACGTTCCTGTATTCAACCGTAAACATAGTTTGTCTGTTCTCACCCTGTAACGTGACTGATAATAATATTTGATTGGATAAACTATTGTACCGATTAGGCTATTACGAGTCGGTACCGGCCTCCACGTCTAAAGATTTCCATAAATTCATGGAGAGAGCTGAATAGCGGGATTATGGCAGCGCATCAGTAGCTCTCACTTGGAGAGATGCCCCGTTTATACGGTAGTGAAAGCCGGAGCTCAAATTAGGTCACTGAAGTATCTTGACGGGGCGCTGTATTTTTTCTTGTAGGTAGCCATTTATGACATGTTGGTTTCTTGTCCGTACTCGATCAGATAGACGCACTACATGTGATTTTGAGCCCAATTTGATTATCTGTGGAACTCTATGTACTAACGGCACAGAGGTCTACGGCTGAAAATGTACCCTGCCGGAATCACATCAGCTCAAATGGCAGGAATCGGGTGTTCAAGGACATTATATACCCTGCGCCTGTGAAATCCGAACTAGCCCTCCCCTTGTTTAGAAATCGCTTATTTCTCTGTCGGAATACCACGACTCACGTTCCTTAAATCTGAGCATGCTGCAATGGCATTCCAGCAGAATACGATCAGATGCATAATAGACTATTCCGAGTTGCCTGCAAATAGAAACCAACCGATTCACCTAACTGCATTTTCGCTGGGAACCGAGAACTTGCTGTTCTCCCTTATTGATACAAAAATAGCCAAAACTCAATCACAGCAGGTGCTGGAAGTCCACACATGCAGGAGATAGCAACCTAGCGCACACAATACATTGGTTTAGATATATTCTGCATGATACGCGCCATGACCTGCTTTGCAAGGTGAAATGCATTGACAACACAAATTTGAAGACGTGCACGAAGGAATGACACCTACCGTGGCGGATGCTCTTCTGTGTGTACCGTGTGTGTCCTGTGAGCGGTGCGAACGTGCAAATCCTACGAGCGTGCGTCGGTCAGGCAAAAGGGTGGGTGGGGCCAGTGTTGTATGCATGTGTGTGACTAGGAGAGAATCTGTGTGTGTGTGTGTGTGTCTGTGTGTGACATGTATGTGCACTCTTACATACACTAAAAGCCCACAAACTGTTCTGTCTGACTGTTCTCTGTGACTTTGGGGACCTCGCTGATAACTTGACACTCAAGCGAAACCTGAGACATGCATGCACACATCCAAAGTTCTCTGGATCTCAGACAAAGCCTTCAGACAATCCAATCTGATCGCCCCCCCCAGATAAAGCAGTGTGCCCCTGCAGCCAAATGCAAATAATTTACACCCTCATTTTTGATTTTTAAACATCTGTAGGGAGAGAGCAGCTGGAAGACGGTGGCAGACTTGCATCCTCCCTGTAAGTCTTTGTTCTTCATCAGCCCAACCTTTTAACCGTTTAAAGCGCGCTCATTAAAAGATAGTCAAGCTGTACTCGACGCATCCGCCTTTTTCTATAAACAGGTACACCTATCCTGGATATCCTTCCCTTTCTCACTCTTACTGCCTGAGACAGAAGTGATAGGTAGGTAATAGGTGCATAACATAGGTGGGCATGCATATAATGCTGTCAGCTCTCTCTCTCTCCACGGTACACCATGTTTGGGTGACTTGGAGGAGATAGTGTCTTTGTGTGGGGCGCCCAGCTGGCCACTCTAAAGCATTGGCTGAGGGTCAGATCTATACTGAGATCATGTGCTCCTGTGGTGTGCTGTGTCCCTGATCAATACCAGCTCTGAGCGGGGGCTGAGATGAGGCATTAGCAACGGAATTAATCTTCCCTCTCGATGCGTCCCCTGCACAAGCTGACCCTTTCTTTCTGCCTCTCGGTTACACTCCGTACGGCACAGTACATAAGATTAGTGAGATCAGCAGCTCCCTCTCTCACATTAACATTTTCATACATTACCAACTGAGATGTATAGATTTTACTGCCACAGATGCACAAACACACACACACACAAACACGAACACTCAACATACATACATACACACACACACACAAACACACACACACACACACACACACACACACACAGACAAGCATGAGAGCACAGTCTTCTCACACACATAAATCTTACCTTTGAGTAACTTTTTATCCTGTATTTCATTCTCCAACTGCAGTGCTTAGGTATTGTTGGTTATCCGAGTTTGTCTTTCATTTTACAATTTTTTTTTATCACAGAAAAAGAAAAAGGCCATACAAAGTCACATTAGTCTGATTCTCCATTAAAAATAGAGCCTTTTTGCTTTCAGGTAAACCCCTTCCATGTCCATTTATAAATGGCTTCGCTCCAGAAAGAAGCAACCCACTGCACTGGGCTGAGCTGTGCTCTGTGCAATGAAGGAAAGGAGGCTGAATAGTGCTGTAAGTTTGGAATGGGTGGGGTGGCCTGGATCGCCTGGTACTCTCTACACACACACATTAACACATATGCACACGCACACACACACACAGCTGCGATTGCCACTAAAGCTACACTACAACTGTTATTTGCGTCTGCCCAAATAGTCAGCCGACACTGGTACTGGCAGCACTCTGCCCAGCATGGCACAGGGGCACAGACACAATGGAGTGAGGTGGAGTGTACTGGCACTGGCCTCGATTTATGATACGCAAAGCTTTCACTTTTAAAGATGTTTATATGTTCATATCAGCGTATAATACCCAGTCTATAGCACTTCAACATGAACAGTTTCTTTTCTGTCAGCAGAAATAGAACTGGTATTCATCCAAGGACAAGGACTGTCTACAGCATTTATGTAGGAAATTGATCCTAACACCACCATTCAAACATTAAAAATAAACAGCAAAATCATATAATGAACGGCATGCAGACATGAAATGGCAGGTATACATTGTGGTAGGCTCCCCATTTTTTTCTGGGGGGTTATAAATAAGCCCAGATCTTCTCACACAATTAACATGGCCTATATATAGGATAGCCCTGTGAGAGCCACTGCTGCCATAGCTAGAGTCCCCGACAACTGGTCCACATATGTGGCTGCCACACCCAATTGTGTGGTGAGGCCATTTTGTGTCTTTCCAGAATGGTCATCCGCCCGGAATATTATAGCGGTCAGACAACAGCTGATTGTCGCTGTTATGAAGCAGATATGACACTGATATATGTTTAGGGATGATCGTCACAGTGGGCATTTTAAGGGTAGTTTAGTCATGTTGCTGTCTAAGGGAAAAACATCACCCATTAGCCATCTGGTCATGCAGACATTCCAGAGCCACCTTTGGATACATTGGACTGGCATCTAAAAGAAAAACTGTTACCATTTTCTAGTGCTGTGTGCGTGTGTGTGTGTGTGCATGTGTGTTTGTGAATACATGTGTATGTGTGTGTGGTTTGCATGTGCATGTATGTGTGTGCACGCATGCATGTGTGTGTGTGTGTGTGTTGTCTGTGCATATGTGTGTGTAATACATGTTTCTGTGTGTGTGTGTGTGTGTGTGGGTGTGTGTGAAGTGATAGCTCAGTGGCTATCCCAAATGGATGCTGTGGCACATTGATCAGACTGAGTGCCTCCACAGAGAGACAGAGAGAGAGACAGGAGCAGGCCAGACAAGCGTCCCCATGCCCTCCCAGAACGGTGGGGGTCAAACTCCACTGGGACACACCAGACCAGGCCATACCCTCTACATGTCCTCCTCCAGACTGTCCTGCTGAACTCCACAGTATGTGATCAGCAGAAGGGCTCATATTTTACTGTATGTGCGTACAGGCATGTGTGTGTTTGTGTGTGTGTGTGTGTGTGTGTGTGTGTGTGTGTGTGCACATGTGTGTGTGTGTGTGTGTGCACGTGTGTGATGAGGATCTTGCTCTGTAATCAATGACAAAGAGACTGCAGAGAAGGTGTGGTCTATTCCTTCTTTTCCTTTAAACACACACAAACACCCACCCACACACACACACCCACACACATACGTACATACACACACACAACTAGACAGAGAGAGAGAGAAAGAAGGAGAGAGAGAGAGAGAGAGAGAGAGAGAGAGAGAGAGAAAGAGCGAGCAAGAGAGAGAGAGAGAGAGAGAGAGAGAGAGAGAGAGAGAGAGAGAGAGAGAAAGTCTGGAGGCCGGGATCAATAGCCACATCTGAATTATTCAACAGTTTCAAAGGCACAGCAGCACAAAGATGTTGAGCCCTCCCACCCAATGCACACATGGATACACACACACACACACACACACACACACACACACACACACACACACACACACACACACACAGTTATGTCCCCCTCCTGTCCTTTTATAGTCTGCCCTTTCCATCAGTAGAGGATTTTAGACCACAGGTAAAACACACTTTAAAAAAAGCAAGCACTTAAACGAGCAAAGAATGCAGATGGTTCAATATGTACTGTCAGTAATGCTGTGTTCACTTGCCATTGATCACAGTGAAAATGGGGTACAAATATGCTGAGAGCACAATTTCAGTCAAACGTTCTGTATCAGCAAGTGCTTATTAAGGCTACAGACTCATTTTTTCCACATGGCTTGTCAACAATATATTAAAGTGAGACTTGAGTCTATGCCTGCAAGCAGTGTTAGTCTTACTCAACATTAAGACATATAATTGGAAAACACAAAATGAAAAGGTTAATGTGAAGGGATTAAACATTGATGAGGACTTTAAAAACACTTGCAGTATTTACATAAAACTATTCAGGATGTTTTGAGAATCCAGCAAAATGTTTTCATTTTATTTTTACCCAATACACGTCCAGCCGTTGCTCAATTTGTTTTATCACTTCCATGTTACTGTATGGTCAGCCAGCTTTCCCTAAAGGAAATTTCCACCCATATGTTTTCTTAACTCTGAGGCCTATCTCCACACCATTAAATATTCATGGAAATGTTTGTTTTATTTCGCCACATTACATCATGGAAGTCCAAGCCTTGATCAATACCAGGCAAGCTGCCATTGGGATGTGCTGGAGCCTGGGGGGTTGGCTGAGGGGGTTGGGGGGTGGTGGTGGTGTGGGTGGGGGTGAGGATGGGGGAGGATGCTCTGGTGAAAGACAGCAGAATGAGGTCTTGGATCATTCTGGGACCATCAATGTGCTCTGGGATCATTACAAAGCACTGATCACCTACCACTGGTCTGGTCTGCTTGGAAATGATTACCACGTCAAGGAACAGCAGCCCAAGTAGCACGAAAGGGCCTGTTTCCTCTTGCTGACAGAGCCACAATGAGCTGTTTACAAGGGCTGAACTCCAGTGAGACAGGACCAGATGAAGCCAAATGGGACGAACTCAGTGGCACGGAAAAAAAGGGGCCGAGACGTAAATGACGTTCCACTGGCAGCCCTGGAGTCTGGAGTTGTGTTCTGCTGAGTCCAAAAGCTGCCAGTGCCAGATCCCCTCCCACCCCCACCGCCCCACCCCCACCTCCCAGGATATAAACTACGCCATGACTCCACTGGGCCAATGTTGTTCTTCCTCCAGGCTTCATACTGTTACGTGTAACGGTAATAAAAATAAAATATAAAAAAAACCTCACCATGTCTTGGGTGGGGCGGGCGGCATTAAATGGGAATTTATGCCTTTATGATTGGCTGCGCAACTAACGGCTCATCCGTCATCCATCCCCATGAGTGCCTGCCTCCGCCCACTCCCTCCTGCTGTCCGGCGTGAGAGAGAGAGAGAGAGAGAGAGAGAGAGAGAGAGAGAGAGAGGAAAACACAGTGTCAGCGTTCTGCTCTGCTCTGCCTCGCCACCGGAGACCTGCTCGGATGGTAGCCCAGAGCTCCAGGCTCCACAGAACATCCCGAGACACTGGGTCACAGCCAGAGCGGGGTGGAAAAGAAGACACCAGAGCCAGTGATTAAGTGCCCAAAACACCAGGCCTCAAAAAGGCTCCACATTTGCCAAACGGAGGCAGGAGATCTGGGGAATGCATGCATACATGCATATATCACTTCAAGTGCTTATATTCACGTTTGTTTAAAAAAACATGAGCACACCCTCTCTAAATCCCCTTTCTCCTGGGAGACATTGGAAGCCACCATGATGATGATGATTGAATGCCTGTTAAAACCGTGCGGCGATGAATCTGTGATGCCCCTCGAGTCGCATATTCCCCCCGCCCCCGCCCCACCCCCCCGTGGCTACAGCCTGTGCCTCAGCATCCGAGATGCGGTCCCTAGGGAGCTGCTGCTCACGTTAGCAGGTGTGCCTGGCCTGGTGAGGGATTGCCGGGCCGAGTGGCTCTGTCACAGGCTAAAGAGCGCCGCGCTGGTGAAAGAGCCAAATTAATAGAACAATAGGGGAAGACAGCTGGGCTCACGGTGGCCATTTCTATGACCTCCCCCTCCGCCCCACCCTCCCCCTCCCCCTCCCCCCTTCTGCGCCACTTCCCCTCTGGAGGGGAAGGTGCTGGAATCTGTAATGATGGAAAGGGGATCTTATTTATCATTGCAGGGGCTTCACAGAGCAGCTAACTGGAGAAATCTGTCTGAACCAAGGCCGATGAGCTTAGGTCACATGGGATAAATGTGCTAATACGATCGACCCCTTTAGCAACGGGAACTGTTTACATTCTCCTCCCGTCCATCCCTATTGTGCTTCCACTTAACCTGTCTCGAGTCTATTTTTATCACCTACTTTATAATAATTATAAAATATTATATTATAAACATGTTATATAAAACTCTCTCCATATTTGCATCTCCATATTTTTACTCTGCTACCTACATTATTATTATAGAAACTGACCTCCTTCATAACAAAAGACCTGAGTGTGTCATACATTTGGTTGTCCTTCACTAAACATAAACATTTTCATAGTAAATGTATATTATATTAATATTTATTAATATAATGTAAGCATTGATAATACTTTGTATGTTAATAATATTTATTTATAGTAAAATTTATAGTAATAGCAGCATCACTCACAGCAGTTACACAGGCACCACACGTGTCAGATCCACAGCCCTGTGCCCCCCCCCCCCCCATGTCCCCCCCTTCTCCCCTATAAAAGCCCCCAGCTTGACCTCTACCTGCCACATCGCAGCAGCAGTGAAACTCTCCCTCTCTTCCTCCCTCGCTCCCTTTATCTACTGTCTAGTCCACTCTCTTCCCCCCTCTGTTTTCCCTCTCCAACTTCTGTATCGCTCTCCTTCTCTGTCTGTCCTGCAATGCTTTTTTATACAGGCTTTCCTCTCTTCTGTCCTGGCTGCATTTCCTACTGTTTTCCTCAAGGTACACTCTTCTCTTTTCTATGACTCCTTTGCTCTTTTGCAATGGGACAGCCGTGAGGAATGGAAAGCTCCTCATGCAACCTGGCCGATCAAAAATAGATCTCTCACATTCTCTCTCTCTCTCTCTCTCTCTCTCTCTCTCTCTCTCACCCTCACCCTGTCTCAGTGCCAGCAGGAAGACAGCAGGGCCTCTTCCTGCAACATATGTTATCTGTCAGGGAGGCAAACCCCTGGCCGGATCAGAGTCTGGATGGATCATCCGCAACACCATCCCTGCCATCCCCTCTCCTAGTCCTACCCAACTCCCCACAAGCCGATCCTGACCATCCCCCTCATTCAGCTATGAAGGACTTACTCCTTCTATCCAGGATTAGCAAAACTAATCAAAATGATGTGGCATGGTGTGACTTTGCCTGGAGGATTTTAGAAGAGTAAAAGTCAAATACCCAATAAAGCTCATACCCAATCCCCTCCATTTGGCTTGACAAGTCCTGCAGATGTTTTTTTTTTTCCACAGACATTCTGTGTACACCTCCAGGTGCACCTTAAACTAGTGCAAACAACTGAGCAGGCAAGAGGAGCACGGACAAACCAGATGGAGCGAAATGGAGAGGGAAGTAGTCTACACCTTCAATTGGTGTACCTCTCAGGTGAAACCAGAACAGACCATAAGAGCACAGACTGTATCATGGACCAGATGGAGTGCAGAGGGAACCGGTGTGGTCCTTGAGTTGCCGGAAGGCACAGAGGTGTTGTTGCTAGCGTGAGATTAGCTAGCAGGCTTGTGAGGACTCAGTCGGCCATGATGACACTGCATTCCCTCAGCACTGCATTAACATTCCGCTCACATCAGCAGCACAGCCGGAGACGGCCACTGAGCATGCTCACAACTCAGGCGGTGGCACACTACTGTACTCAGTCTTGCCGGTGGGAACACGAAGTCTCTTCCCTTCCTCCGCACTCATTTTTTGCTTTCCGGTTGAAGAAATAAAAATATAGCTTGTGTGTGTGTGTGTGTGTGTGTGTGTGAGAGAGAGAGAGAGAGAGAGAGAGAGAGAGAGAGAGAGAGAGAGAGAGAGAAAGAAAGAGAGAGAGACCTAGTGTTAATGGTATGCAACAAACAGACAGAAGAAGAAAAAAGAAGTAGAAACAGTGGTAGTCCACACACCACTACACATAAACAGCAGGCACTGTCAGTTTCCTACTTTTCCATGAGCACACTAGCTCTAACACACACAAACACACAAACACACACACACACACAGACATGCACACACACACCAGCAGCAGCAGCAGCACTAACACACACACACACACACTCGCACTCACTTAAAACATGATAATGAACTCTGGCAGCTCTTTCTCCTGTCATTACAGTATGGAGAGAAAAATCTCACATTGTTTTTTCACAGCCTTTTTTTTACCCTTAATTCCCGCTGCAGGCTTAAGCCAGAAAAAAACAACAACCTGGCAATCAGCAGTGGTGATGGCTTAATTAGTTTACCACTGAGTTTCTCTGAGCCATTAAATAGCTGAGCTATTTGATAGCTGTTTGATAGCTTAGCTCCCACTAGTTCACAGCAGTGCTTTGGTTTATGCAGCGCGGACGTGTAAAACAAGGAAGGAATGATTCCATGACTGGAATTAATCAATATAATTTATGTACAGGAAAAAAACAGAGTCCTGCTGAACAAACAAGAAAAAAAAGATGTTGCTAGGTTACGAGGATGCGTAAGTCGTAAGCGTTTAAAACCGCTAAAAAGATGAGATGAATATTAACAGCCCGAAAAGGGGATAAGCACAGAGGCCAGAGGCACCCTTCCTGGTTCTACCTCAGGGTCAATAACAAAAGCCTTTTTTGGTGATATGCTCAGTGTTTTCATACAGAGGTGGCAGTGCAACTTTATATTCAATTTTTCACTTTAAAAATTATTTCATTTTGTTACTGATTGCATGACAAACAATGCAAGAAACACTGAAATAAACACATTTTCGCACTTCAGATCATTACAATAACTCATTACAATTACAATCACTAAATGGGCATAGTGTTAGCGCTGTGTCAGATGCATGTGTGGACGGGTGGGTAGATAATGGAGGTCTGTTTGTTGTTGTCAGCGCAGAAGAAAAAAAGAGCTGTGTGTTTTTCCCATGAATAATTGCCCATTATGGCAGCCACATTATTTTGGTAAATGCAATTAATCTCCGCTAAAGGCCACTGGAATGGCACATCGGATGCAGATTCCTTTGTCATCCAATTACAGACGAAGGTTAAAGGGCCTTAGTCACCTGGCTGATTAGCAAAAGAACGCCTCTCCCCCTCATTAAGTCTCTTTTAAAACCCCTCATCTAAATTCCACACGCATGCAAAGCTGATATTACAGCAAACTAACCAGAATCTTAATTTTATTGCCATTCTCATTAACCTTGCCAGTGTGCTGATTTTCGTACTGTGTTTAACATTCAGTCAGAGGTTGCTGCCTCCAGGTATGAAAGCAGATGACAGAGGACAGAGATGGACTCTCTTCCTGACCCCAGCGGAACAGCAGTGGGACTGTACTCTCTCTTCTCCCACACACACACACACACACACCCTCTGCGGGACTGTTTGAAGTCCTGATGGGCAGCCTGACCAATCGAATGTGCCCTTCAGAGGGCTTTAAAGCACACTCAGTGGGGAGGTGTGTATGGCCATTATGGAGCCGGCACGACCCACTCTTAACCCCTCCACAGACTGTGATCTCTGGTACCGAACACACACACACACACACACACACACACACACACACACACACACACACACGCACACACACACACGCACACGCATAGGTGCACACTATGCAGGTACAGACAGGTAAACACACACAAATGCTCTCTCTCTCTCTCTCTCTCTCTCTCTCTCTCTCTCTCACACACACACACACACACACACACACACACACACACATCTAAAACCATATCCCAAAACCCCAACACGCACATATATACATAGCCTACATGTATGCATACATCATTTCTCTGTCTCTCTCTTATACAAACAAACACACTGTGAAGTCTTTAAGCTGCTGGATGTTGTGGAAGCGTGCAATCTGTCTCCATCACTCATTCCATTTTCCCCTCCCTTTCTCTGTTCCTTTCATCCCTGCTCTCGTTCTCTCTCTCCCTCATCTGTCATTCAGGTGGCATCCTCCTCTCAGAGATGTTAATTACACATGGGACTATGATGTGGAACTTAATGGCTGCAAAGCAGGCGAGAATATTAAAGGTATGCTTTTTTTTTAATTAAGTCATAAAAATACCCAACACTACATCATTGTCTTGGGTATAAATGTCTTGTTCAGATATGTTTAATCAACCCTCCCTTGCAAAACTGCACTGAACTCAAACTTCAGAACATTAGCTAGCTTCTCACTAACTGAACCCAAACACTACCTCCCTTGTGCCCAGACCACAGTATAAGCATTAGTTTATAACTTACATTATTATAGTTACTTACACTGGCCCTTCATATAGGCACTATCTACATGTGCTGCCCTTGCATAAGAGTGCTATGTCTACAGCATGCACAGATTTCATGTTCTTCTCAGCAGGCTGCAGAGGAAACATCAGTGTGTCTTTAGAGCACGGCCATAGCATCGTAGTTGTACTGCCACACGTACTGCTCGGCACACACACACTGCTTGATCCGTATGCTGCACTGAGCATCCACACATCATATCTGCAGCGGATGTGTCTAACACTGCACAACGTCTACAGCATCTGCAGTAGTTTGTTAAAAAAGAAAACATTGGCATACACAGAGCTGAAACAATAGTATCAAGTGCAGTGTGCAGGACATAGGTATGTTACTATGTTTTTATTATTATTATTATTATTATTAACAATAATAATAATAATAATAATCTTTACTTGTATAGCACATTTCATACAAAGGATGTAGCTCAATGTGCTTCAACAGTTTGGCAAAGGAACACAGGACAGAGGTACTAGGCTTAGTTTAGCAGCTTAGATAAAGCTTAGCTATTATATTCATATTACATTTATATGATATTATATTTACAGGACTAAAGACAGGAAACAAGCCACTAGGATGGACATACAGGACTAGAGCATGGACATCTTACTTCATAAGCTGCTCCATACCATAGTGTGCAGCACAGCAGGGGTTAACATGTGGCAGCTATGTGGGCAGATATGCTGAAGCAGCACTGTGATTGAGCTACTCTTCAGTCATCTTGGGGGTGTGGGTGTGGGTGTGGGTGGGGGGGCTATCACTGCCCCAATAGAGACATTCCCACCCCACCCTGTTCCTGAATGATGAGGGGGAGTGAGATGAGAGGGGATAGAGGGAAAGGGATGAAAAGGGATGAAAATGAAGCACTGAGATAGGTAGTCAGTTGGTGAGAGTAGCAACAGAGAGAGAGAGAGAGAGAGAGAGAGAGATGTGAGAAGGAGATGGTTTGAGAGTGCAAAGTGGAAAGGTGTTTTTTTAAGCTGGTGATAAGAAAAAAAATAGAGATGAGAGGAGCAAGTGAGAGGGACGTTGATATGGTGGAAGACTGATATAGAATGAAATGAAATGCAGAAATGAAAAGCAAAAAAGGAAAGGCTGAGGTGTGAAGATAAAGGTATGTGTTGTGTGAGAGTGGGGACTATCCGAGGGATAGGCTGATGTATTATGCATCTTAGTTGGAGTGAGTAAAGGGTGAGATGGAGGGTGTGTGTGTGTGTGTGTGTGTGTGTGTGTGTGTGTGTGTGTGCATGTGGGTGTGTGGGTGCTTGTGTGTGTGTTTGCATGCATAAGTGTGCATGTATTTTAGTGTGTGTGTGCGTGTGTGTGTGTGTGTGCGCGTGTGTGTGTGGAGTGGCAGTGTCCTTAGAGGAGAGAGAAATATAAGGGGCCAGAGAGGGCTGATATAATTACATTAACAACTACAACTATGAATCTGAATCACAGGTTGAGGGGAAGGAATTTGTGAAGGGGAGACTTAGTCAGTGTGTGTGCATGCGTATGTGTGCACGCATGAGTATGCATGCATGAGTGTGCATGTCTTTTAGTGCGTGTGTGTGTGTGTGTGAAACGGGGGGCTGTGTGTGTGTGTGGAGGTGGGAGTGGTGTCCTTAGAGGAGAGAGAAATATAAGGGGCCAGAGAGGGCTGATATAATTACATTAACAACTACAACTATGAATCTGAATCACAGGTTGAGGGGAAGGAATTTGTGAAGGGGAGACTTAGTCAGTGTGTGTGCATGGGTGTGCGTGTGTGTGTCTGTGTGTGAGACTCACATGAGTATGCATGTGTTTCAGTGTGTGAGACTTCAGCTGCATGTAGAATGGCGTGACTAGAGTGGGTGTGTGTGGCTGCCCCTGACTGCATGTATGGTCAGACCAAGTACAAAACACAGGGGTGGCAGTAAAAATGAGATTTGCAGCATGGCTCCTTGATGGGGCCATAAATATTAACACCCCTCTGCAGTGATCCAGCAACATGGTGGAAGAGAGAGAGAGAGAGAGAGAGAGAGAGAGAGAGAGAGACAGAGGGGGGGGGGGGGGGGGGGGGGGTAAAAGAGCAAGGGAGAGTCTAGCCATGCCACACCCAAAAGCTACTCTAATACACACAACAAATGTGTTTGTTTATTTATTATTACAAAAATGTATAAATGTAAATGTAATGTATATACAAGGACTACTGTATGGCATATGCTTAATAAAATTCAGTACAATGTTACTAATGGTATAGTAGCCTATATATCACTGAGATGTCACATCTGTCTGTGGATTTGGGATTTTTTTTCAAGAAACCCAAACTATGATAGGTATGAAGAGAAAAAGTGATATTTGTGAGCAATAACAACAAACACAAGAGCCGCCTCTTGTGAGCTGACAGCTCACTTAAACTATATCTTGCATATGGTGTTATGTTTCACAAGTGAGTGGTTTCTTGTGCGCAGACTTGGAGGCACCAGTCAAATTCTTTAATAACAACTTACTCATCTTGTCTTCTTTCCCTCTGTCAGCACAATGAGAAATTCATCTTTTTCCCCACGGTTCACACAGCATCCCCGACAGACACATGAATACGGGAAATGCCATACAAATCGAAGACATGGGATTCTCGGGGGTATGACAACCTCATCAAAATTTAATTCAAAAGCCCATAACTGAACTTGTTATTATACACCCTGCACATATGCCTTGCAATGCGGAGACTTAGTGTGGCAGAACACGTTATTATACGGTAAGCTGTCCTAATCCAGCTGAAGTCACTGGGGGCTGCAACACTCTCAGTTCCGCATGGGAAAACTCTATTACATCATCAGCGGTATTGACCTGCGATACGATAGCATGTGGATATGAGATGGGGATCGATAGGGCCACATAATGTAATGAAAACCTCCACCAACCTGCTTTTGTGGGGAACAGGGTGGGTGGGGGGTACAGATAAGAATGAGGAGACTCTGAAAATAGGTTGTGTGTGTATGTGTGTATGACAGAGAGAGCAATAAAGACAGAAAGAGATCAGGAGAGAGACACATAGTGTGTGTGTGCACGTGGGCATGTGTGCATGACTGCATGTAGAAAAGTAAACCTACAGAGTGGGAGTGAGAGAAAGCGTAGCAATATACAGATTAAAATAAAGTGGTAGGATGGTGGTAGAAAGCTCTCGCTCTCTCTCTCTCTGTCCTTCCATCTCTATGTCTTCTTCTAAAAGGTGAAAGGTGATATAATTTGTTGTTAATAATGGATTTATTACAGTATTACTGCTGGCACCGTGAAAGGACAAAGTGTCCTATTACTCCAGAAAATGCTGCTTCTCTGAGTCAAGTCACGTTCGGCCTTTTGTTTACATCCGTCAGGACATACAACTATGAACAAAGGCACAATGATAATGGAACAGCAAAGGACAAAATATTTTACAATTGCACAATGTAAGCCCCTCATCTCAACAGAGGGTTGGTCCTCACATGCAGAGGAGACAAAGCATCTCTCAGGCCAAAAAGCATTGGAATATCAGTTAAAGTCAAGTTTATTTATAAAGCACAGACTGAATGCACCTGACCTAAGACTGTCCTTCCTCTATTATGTGTGTGTCTGTTCTGGAAAGAAGTAAGGACAGGAATAAATGGCCTTCTGTTTTGAGAGCCTCGTAAATACATCTGTGCTTCCTGTTGTGTGCTGCGTGGTGTTTATGTGTCTGCTGGTAGCACGCTTCACACTTTACTTCCTCTGTTCCTTCTAACAAAGCAGATGAATCACCTCTGGTGCTGTTAAAGCTAACTACAACACAGCTTGCAAAGAGGTGTTAAAAACAACAGCTTAGCTTGGTTTTATGCAGTGATAATCATGTCACTGACTCAGTGCATGCTTCAGAATCTCTGTCAAGACACTCTTTAGACATTTACATTGTCATAGCCTGAATGAAAAAGCAGCAAACATTCAATTTCGTAAGTCAGCAGTTTCTTCTGTGTTGTTAATGTACTAAGTTAGGACAGTATTAGCAATATGCACATAGCTCCGAATTATATACGTATCTGACCTTTGACCTCATGAGAAAACTGGGCTGAGTGATGCTTCTGGAAAAGCTGGAGCTCTTTGTTGAAGTCACAGATAGTCAGGTCAACATCCCAAGATCTCAGTCCTGAGGACACAAGCACAAACATTATATCAGCTACTTCTGGGAATGAAAAAAAAACACACATTTTCTTTGTCTAATATTGTCTAAAATATACAAATATTGGCAACTATAATAAATAACATATTTCACCATAATAATGACAAGATGATGCCCTGGCCTTAAGTTTGTGTGACTGCATGATTTGGACTTGAGGCACTTCCACTTGATACAGTTGAAAACTAATATTAACACTGTAAACACGTTAACAAAGCCTGCCCCAGGTATAGTATCCTAGAGCAAAGTACTTAAACACTATCTTCTATGTTCATGCTGATGGCCATCCTTTTCAAAACTGCTGTTAATTAGATTTGTTTGTCAGCAGTCTCTGGTAATGGAGCAGCAATGACATTCAGATGAGCAAAGACTAACAAAGTAGGTAATACATTACAATGACATTAAGCTTGCATTTCATTGGCTACTTCTGACACTTCTGAGTTCTATTGCAGAATGTGTTTTGTGCAACATTAGAAAGAGGCAGCTGGAAAGTTATTAAGTAAATTTCATATCTTAACTCTGTTTTGATTCATTTACATCTTAGCACTTTAATTAGTAACAAAAAATTGATAAACTTTTCCCAATTATTTTTTTTTTGTAAAGTTGCACATTGTATATGTTAGATTTCTTTCAAGATAATGCCCACACCCCTCTCCACCCTGACATCTTAGTAGCCTACTGTGGATCTTTACGGGAAAATAATCATTGAGATAAAGTTTAGTTTAAAAATGTATAAGAACAGAATATTACATGTACAGAATATATTACACTCACGTTTATATGTTGCTACTTTCATTGACATCATGATGTTAATGTCCCTTTGGCTGTTTTGCTTATCTAATAACTTTTATGTTTTTGCAGTTTATGCTCCTTTGAAAACATTACTGTTTTGAGGAATAACCAACACACACATTTACACATTAATACATTCGTCACAGAAAATGGATTAGGACACTTAAAACTTAAAGTAGCCTACTCCGCTATTTCTCAGCGAGAGCGACAATCAATGCAAGAGTGTGTTATGGGTCGTCTGGCTGCATAATACAACATTTTTTGATAGAGGCACCTACACAAAATTTCTACCAATAAAAAAACTTTGATATGTCCCAAAACAGACTCACATTGTGCTAGGGAAACAGGAAACATCAGACTTACCACGTTTGATGTGCTCTTTAGTGTTCTGCAGCTGATCCTCAGTGGAGATTTCCCCGATCACGATCAACATGTAATAGTTCCTCGGGCAGAACGGACGACCAACACTATGCACGCCTACCCGGTGCTGAGTAAGCTCTAGCGGCTCAGCCTGTTCCAGCTTCGCGCTGCGCTCCTTGTCTGCCGCCACAGAGGGAGCATCTCCTACCGGCATTTCCATGGCAACAAGAGCTGGAGCTGACGCTGGGACCTCTTCCATTTCCATGACAACTGCATCCATGAGCAATATCGGCGTGAAACAACATCAGCCGAGGACCAGTGGGAGTGTCTCAGAGGAGGAAGGATTCGATTGGTCCTAAAATTATGTGGCTATTTGATGTCAGGCCTCGCCAATTGGTTGATTTCAAAGCCAATGCCTTTGAAAACTTCATAAATCTTAGTTGTGTCCCTTTCCCTGCACAGCTATATTATGACATGGTGCCACCAGTCTTGCTAAGTAAAATGTTTTACTAACAGTTCTCCTAGGGAAAAAAATATAAATCTTGGGAAAATCTTCAGAAAATTGTGTTCTGTCCTGCTAAAAGCATTTCTCCCACTGATTTTCAATAGTTTTTTTCCCTCGTGAATTTGTCAGCCTTTAAATAAGTTTTCTGTTGTCGCCTGGAAAAAACGGATCCTGTTTTAGCCGAGTGTTTATCCTGAGTCATGGACTGCCACTGAGCGCGCCTGCAGAGGCGCTGATCACGGCTGATAGCATTTTCAGATCTACATTACCACGCTGCCTGCGGCTGCAAAAACAGCCGTTACCAGACGAAGGCCTGTTTCAGGCAACAAAGCCTATGTGTCATGTTATTTTACTTAAGTCGCGATTTTATATTTGCTGAAAACGGCGGATATCTGTCATATTAGGACGACTGCTTGTTCTGTAAACGATGCTATCCACAACGCATATCCACACCCACTGAAAAACCAACTTAATACTTATTATCTACAACGTGGCCACTATAACAATGTAGGCTTCAGTGTGCAAGTTCAGATATACAAGCACACATACAAGTCGTGTGTTTGTCCTGGATTAGGCCATAGTTTATCTATTTATCCTCCAGCGATCCTTACCGCAGTGCAGTAAGCCAATACCTGCCATGGGCAGTGATCCAACAGGAACAGCAGGATATGACAAAGCAGGACATGCGCTCCACATGCAAACATTCGAGTTCTTATTCAAGGTAAAATATGAGTTTGAGTCTGCATAAGACGTGTCATACGAAAGCAATACCACACAGCCAACCTGCGACCATGTAGATATGAAGTGAAGGACCATGCCATCTAATTAATCAAAAATACAAATGATGACAAAGCTTCCTCAGTTCAATCATGGTGCTAGGTTCAGAGGCGTGCACTGTTTGATGGACACTGACTGATTACCGGAGGTCGAGGCTGCACACAAGACTCCATGGCACAGCAGAAAGCGTTGTTCGTCAAGGGGTTTCGTAAAATAGAAACACGTAGCCTATACTGTCATCTACTGTTGATACCGACAAAGTGCATCCACTCACTGACTCGCATACCAAACTCTTTCAAATAATAAAAAAACTACTATATGGACAAGAAATAAATGTTACATATACACGTATACCTATTGGAAAATATATGTTTTTATAAAGGAGGATGGCCAAGGTTTGACTATTCATAGCTTATGTCTAATATGATCTTAGAACTTAGATCTTAGAACTGTAGTTTTTTTTTTTTTTTTTAACTTTTAAGCTGCATGCTCTGTATGATTGGCTTTATCAATAATCAGAGATTTGGTAATACAGAGTGAACATGTGTTTGGATAACATGAATGACAAATGCATACAATATATAGTAATATAGGTATCAGACATCTGTATGTAGGCCTAGCCATCATGTCTTTAAACTCTGTTAAATAGAATATCCAGTGGACTTTATAGAGTAATCTAACCTAGCATAGTCCTCGTCCTTACATCTTCAAAGGTTAGGTTAGGCTAAATGCCCCACATTGATAAACATATCCCTCAAGTGCATGATAACGTTACCATTTGTTTAAAATGAGAATCATAAGCATCTCGCTTGATTGACGCGCGTGCACATCAAAAAATGCCATTGCATCTTTAAGTATCCATACGGTTGCTCTGCGCCCCGTTCTCCCGCGGATAGCACAAGAAGGGGTGAGAGTGCAACTCAGCGCTTTCATTTTTCTGCGCGGAAGCAAGCTATAGGCTAAACTTTTAATAATAATACTAGCTGGAAATCTTCTTTTACAGGTAATACGTGTCATTGCATATTATTTATGTATAACTGGGTACATTATCTTAATGCTCTCGGTGTCATTAAGATTGCCGTCTTTCTTTCCGCCTGTGATGATGATGACACAGATTTGTGTTCAAGGACAGGTTTCAAGGAGTGCTACATTTGAGCTCTGACGATGCCCACCTTGCTGCGCATTTCGGTCGTATTGCCGTAGCTCGCAGACTAGCCTCGCATCCAAGTTGATAAATGTGTCTCATATGATTAGACCAACACTGTTTCTGAGTATGTAGTAGTCTTGCTGTGGCACCTTAATTGGTGATGGCGTTGCAACGTGCAGCCTGCATTCCATATCTTTGTTTTCAAATTTTTGCCGTTTTGTTCTAGACCACTCCCCAGCTAACAATTGGTTCCGGGGACGTTCTAGGGAGGTTATCTGTTGGGTAGGGGACCGTTCCGTAAAAGTAGTTTTGGTTCTCTGAAGGGGTACTAGGAAAGTTTTTGTTCTACGGAAATACAACGTCCGTTTTTGGTTAAATGGTTTGGTCAGCAGAACGTTCTCGAGACGTCCCTCCTCATTCAAATAGCCAAACCTCTGGTATACCTCTAGAGAACGTTCCTGTTTCGTTGCATCAATGGTCCAGGAGCATTCTCTTAACCAGTACTATTTATACAAATGTCAGTTCAAGATGAACGAATACACGCAAACACTGGAGACGTGGGCTATTTAGTCATGTATTAATTTATTTCTTGTAGGCAAGCTTTGCCTCATCCCTCCATCCTCAGCTTTTCTCGCCTGCAAAATTGAAAAAAGAGAGACATCATCAACGCCACTTACATAGACACATAGGCAATGCAGAAGGCTGCATGTCTGTTCATTGGGCATTTATATACAATAATGTCATGTGTTTCCATTGAAAACAAGGACATTTGATCTCAAACTGTTGAGTGGTAATGTATTTCAAACTAAGTCAAGTCCAGTCAAATGTATTATCCCACCACAGGGGAACTTCAGTTGCAGATATCATGGGTCTCTTAACATAAACTCATATTGATGTATGGCAAGTTGCTAGATTTTGAACATACACACATTTAGATTTAAAGGACAAACCCATAAGAGAGTAAAGAAACCACATTGAGCCATCTACATTTATTCAACATCAGCTGTGGCACCTCTGCTGGTGACTGTGCTTTTCTTCATATTGTTAATAAGCACAACGAGGAACAGGTGAGCCAGTAATCATGTTAATAAATACATGCAGGTAAGAGGTAGAGACACAAAACAAGTTTGGCCTTGTCAAGCAGGCTTTGCTGTCACATGCTCTGCTGTCTTGCTAAAATGATTGGCAGGTGGCTCAGTTTTCAGTAAATGAGTAGGCTCGTTCAAGATGGACTCCAACTGACCACCTGCAACAGAGAGATCTGCTGATGACTGTAGGGCAGGGATACATCGCTACTATGAAGTTGGACACTCTCTACTACCTGAGAGAGGGGATGAAACATGGCTGGTCTTGTGGCGTTTGCCTTCTTTGTCTGCGATGAAATGGAGGAAATTGAAATTCCACTGATCTTTGAAGAAATTCAACAACAAATGCGATTAGTTTTCTCATCTGATGTTATGGGAACCTTGTTGGCCCTTTCTTCATGCATGGATTACCTTATGGAATCATTCAATTTGAGATGAGCCAATTAGGGCAAAATCCTGACATCATAGAGGTGGTTCCATGTTGGAGCAGCAAGTGGAACTGGTCAACTACTGCAGGCACCTTGCTGCTGTGAACTTATGGTCATGTGACATGAAATGTGGTGCTGAAACCACTCCCCCTTCATAGCATGGACATCATATCATGGTCATCATGGACAAATTTTAACCAGCATCACAGTTAGTCAGCCCTGCACAGTAGCCACTGTGTGATCTTGAATTCACCTAATGATAGTTTTGATGCAGATCAGTTATCTGAAATCAGGGTAATACACTGTTATGATTATGTCTCATTAAAACAGTTTGAAGTAACCTGTACAAAACATGCTCATTAACTTTGCATTTGGTGCATATCTATATCTGAGTCTTATAACCTCCCAAAAAGATTGGGAAAAAGTTCAAAACTATTGGAACAGTGTTGGCAAGGCAAAGCTAGAATTGCTAGAAATAATAGCTAGCAATACTTCAGTAGGCATGAACATTTGCCTACACCGAACAAAGCTCACATTGGCGTTGAATTAATGATAAACCAAGAAGGCAAGATCAGTAGGGAAAATACTCACCAAATTAACCTGTACGCTTAGTGATGTCTCTTATAATGCTCTCCAACTTCGACTCCGACTCTGGCCTTTTTAAAAGAACATCCCTGCCTCTTCCCTCCTCATTCTGACTAGCAAAAGACACGCTACTGCACATGTTTAAACTCGGACTAGTGTTTTTTTAGTGATCTAAACTAAAACTAAGAATGTAATTCCAGGGAATTACCAGTGCATGAAAATGCAAAGCGTAACTTAATAACTTGGAATGTGGAATTTGTGGTAAATGGATACATTATAGCCTAATGGTTGCTAGCAGTTGTGTTGACGATGCTAATTAGTTAACTTTGTTAAGTGCTGCTTAGCTGATGTTTGCTTGCAGTTAAGCTAACAGTGTTAATTAGCTAACTTGTAGTGCATTTACGGAATACTGGGAAGTAGGGAAATGACTTGACCAATTAACAGTGATGTAGCCCCTCTGACGTCAGATACTCCCTAGTATCCCGTGAACACACTATAAGTTAGGAATGTTAATTGGTTAACTTTGCTAACAATGCTAAGTAGCTAACTGTGTTAACAACATTATTCAGCTAGCTTAGCCAATGTTTGTTAAGCAAATGATGCAAACTATGCTAACAATGCTATGTAATTAACTGGGTTAACATTGTTGCTTAGCTAATGCTTGCTAGCTGTCATGCTGACATTGCAAATGACGCTGACTACCTAACTGTGCTAACAAGTTGCTGACATATGATGCTTTATTACAGTTGGTTGGTAGTTGATAGTTGTAATATGACTAACAACTATCATAATTAAATGTTTAAATAGTTAAATGATTTAGTAATAAATTATTGTGCTGAGGAGTTTTATTTTGAAACAATTGTAGGCTGAGGAAACAGTTGGCTGAAGACACAGTTGATGACCTAAGACAGATAGTGTAGCAGTCCTGAACACCTGGCACAGGATTCTAAGTGCTTAACAGCCCTATTGTTGTCATAATTCTCAATGTTAAGTCTATAGGGGAAATGTGATTGTTTTTTTTAATATTTCCAAAAAGTATAAATGTTACAAAAATGTTACATTCATTTTACAAATACTGTTAGAAGAATAAGAAAGAAGAAGAATGTGTATAGGCTTAAGCAGTTACCATTTTAAGATTCAATGTTCAAAGCACGTCCACATGATAGAAGATTTTGCAAGGTCAGAGGCTCATAAGAAAATGACCCAGAGGGAGAATATAGTGGCATTTTTGTGTGTGCTATAACAAGCAGTTGGAATGAAGGGTTTCTTTGTACGTTTCCTTCCTCAGAGGTTCTCTGACCCGTCTATCAGATAGAAACAACTGAGGGGAATGGTGAAGGATGTGTGTCTGTGAGTTGGGTATGAGAAGCACAGTTTTAGTTGTGTGCTTGGTTGTTTTTAGAGTTTCTCCTCTTATGTCAGCAAGCTATACCAGGATGCAACGTGAGATTTAACCAATGGCTGTTCCACTGGTGTTAGTGTAAAATGTAGTCTACTGTGTAACACTGAAACCGTTTGACACTGGGGCCTTTTTTAGGAGAAGCATGTGCTGCTTTTTTTATTTTTATTTTTTAGTAGATTTCATCCTTATCTTGTAAAGAGGACTGATTTTGGCCAAGGTCTACTTAAGATCTAAACCTGTTTCATTCACAGATGCATGCAGACAGACAGATAGACGGATAGATGAATGTTGGTGCAGTCTCTTACAGGACAGGTATATGTTCAAAGAGTTTGTGTCCTTTTGAGGTTGTCCATGCTAAAAGGGAAAACAATGGGCTATTGATCAATAGGTTATGTGGCCCATGCACGTGCTACCCGATTTTTTTTTTCTTATATTATGCATCTTCTTGCTGCCTTGTTGTAAAGTCAACAGTTACAACAATTTACTAAATGCATTGGAATCTAATGTAGCCCTTTCTTTACGAATCGGAATCTATACCATTTGAAACGTAAACATTGCACCTCGCATGTAAGCCCGGCCTGTATCCCAATATAAACCAATGAGAAGACGAGTATTTAATCTAGGGATGGCCATGTCTCATTGAGCCAATCATAACGCAGCGTCTTCAGAATTTTCCCGCGAAGCAAAAGGGAAAGTGGGCATGGACCTTACTTGAGAAACTTGGTTCGGTGTCTGCAGCGGGATGGGCCTCCCGTAATCGTCATATCGGAGAGGTATGAATTTCTGCAGTGTATTTAAAGGGATTATTAGTCTTCCAAGAAAATGAAAGTATTGCTGGTTAGTGTTTGCGTATGGATGACTTGGTAGCACTCTAGGACTTTCATACGTTCTGTCTGTTATTGTAGCTAACGCTAGCACCTACTGCTAGATGATCAGCGAGGCCATATCATTCAGGAATTTGTAGCAGTGGCACAAGAAAGCGCAGCACAGATATTGGCTTGTGAAATTGATCCACTTTGCGTGATTTATGTTTTTGCATGTTGTACGTATTATGTCGCATCTCTGCCTGGCCGATGGTGCTCTTCGATGTTGAATACAGAAGGCATGTCTGTCGAGCAGATCAAGCGTAAGCTAGCCTAGCTAGTTAAATGGTATGCAGCCATGCTTAACGACGAATACAGAAAGAAAGCCTAGTAATGTGCATATTTGTCATTTAATTTGCTTTTCCGGTTATACCCGTGTTGGTTTACGGTCTTTGTTGTAAGTATAACTTGATGTTTCGAATTGTATAGGCCTATGCATATCACCTGTGTTAAAGTTAATGTGCAGGACCTTCCAACCTGTGGGTCAACATATACACTTACAATGTCAACGTTTGGGTAGATACCGTTTTGCAGTCATTATTGTCGGATAAAATTGGGACATCATGCAATGTGTCCGTATTATGGCAGGATATTAATGTGCTTTGTTGGTTGTTTCCAGAATTGATGAACGCTTTGAACTTCTTTGTGCCTGTCCATTCTGGTTTGTGGGGCCTTTGGGACAAGCTGAGGGGAGAGGGTTGTCGCCTCTTTCGGGTGTGATGTTGACCGCATCTATGCGTTTGATTACAGCCCGATTGGTTAATTGCAGACGCTCTCTTCTTCATACATGGATCCCAGTGGCAGCGAGCTGGACTCCAGTCTCCCGCAGCCCGAGACCCCGTGCTTGATTGTGGAGGACTCGCAACCTGATAGCCTAGCGCTAGAGGACGATCCTGAGAGCAGCTACCGCGCCCTGCTAGCCAAACGCCTGTCCAACCTGCAGCCCCACGCCCCCAGCCCAGTCCTGGTGAGTGGGACTCGCTTTTCTCCTCGTTTGCTTCACTGGCCTCCGGTAAAAGCATAGCATTTGTGGTCCCAAGCACAACAAACCTGGTGAACCATTTCACTTATTTAAGACATGTTGTCATGGTCTTGCATAGTTGCCATTTCTCTCAGGATATTGTTCTAATAGAAAACAAAAGGCTGTTTCTTTGCAGAATGAAATGAAGGTGTGTGTGTGTGTGTTTGTTATGTAGGCATTTTTGTGAATATGTGTTTAGGTTTCATTCATCTAATGGATGTTTTGGAAATTCCTACTAATAAAGTTGTACAGTGTCCTTCTCACTCTTCCCTCACTAAAGAGAATGTTAATCAGGGCTTTGAATCACAGAGAGATGTAATTAAGGGCAGTTATTTCTTATTTCTTATAGGAACTGATTTCTTCCCCTCAGCGAGACAGACTTTCACAGAAGGATAGCCAAAGCAGTGGGAACCATAATAATCACTCCCACGGTCAGTGCCTTCTTGTGTCCTTCTCTTTCATGCTTGTCTGTAGTAGGTTTTTTGTGTTGCAGTGGTGAAGTCAACAGTCCACACTAATTATATTATATATTTTTTAATGTTTTCTACCTTTAGAACCAGACCAGAGCTTGGAGGCACTAGAGAATAGTCCAGTGTTGGACATTGTCGCATCAGGAGACCCCAAAATGTACGCTCACTGAATTATGGTTCTGGTCACATTATCCCCAGTTGTCCCCAGTGCTTCAGCATATTTAAAAATGATGTGCTCATAAGTAAAGTGCATAAATATACTTATGGTTTTGTGAAGAAACAAAAACATTAGTAGCTCTTCTGTCCGCAGGGCTGATATGGACGACATGGATGCAGGAGCAGACTCTACCACTTGTGCACAGACTGAAGGTAATAACCATTATGACTGCTGTTATAACCATGTACCTAAAGGCTCCTGTGCACTTACTCATACATTTTAGCATCATATAGAAACTTGCAGCAGTTAATAGACACTGTAGCTAAGGTGTAATTTTGTTTGAAGCAAATGCTGTAAATAATGTCACTGTGTGTATGTGTGCTTGCTAGCAGAGAGCATGTCTCAGTTTGGGATGTTGGAGCTGTCGGAAAGCCAGGGGTTTCATGATGAGCCACACAAGAGTGGTGAGTGTGATGCAGAATGGTACAACCCACCATTACATAAATGTTTGTTGCCCTATGTATATGTGGATAGGAAGGGACCATAGAGATATGCCACCAACAGTCCTGGTTAAGATTGACAGGTTGTCAGATGTTTTTGAAGTGTGAGTGCACATATGCAGGTTTAGGACCAGGTAAAACTGTCTGCCTGTCTGTCTGTCTGTAACATCAACTTCTCTGGATCTCTGGCTTTTTCATAGATTGACAAAAACAGTCAGGGTCACGTGCAGTTACATAAGGCTTTGAGAATGTGCAACACCCATCAGTTACTAAAATGTCCCGTAATATTTGTGTGGCAATATTTCACTGACTGTAAGATTTTCTCATACAGGAGATATGAAGAATGTAGGAAGGAACTCTCAAAGCCAAGACTTGAGAAGGTAAGTGCACATAAATGAAGAAAGCTAATGGCAAAATTGGAAAAGCAGTGCAGTGGGGTTAATACTTAATCATGAAAATGATTCCTTGATTCCTTGTTATTATTCTGCCTGGCACCTCTGTATCTGTGCATTACTGTATGCCCTTGAGTATGAATCTACCCTGCTGTTTTGGTGTATATTCCTGATTTTTTGTTTCAGTTGTCCTTTTTGAAGAATCGATTTTCCATTATTTCTGTCTGGCTGCTAATTGCCTTTTTTTGCTTGCCAATTTCTCTCTCTCTCTCTCTCTCTGTCTGTCTCTCTGCCCCCCTCTCTCTCTCTCTCCCTTTCTCTGACTCTCTCTCTCTGACTCTCTCCCTCTGTCTCTCTCCCTTTCCCTCTCTCTCTCTCTCTCTGTCTCTCTCTCTCTCTCTCTCTCTCAGGTCTGAGGTGAGCTCCAGTAGTAAGGACAGCCAGAGGCTGAGCATCCAGGCCCTGCTGCACTCCCAGGCAGCAGATGATGAGGACATCGTGTCCTCTCAGGAAGACCTGTTCGAAGGGGAGGAGGAAGAGGAGAGAGCTGGTGTGTGTCACACTTCAGTACTTGACTTAAGATATTATCACACAATTACTTGTATGTAGTACAGAGGGATATATTACTTGTCTTGCCTTTCTATCTAGTAAGGTTGTCTTTCCACCTGTTCTACCAATACAATTCGACACACAAAGTTTGCTTTGTTTACAGTTGTTTTTAATGTTGACGTGCAGGGACCCGTGTTGACAGCACAGTTAATGAGCTGGGCAACCGCTCCCTGCCCACCTCCACCCCAGCCGACAGTCTCCACCTGCTCCACCTGTCAGGCCAGGGCACTCTGGTGCAGGAGAGCCTCTCCCAGTAAGTGCTGAACATGGGGATACACTTTGACACGAAGCACTCATTATTGCCAGTCCTGGGTTTAAAGTTTATTTTCTGTAGTCCCTGACAAGTAACACACTAGTGAAATACTAATATTATGTAGAATGACTGTCAGCAGAAAATGTGTTTACAAGTGAAGGTCTGTATTTGGCTTGCTTGAATTCAGCTGTTCCAAGTTGTCATGCAGATCATTAACTGAACGGAGCGATAAAATGTGGGCAGTGTTGAGCAGGTTCTAGCTCGCTCTCTTTTTGGAAGTAAATGATCACATGCAAAGAGCATCCACAAGTCATTTCAGTCCGTGTGACTTTTTTTTTTTTTTAAATGAAAATCATTTTCTGCCTTGTCATGTACTCCCATTACTGTTATAATGCATTTGTTGTAATGGATGAGACGCCCTCAGCTGACATTTGTGTGTGTGTGTGTGTGTGTGTGTGTGTGTGTTCGTGCATTAACAGGCAGTCTGTGGACTATGTGGCTGCCACACAGGAGAGGATGAGCCAGACTCCCCTCATTGTCCCTAACTCTCCTACCGGAGGTAATTACCATCATCAAAACGGCGCCATTAGCCAGCCCAGCCCTCTCCTTGTGTGTGCCATCACGCCATTAGAATACCGATTTGCAATTTAAATGGCTGTAATCCTTCATCCGTTTACACAATGCTGTCTCCAGCGGGAGTTGTTTCAGTATGGCTGATTTTAACAATGCAAAAAATATGTGTATGTAGACTACATCAGCGGACATGAGCTAAACATGTATTAATAATAATAGTCATTGCCAGCGATACAAACATGACATTCACTTGACATTCACTTCTTGTTTGTTGAGTCATCTGAGGAAATGTCTGTCTTCTGTAGATGAGCCAATGGATATCTCGAGAGCAGGAGGGAGCCAATCACAAAGAGGAGATGGGAGACCCAAAGGCAGCAGCCCAGTACACAAACCACGCCCCACATCCACTCCAGTATCTCAGAATTCTCCTGGTTTCGTGCTGGACAAGAGTTTAACTCTGCCCAGCCAGCCCGAGTTTTCCCATGTGAGACACTGCAGCTTTTACATTACATTACACTTAGCGGATACTTTCATCCAAAGGGACTAATAATATGACTCATTATGCTACAAATAAGCAGTAGAACAGTGCTGGTAAGTGGAGGTTAGCATTGTTAGGATGGGAAGTGCTCCCAGAAAAGAACGGCCTTCAAGTGCTTCCTAAAGGTAGTAAGGGGTGACTCTACTCTGCAGCTTAAGTTGAAAGTTGAACCAGAATGTAACTTAAATGTTACATTGTAACCTTTAACCATATTTCCTATTTTATGTCCATATATTATCAGAGCATGGGCAGTACCTAGGAGTATCCTAAAATATGTAACGATGTACTCATGTCTCAGTGACAATGTGTTTCTTGCTGTCGCAGGACACATTTGTGGTCACCCCTAGTCTCGACCAGCTGAGTGAGAGAGCCAGCGGGCCGTCCTCCTCTCAAACCCAGAGCCCCCCTACAGTTGTGAAGGTCCTTTCCTCCAGGACAGGCCTGACGTTGTCATCCCAGAACACACTTACAGCTGCTGCTAAAGATGCTGGTCCAGCCAAACACTTGTCTCCTGCTGCCCAGTCCAAACAGGTGCCTCCACCTCCTTCCTCCTCCTCCCAGGTTGGAGCCTCTTTCCAGCTGGAGCTCTCCTCCACCAGCCAGCCCAGCATCTTCTTCCAGAAGACGCAGAGCTTCCTGATGGACGAGGATGAAGACAGCCAGGCCACCCAGATCGAGGAGGTGGAGGAAAAAGGTGAAGCAGCAGCAGCAGCAGGGACTGATGTGGGCGATGGTGGTCCAAAGCATGCTGCTACCGCCGCCACCCCTGCTGCCTCCATCACTGCCTCTCCGTCAAAGATTCTCGGTGGTGGGTTGCCTTCTGCGTGCAGAGGAAGGGTTCTCCACAGCTCCCAGCCGGATCCGTACACCCAGCCCGCCTCTCAGAATGTGAACGTGGGACGGTCCCTGAGTCAGGGTTCGCCTCAAGCGGTCGGTGCCAAACCCCTGGTGGGGGCCCGGGCAGAGAGCACTGCTGTGCGGTCCCCCCCAGGCCATGGTGTCCCTGTAGTGGTGCCTTCCAGCCTGCCTTCCCAGTCTGTGCTGTCTGTTCACTCTTCCCCGCGGCCAGCTTCTGCCAGTCAGAAGTCCCTGTCCCAGGCTGGCAGTCAGAAGTCCCTGTCGCAGGCTGCCAGTCAAAGGTCCCTGTCGCAGGCTGGCAGCCAGGCACCCTCTCAGTCGCAGAGCCAGCACAGCCAGCCTCTGTCACAGAGGTCCCTAGGTGTTGCTGCCCTTAGCCAAGGCAGAGATAGCAGCCTGGTAGTGGTGGAAGAGACCCAGAAACAAGGGGAAGAAGGGATGGAGGTGGACAGCAAGAATGTAGCTGGATCATCTGGACTCTGCCTGGCTATCTCTCAGAGTCAGAACTTTGATGCAGAGCCCATGGAGGAAGACCTGGACCTGGATGAGGTAGAGACCCAAGTGCTGGTGCCCGCCACCGGGTCTCAGCGTACCCATGGGGTTCCAACCAGCTCAGGGGGGCCCACCAGTCCCCAGAGGAGCCAGAGGGAGAGCCAGCAACAGCAGAGGGAGAAGGGTGTGTCTGCATCACAGCCCACCGCAGGCCTCAGCAGCCCAGAGAGGAGGAGGGAGATGGAGAAGAGCATATCCCCAGGGAAGGGCTCCCTCTCTCAGCCAGAGAGGGGCTCCAGGGCGGACCCAGGGCCCCGCCGCTCACAGTCCCAGGGCCTGAGTGACAGCTCTGGGGGTAAGCGAGGAGGATGTGGACTGCTGTTTGAAGTATTAAAGCTATAATAGTACATTTTTTAAGTATAGCTGAAAATATACAAAATGGTTCTGGCCAGGGTCCACATTCTTTACTTTATCATTGTAGATTTTCTTGAGTATTTTTAAAGACTTATTCATTCAACATTTGAGAGATGATATCAGATCTGGCAGAATTACCTGCCACAAACCTGTAATGCAAAAATAGCTTTGAACAAAAACAAAAAATGTTTTCGAATAATCATTATAGTCTCTTCCCATAAGTTCCAAAATTTGTCACACTCAGCTCATTTCTTGAAAGTCTTGCATTCTAAAGCCAAGAGTCTGGCCTCATTCTCTCATTCAATAAAATAAGAGTTGTCCTGAAAAATTGCCAGTCATGTGCTAGACTAATTAGGTTTTGGATTTGCTTTGCATCAAATATGGAAGATGGGAACAGAATCTCATTTGGTTGATGTCAGCTTATGTAGTTGCCTCAGTAGACTCCTACAGCTCATTTGAGTGTTTTTCAGAGGTTGTTGTCCCTGGTGAGCACTGTTTTCTCTACAGTCTGAATGAAAGAAAATGCTGCGAGGCTCAAGATATTTAATGAATTCATATTGATCAATGATTAACGTAAGCCGTACAGGCATTGGGGATGTGAAGTCGACGACTGCTGAAATTTTGAGTATTGTTCACCGGAGAAGCCAATGATGGAATGCTAAGATGGAATACTAAATAAGGGTTTTATTTTTTTGGTACACGTTTTTTTTCCTCAGATATCCCTTTCCACTTCACACTGCCTAAAGAGGGCGAGCTCATCAGGCCAATCGTCACGGCGACTCCCCCGCTCATCTCGCAGCTTAAGAAGACACCGAGGCACAGCACTCCCATTGGTGGGCGTCTCTCTGTCTTTCTGTTTCTCTCTTTGTCTTTTTTTATGTTTTTATGCTAGTTATTTGATTCCCTTTTTCTCCACCCTCCCTCTTCCTTTCACCCTATCTCACTCCCTTCATTTGTCAGCCTGTGAAGGTCTGTTGTATAACAGTTCACATTCGTTTTCATCTCGCACCAAGCCGCATTGCTGACGGTCGCCTCGCCTTTCTCCTTGCACACATGTGTGTCTGTGTGTGTGTGTGTTTTGCATGTGGGATTTGCAGCAGCTGCGAATGACTAGTAGTAGTTATTATTCTGTTATTAACGAGAGTCGCTGTCTGACACCGGTGTCATTTTCTCATTTGGTACAGAGATGACCTCATTCTCAGGGGCGTCGGAAGGGGACGTCACCAGGGGGACCACGTTGGCGGACAGCGACATCTTGGCAGAGGAGAGTATGGAGGAGCCGGCCGCCACCGCCGCCGCTGAGGCTTCTGGGAAACTGAGTCTGCGCATGAAGCTGGTGACCCCAGTCGAGGAGGCGAGTTCAGGGTCGGAGCGCTTCAGTCTGCAGAGTAAGACATGGATGGATGGAGGGTTTGCATGCAGAGTAAGACATGGATAGAGGGTTTGCATGCATGAGGAGAAGAGAGAGAGCAAGCTGGGGTTGAGTGTGACCATTCAGTATTTCTACAAGCTGTAGCTGGTCTTTTAAAAACAAATACGTCAGTGTTGGCATGCAATTCTTAGCGTATATTAACACGCTGGCTAGTCAGTATAGCAGTGTTTATAGGGGTGTGTGTTTCTATGCATTTGTATCTGCCTGTGTGCCCATGAGACTGCTAACCGTTTTCATTTTTTTGATGTCTTCCAGAACCTCCATTATCTGACGATGATGGCTCAGTTGTCAAGGCTACCACTGTTGCCAAGGCAGTATCTAGGTAACCTGCTGTGGTTGCTATGCGCAATATCTTATTTGTATAGGCAATGATTTAAGGGTTCTTTTCTGTTCTTTTCTTTTCTTCCTCCTCCGCCCCTCCCCCTTCCCCTCCCTCCCTGTGTCCCTCCCCTTACTTATCTGACCTGCTGAATCACAGTTCCAGCTGCTCTGCCTCCTGGCACCAGTCTCTCCGTGCCCCCCCCCCCCCCTCTTGCCCACAGACAGATTAACTGGCGCAGATTGAAAACGAATGCGAACAGTAGCATTCAGATAAGACCTTGTGAGAAAAGCGGGACTCCTAAATTGCTTTTAAATGGTCTGGATCGATGAAGGGACAATAGGGGAAATCAGGGAGAAGGAAGCAAAGCTGTGTGTGTGTGTGTTTGTGGACTGGACTGGCGGAATGATGGGTCGGCTGTTGTTCCTTTATGTGGTCTGAGGCAGCCTTTACCACTAGGGTTCTGTGATGCATGTGGGCCAATCGGATGGCAGTGCGGCGGTATCAACAGACATGAATTTTGCCAGCATGTCAGCCTGGGGTGTTTTAAGTCCTGCCTGAGCAGCCAAAATAATTGTACAGCTGTTAAGCTTATTTATTGTGCTTTCTAGCACCTCTGTAAGTTAGACAGTCTACTCTCTGTACTATAGTCTACTATAAGACCTTTTTAGTAAAATAATAATAATAATAATAATAATCCTGTGGTCATATTTGAGTTAACATCTAGTCCGGTATCAAACAAGGGTGTCTTTAAAGTTGGAATTCAAAATGGTGTGGCCTTGTGTCCCTTTGTGACCGAACAAGGAAAAATATTAGGAGACTACAGAACTGTGTGACACCGTGTTGTTCTGCTATGTGATTTGACTTGACTTTTCTTTGTTCATTTTATGTTATTTTTGTTAAACTCGAACATCTTTTTGTGTTTCCTAGCCAAATTCTTGGATTCACAGTAAAGTGTAACTCTGGCAGGTGTTTTATATCAGCAACAGTTGAAATATCTGATCTGCTGTTAAAGGCAGTGACTGGTGTTCATGACCACTGTAGGCTTCAGTGCTATTCTTGCCTACCTTATCTGCTTTTAGATATACTATACATGTTGCTTTTATCACAAGTCTTGCCATGTCTTCTCAGACTGACTGTCTCTCTTTGTCCTTCTCTCTCGCTCTCTCTCAGCCCGTCCGTGTTCAGTCGAGTCCGTGAGGCCCACCGCCAGGAGCCAGTGGAGGAGGAGGTAGCCCAGCCCAGCGTTCCTTCTTCTCCTCCTCCCAGGTATGACCCCTCCCCACCAACTCTAAAGCACCTCACCATAGCACCCTCTTTTCAAGAGCACATCCTGACCAGGGATTAAATTTGCACCAGCCAACAACCAAATGTTGGTAAAATATGTAAAGTTGATGGTAGATTTCGGACACTTAACAATTTAGTATTGAGTAGCTGGATAAACTTTAACTTTGCAAAATGAATGTGAACCTTTACCAGCAACTGAGAAATAAATGGTAATTTCTCCCCATGATCATTACAGTAGCCCATCCTCCCCTCTCTGCACCTCTCCACCAAAGCACATCCCTACCGCACCTCCCCACCACTGTGGGACCTCTAAGTAACCTCCCCACCACGGCCTCTTTTCTTTACAGCCTCTTAAAGCACCTCCACGTAGCACCGTCCCCATCACATTACCTCCTCATAGTAGTAGAGTAGTAGTAGAGATACTTTATATATCCTGAAGGAAATTAAGGTCACACCACAGCACCTTCCCACGGAGATTAATGGGCGGTTCACTACAAGGCTTTAAGCCTAAAAAGGATTTCTCGCCTGCCTTGCTTAGTTTGCTTAAAATGAAGTCATTTTCTACTTGCCAACAGATTTTTGGAGTCATCAGGTCTGAGGCAAGTCTGTATTTGCTTGGCACCCCTGAATCAGCACTTGATGGCTATTTATAGCTGTTCAGAGACGGGAGCCAAGAGACTGGGGGATGCCTCGAAGATGCCCAACAGATATTGAACAGGCTTAATGTCTGGACCGTCTGCTCAGGACAGACACCGTAGTATGGGTGAAGTGAGCTGACCATGTTGTGGCTACCAAGCGTGGGGCGATAAGTGATTGTAAGACATGAAGTCACTCAACATCGACATGGTTTTGTTATCAGAAAATCCCTGACTTTTTCTTGTTTTTATGTACGTCAGGACACAACTTGGGTTGCTTGTCACTTGCTGATATTTATTTTGGATGAAGAGGGAAAAAAATGTGGTTCACTGTTGTGTGTGGTTTTTTTTTTTTTTGACAATACATAGGTGGAGACCAAAACAACTGGTCGGATAAAAAATCACATGGGAGTAGTACACGAGTTAAGCCTAAAGAATAAGAACAAAAGGACTTAAGAGAAAAAGGTTTTAAAAAAAAAAATGGCTTTAAGTCCAGGGTTGTGCTAAATCCATGCATAGGACACAAGCCTAAAAATGCATGACCAATCTCGCTGATTGATTAGAATTATTGATTGATCAACATAATTGGTCATGTCAATCATGTCATGGCTTACAGTTAGAAGACAGCAAGTGGTGTAGATCAAACTGCCCATAAACCTGATAACCTGTAAATTTCAGGAGTCATATCGTGTGCTTTTGACATGAGGGCAGCGTCTGCAGGCCTGAACCATTCTCAGAACGCACAGCATCATGACCTCATGGCCTCCCAAGGTCACCGTGTGCTGCTGCCTGAAGCATTGTATGCATCTGTGCATACAGATATCAGACTCCTGTGATGGGCTGTCTCTTCACGGCTGGGTTCTGATGTCGGGAAGCACAAGGCACGAGGGATGTAAAAATAGAACTCTCTCTCACTGCTGCGTATTTTTAGACTAGGTTAAGTGGGGTCAAGAGCACAGTATCACAGAGACTACAAGTGAAAGTGTGTGTGTGTGTGTGTGTGTGTGTGTTTCAAAAGGGCACCTTTTTCGGGCCATCTGTCTGTGTAGCGGTCTGTCTGCTCAACCTATGTTGTTCATGATTCCAAGTTGTCCTCATGTGTAACTTTTGTGTTGTTCTTTCTCTTCCATCTGTGTCCCTGTTTGACCCACTTCTCTTCTCCTCCTCTGGGCTTTCTATTTTGGGCTTCCTTCTCCTTTTTGGCTGTCCCAGAGAGGGAGAGGAAGAAAAAGGAGGGAAATAATGGAAAAATGAAAGAAAGAAGTAATGACAAAGTAGAAGACAGCAGTGTAGTGCAAGTGTCTCCATAACTGTTGTCTTTAGATATCTGTCTCACTCATAAAAAGAGAGAGGACAAAATATAAATCCTGTCTGCATTTAAGAATAGGACTGTGACACCTGCTGTTCACCAGAGCAGACTGTCTGGATTGCAAGTAATCTGTCTCTCCAGACCTGCAGATTACTTGCAATCCAGACAGATTACTTTCAATCCAGACGTGTCTGTTCCATGTGTTGTTTGATGTACAATGTCCTGATGTGAGCGATGTTCACATTTCTTTTCCCTTTCCTCACTATTCCTTTGTTTACCTCCCTCTCTTTCGCCCTCTAGTGGAGGTCTGTTTAACTCGCCACAGAGGCTGGGTGGAGGTTCTCAGGCATCAGACTCGAGTCCCTGTCCACTGATGACCAGCACCCAGTCCAACAGCGTGGACGCCCACCCATCGCAGCCCCTCTCTCCTTCGTCACAGCAGGGCACTGTGGGTAATGGAACCCCAAGGAAGCTTTCCCAGCAAGCTAATGGGGCTGCCTCCCAAAGCACGACCCAGCATGCCCCTACTGCGACATCACAGGCAGACGCCCGTCAGTCAGCACAAGTGGGCGTGGCAGAGTTGACCCCACCCAGAGCCCCTGCTAGGCAGCGGGCGGTGTCACAGCAGACTAGCTTTGATGTACCGGTTTCCACCAGCAACACACCCAGCAAGGTGAGACCTTCACACACACATACACACACACATACACACACTAAGGCACTAGTTCATATGCATCACACAACTTTATACTACAGTTTATACATCAAGGAACTTTTATAGTAGAAATGCATCAGAGCAACTGTTTTTGAGAGATTAACATCCCATGTCTGCTTAATGATTAATTGTGGATCATAAACCTCTCCCTTTAGTGTAACTCCATTATAGATAATGTAATTGTATTTATACTGAGTACATGTACTGATATATTTCATAGGAACAGCATGGTTACTGTGTCTGTGTGTGTGTGTGTGTGTGTGTGTGTGTGTGTGTGTGTCTTTTTGTCCCACCAGAGGGCCGTCTCTCAGCAAACCAGCTTCGATGGAGCACAGAACTCATCTGGCAGAGTACGCACCTCTGACACCAATACATTCCCAAGCCTTAGCCTAATGAACACCATTTTAAATCTCCCATTGCTCTCTGTAATGCCTCTTATTATATTTGTCTGCTCTATAGTGTTCCTGTCTTACACTATGTCCCAAAGTGCTGTAAGACTTTATATTAAAAAAAATATTTATATAAATTCATATAATATATTTTTCACAAAATATGACTTGTATTGCTATGGGATTTTCTTCATCAGGATTAGCTTCATGCTATCATAGTAACAGTCTCCATAGTGTCACCTTTGCACCCTCACAATTACAGTTGGAAAAAATTTGGCTAAGTAAATGAGAACATAGATGACCATTTCACATATTTGTTGTATCCCTTCACTTAATCAGCTGTTCCTAATTAGGTAATTAGTGAAATATGAACCGATGGCACAGCAGCCACTCCAGGAAATACTGTAGATAGACGAGCACAGGTGTTAATAATTGGCATCCATTAAGGTTTTGATTCTGCCTTTTCATTTGCAACACCTGTGCTTGCACTGCAATATTATTTCATTCTGGTCCACACATGATAGGACCTGTACTCTCTAAAGCCCAGGTTTCCCACCCCTACTTACACTTTCATCTGGGCTTTAGCTTCATACCCTCACAGGAGAACTAGTTGGATTTTCATTTGACTGCTTCGCATCAGTTATTTGCCTTCATGCCTCTTTTCCCACAGTCTGACTTGTCTGTTGTGTAGTTTTTGAAAAAATCTTCTTTAATAGCTGGTCAGAGATGACCGTTGACAATGAGTTTATTTAGGACTGAATTGGCAGATGATTCCATCTCTTTTCTGCAAAGTCTCATACAGGTGGGAACGGCAAAATTTAGTGCACTACAAGGTACCGCTAGGTAATGACAAGTGTGTGTGTGTGTGTGTGTGTGTGTGTGTGTGTGTATAAAGGGAGAAGCAGAGCTGTCTTCTCCTCGGCCACCTCCGGGCGTGCGTTTGCGCAGGCACGTACGTACCATCCAGGAAGTGCGGACCACAGTCACCCGCATCATCACAGATGTGTATTACGAGGATGGACGCGAGGTGGACCGCAAGGTCACTGAGGTATGTGTTTTTTAAAATCGTCCCTATGCTTTTGTCTTCTGTGTGTGTGTGTGTGTATGTGTATAGGACATCAAATTGTGTGTTTACGAGCATTCCCTGCTGCGGTGTGTTGTACAGGAGTCCGAGGAGCCTGTGGTGGATTGTCGTGTGCTGGACAGTGACCTCTCCCCGTCACGCACGGGCAGCTCCATGACCTCCGGTGACCTGGCGGACGTCAGCTCCCTCTCCTCCAAGGCCTCCAGCCTGGCACACAGCAGCTCGGGCAGCACAGGGACGGGCACAGGCACGGGTGCGGCCACCTCTGGCCCCGGCCGACATCCAGACTTCCTCAAGCCCACTGGACGAGGTGCTGCCAAGTCTGGCAGGTGAGCCCCTCTCTGCCTGTGGGTTTCAGATTTTACTGTTGGACATCATCTCGTTTGCTGATTTAGAGGTGGTGTAAAGGGGTTACAGAGTTTAGTTCCAAGAGCCGAGTTCCAGTTTTATACATACATGTGAACAGTGAGTAAAGAAGGTCTGTCCCTCCTTACAAAAGCCAATTTAACCACAGTGGTCAATATCTCACTCTATTGTGTTACTGTAAATACTAAAGCAGAGGGAGCTCAGCTCCAGCTGGCTGTATTGCTAAGGTAAAGAGGCAGAGATGAACTCCAAAGGACTCCATGCCAATTTAAACTCTGCATATGAATGTAATAAAGACTCACCATTTTTTGCATAGTCTAGTGGATTTGTAAGACTCAGCAAATGGGGCTCCTGATTTAAGCTATTCCTCCTTGGCTCTGATCAGTATTAGCTCATTAGGGTTCAAAATGGCTGGTGCACAAAGGGGATTATTCCTTGGCTGAGATATTAGTGGGCCTGTGGGGTTTTTGCTTGACTCTTTCTTTAACACAACTGCCATCTTACTAGCACTGTGTTACTACTTCTCACTAGCTCTTGTCTAGAGCTGCTTTCAGACTTGACTCCTGACTCCTGCCTTCTGCTGGAGGTTCTGTGGTGTGAAAGAAAACGTCTTGAAAGTTTTCAACTTTTTTCTACCCAGAACCTTTTGCTAGTAGTCTTGTTTTTTTTAACAGAACAAGAAAATTCCAGGTCTGGCGTACACGTTTGATTGGTTGTCCATTAAAAGTCCAGACCTAAATTTCTTATGTTTTTCTCAGTCAAAGTCTGCAAGCAGCATAGCTTTTCTTTGTGGTGCACATGGAGATCTCGAAAGACTCCTGACAGTTTCTTCTTTCATTAACCCTTTCAATACCTTGCAGAACGTCTGTGCTGGTGTGGAGGCATTGGTGTGTGAAGCCCAAATTATGCTTTTGTTGTGCTGCCTATGTTGGATAGAGAGTGTGTTTGTGGGTGTTGACTCACTCAGAGCAGAATAAAGGCTACGTATGTCTCGTACACCAAAGAGCAGCTTAGTCAACCGTCTCTGGTGGCCCAGTGATCTTTTTCCCGGACTAAAGAGCACACTCCTTACATTAGAGGCTGCTCTCTGCGTATGCCGGGTCCTGTCTAACCTTTTAAACACTTAAGATCAGACATTTGACATTTCAGCAAGAAGCCAAGGTTAACAGTGGCTTAAAAGAGCTAATAAGTATAGACGTTCTTTTCTGAATGTCTGTGGGTGCGTTGTCTCATTGACCCTGTCACCTTTCTGCATGTTTGTGTGTGTGTGTGTTTGGCTGTTTGTTTGTTTGTGTGTGTGTGTGTGTTTGGCTGTGTGTGTGTGCGTGTGTATCTGTCTGGCTGTGCGTGTGTATCTGTCTGGCTGTATTAGCCCCAGGAGGGGGCGCAAGCATCCACAGTCGCCCGTCTCTGAGCGATCCAAAGTACAGGGGTCACGACCTTTGACTCCGGTCACACCTCGGGGTCGGTCACGACGAGGCAGACCCCCCTCACGCAGCCCTCATAGCAGGTGAGGGGATGCAGTGTGTATGTGTGTGTCAGTCAGCAAGTGAGTGAGTGATTACAGAGTGTGATGGACAGAGAGCTGGTAATCAGGAGGTGTAGATAAAAACATTAGGGAGGTGAGCTATCAGAACACACACACACACACACACACGCACACACGCACACAAGAACACAAGCACACACTGAGTGTCCTCCACCCCCCATGGCTGTAAATCGCAGCCAAATCAGCCTCCCACCGCACCGGCTGCATTCCTCCTCCTCCCCTCTCTCTTCCTGTCTGTGCTTCTGACACTTTAACAATGATCTATCACCACACCACTCTGTTTAGACTTTCACTGAACACATTCTGTCCTAATTCCCTCTCGTCTCACTTAAAAACTGTTTTTTAGTATCCACTAGGATCATAACTAACATGACGTTCTTGTAATTTAACATTCTTTTTTTTAATGAGTAGTGTAACTGTACTGATCAACAGCCAGAAAGAGTTAAATAAAAAAAAAACAGTATGCCAGTATGAAGTTTATTTATAGATTAAGTGTTACAAATTATTTGTTAAATATAAGTTATTTGTCTATTTGAATGTTAAGGGATCATTTAATAGTAAAAAAACATATTTCTGAACACTATTATAATAATGTTGTGTGTTGCAGCTATTATGAGTATATGTGAGAATAACAGTCACTCAGAGGAGCCAATCGTAAGGGTTAAAATTTACACTCTGCCTGGGATGACGAGAGTGACCTGTGTGCTGGGCGTGTTCCGCTGTGCTGGAACCGTCCAATCAGATATCCTGACGACATGGACAGGGGCCATCTGACCAGTGCAATAGTACAACACTGAATAGGGTCTACAGAGGTTACTCTTTGTGCGTACAGTTCACATAACATATTTATCATCAGGCTAGGCTTTGTTAGTGTATAAAGATGGGGTTTGGTGTGTATTTGTGTCTGTGTGCACGTTTGTCTTGTTTGAAGTGTGTGTGAAGGTAGAGCATGAGTCTCTTCTGTGCATGTATTGGTGCACAATTTCTTAGTAGACTTACAATAACTTGTGCTAGTTTGATTGTGTGCGCGTGTGTGTGTGTGTGTGTGTGTGTGTGTGTGTGTGTAACTGTATGTTCAGCACTGTCTTAAACCTCACTCCTCATTCCTTAGAGGGGGAAGGGGGGGAGCCCACAACATGCGTCCAGCACAGCTGTCATCTTCTCCAGAGGAGGAAGAGGACGAGGAGCAGCGATTCACCCGCGTCAACACAAAGGGTGGCATGGCAACACCCCCCGCGGGCCCCTCGTCACGAGCTGGAGGGGGCGCCGCTGCGTCCGACAGCAGCCTGGTGGGGCTGCGGGTGGTGGCCAAGTGGTCCTCCAACGGCTACTTCTACTCGGGCCGCATCACCAGCGATCTGGGCTCCGGAAGGTTCCGGCTGCTCTTCGACGACGGCTACGAGTGCGAGGTGCAGGGCCGAGACGTGCTGCTCTGTGACCCCATCCCCACCGAGACAGAGGTCACGGCCATTTCTGAGGACGAATACTTCTGCACCGGTAAGCAGGCAATCACGTAGGAAATAAAAGATGGTTTAGTATTTTTACTATGAATATGTCTATGTAGGGAAGATTATTGACAGTCATACACTTACAGTGCATGCAGTCTATTAAATGGCCTTTGCAAAATCGAGCATCTCAATAATGAAATTTCACATTAACTATAAGGGCATAGAGAAAAGAGCTTTAACATGATGAAATCCAGAAAGCAAAACACATGGGTTTCTCATATTACCAAATCAGCATGTCAAGTGTCATCATCAAAATCTGTTACATTTAAGTTGAGTGTGATGATTTGGAATCAGATCTCCCAATAGTGAACCAAATATTAATCTGAAGACAGACAAGAGCACACCTACATTTTAAAATGTGGTTTAGCAAATAATTGTGCATGTGTGCGTGCGTGCGTGCGTGCGTGCGTGTGTGTGTTGTGCAGGTGTGGTGAAGGGCCATAAGACGGTGGGCAGGGAGCTGCAGTACTGTGTGGAGAGGGAGGGCCAGCAGCAGCAGCAGCAGTGGTACAGCAGGGCGTCGGTCATCCTGTCCATGGAGCAGGGCAGCCGCCTCCGGGAGCAGTATGGCCTGGACCCCTACGAGCCCCTCACGCCCCTCACCAAAGCAGCCGACATCAGCCTGGGTGAGTACCAGGGGAAGAGGAGCAGGCAGGTGTGTGCACTCAACACATCAAGGGCAGTGTGAGCGATGATAGAAAATCTAGCAAGAGTGAGATTGTTACCTCCATCAAGGAGGTGATGTTTTTGGCCTTGGTTGGTGTGTCTGTGTGTTAGTTTGCAACTTTATGCAAAAGAAGTAATGAACAAATTTGTATTAAATGTTTAGGGAAGGTTTGAAATGGGCCAATTTAAAACATTTCCGGATCCAGACCACCAACAAAATCGAATCATCTAAGATAGATGATTGCCTTAAATGGACGCTGAAGGATTAAGTGTTTGTATAAAACAGTCGTGTCAAAATTGGATGGAAGATGGAAATTACACAAATATATATTATGCTATTTTATGGGTGCCTTGACAATCTTTGTGCTCACATATAACAGATAATCTGGTGGACGGGAAGCGCCGTCGTCGTGGCAACTCTGCAGTAAACACGCCCGACCGGAGCTCCAGCACCAGCAGCCCGGGGAGGACCCCAGGGCCTTCTGGGAAGAGGAAGCTGATAAGCTCCGCCGAGGAGGAGCGCAGGGAGCGCACACCCGCCAAAAGAGGGCGCAAGTCCGGCCCCAACAAAGCGGGTACGGTGGAGGCATGAGTAATGACCGCAGTACAAACGAGGGACTGGAGAGGAGAGAGAGACGTTTCTTTTTAATGGAGCTACAGACGAGTGGACATAGATTTTTTAAAAACTTTGTGTCACCACCTGTTTTATTTGTAAAATTTCCATCACGAGTGCAGAGCAGATTTTTAGTAATAACCGTCAGGTTCATCCCTTTTTAATGAGTTTTAGATGTTTATAGTTATGCATTAACATTTTTAATTTGTGATTTTAATGGACTTTTAAAATATTTACCATTAATTACACCAAGAGTAGATGAGTGATGATTTTCATAAAAATGATTCTTGTGCTTTTGATTTCCCCAATATCAATTTTTAACATGAGCATGATGTTCTAGAAAGTCTACTGTGTGAGAGTGCGCTTGTAAAGAATGGCCTGCTTTTAGTGCGATGCCTGGCATATTACTCACGACCAAGCAGGAAGGAACGGGTATGTTAACCATCCACAGCACACATTGGGTCTCAAAGGAGCACAGTCTGAAAGGTGAAGCATGGCATGCTGGCTATCATTATTAGCATATCTGTCCCTTTAGTGTTTCGTTTTTTTTTTTTTCCCCTTCTTCTCCCACCATTCTGATCATTAACGGCGGCTCCAAAGTGCGTCAAGGCGGATGTGCGCACGCTTAGCGATGAGCGGTGCCGCCGACGGCGACTTCCTGCCGAGATGTGGCGAACGCCAGCGTTTGTTTGTAGTATCTGGCACTTGGCAGCCAGCCAGCCGCCCTTAATGAGGTCAGAAATAATGGGGTCCTGTGTGACACTGGGCCACTGTCGGGAGGCAGAGATCCCACTTGCTGTTTGAGTCACCGTCACCTTCCCGACTCGGGTCTGTCTGCGTGCTCACTCTGGGTCCCTGAGAAGTGACAATGTCACAGCACTGTGTGGTGGTTATGGGGTAGCACGGAAGTCATCATAATGCTGGAATGGCATTTTGCCAATCCTCATTATACTTCCTTTGCCTGGTTACTGTGTCTGTATGTTATTAAATGTGTGTTAACTGTGTGTGTATGTGTGTGTGTTTAGGTTCACGTTCTGCTGTGGGGGCGGCAGCGTCCAACACCTCAGAAAGTGACGCTGGTGAGCACCTGACTAGACGTGGTGTGTTTAAGTTCCTCTGTGTGTTTCTGAAGTGTGTTAGCCAGCAGAGCCCTGTTAGTGCCTGTGTGAATCTGTGTCCCTCATGTTACAATACAGAATCCTTTAAAACATTACAGTGCTCAATTGAAGTGTACAGTAAAATATTAAATAGCGCAGTTCCATATATATATATTCTAGAATTTTATTAGGTTTATTAGGTCAGATTAAAAATGTAACAAAAATAAAATGTGTGTGTGTGTATGTGTGTGTGTCCACGCACAGGTGTGCAGGCTGGTGCAGGTACAGGTGTGTGTAACACGTCGGGCAGTGGCACTGACCTGCCCTCTGACCCCAGTGACCTGCTAAGCAGCCACGGGCCGCTCCCCACCAGCGACTCCCTCTTCATGGGCTTCGCCTTCCTGCTCACGGCCTCCTCCTTCAACGACCGCCTCTCCAACCTGGCCACCAGCGACGAGGAGGAAGGTGGGTCCTCCAAGGGCTCAGAGGAGCCAATTGTGAGGGTTAAAATTTTCACTCTGCCTGGGATGACGAGAGTGACCTGTGTGCTGGGCGTGTTCTGCTGTGCTGGAACCGTCCAATCAGATATCCTGACGACATGGACAGGGGCCATCTGACCAGTGCAAAAGACCCATAGAAACTTTTTTTTTTTTACATTTAATGATCTCTGTAACTGCAAGGAACGTCTGTGTGTGTGTCACTCTGTGCCATGCACAACTCTTGAACCATTCGTTCCACTGAGCTCCAATTTTGGAGGTGTCTTGCTAATGGCATTGCTGAGTACAGTGCCAGGTTTTATTTTGTTAGGACAACAAATGCCAAATATATAGTATAGGTAAAACAAGCTTGAAGATTGCCTTTTATCTCTGTCATTCTGGGCACTGTAGCCACTTCTCCTCTCACACAACACTACAGCATCAAGTGGCTCTGTGCTAGTTTATTAGAGTGTTGAAAATATTTTAATTATATTCAATAAAATGTTAAGTATTAATTATGTAAAGCTTTTTATTAACAATGGATGAGACAAGCCTGTTATATAGGCTGCTATCCTGCAATTATCTCCTGCATCCTGAAAAGCTGGATCGATGGGTTCATCGATCCCTTCCTTTCATCAGGGACCTTGTTAAGCTGCCATGTTGGGTCATGATTGTTTGAGGTGTCCTTGTGGCCCTCTGATTGTGGACTGACTCACAGAGCTTGTGCTCCTCTTGTGTTGCATCAGACTACCTGCCGACGGCCCCCTATAACAAGCGCTACATCACCAGCCAGCTGGAGGCGGGAGGCGGACTGGTGCTGCCCGACTTCAACGAGGACCAGGTGAGTCACATTGCCTCCGCTAGGTCCACTCCAGCCAGGACAGCTCCGGCTCGGCTTGTTTCCACAGCTTGTGTTAATGGCTTCTGTCTGTCGGGTACGGTTAGGTTAGTGGGGCTCGGAGTGGAAAGTGTTGAGGCTGAAAATGGAGAAATGAAGGGTTTCTTTTTTTCCAGGTAGGAAAATTACCCCCTTAAAAAGGAACAGCATGGTTACACAACCTGACATTTCATTCTGAATGTTAAGAGTTGGAAGTGCAAAGCAGTTAAACACTTACTTTCACTTAGTATGTTTTGGGAAAGAAAAAACAGGTTGTGATACCTTAAAAAAAAAAAAAAACTATGCCATGACAGGTGTGACAAATCCTTATGCCTGATACTACTGTAAATCATCACTATAATGAGGTAACTTACAGCAATAAATCTTAAAAAGTGGAGAGTAGCAGTAGCAACAGTCTACCTTGACCATATCTATTATTCTGGGTGACCTTCTCTCTCTGTCTGTCTGTCTCTCTGTAGTGTAAAGCAGCCTATCAGAGCCTTCTAATTGCCGACCAGCACTGTCGAACCAGGAAGTTCCTGCTGTGTGTGGCGAGCGGCGTGCCGTGTGTGTCCAACGTGTGGGTGCGGGATTGCTGTCAGGAGCAGAAGCTGCTCAACTACAGGAACTACCTGCTCCCCGCCGGCCTGGGCCCTGGCCAACGCGTCATCGAGTGGTGAGGATGACCTCACTCGCTACCCAGTGAGCTTGTTTGAAATGACTGGCTGGCTGAGTGGTCATGTGGGTACCGTGACGTTCGGACGAGATTGTCCAAAAACGTCACTATTTCAGGTCCAGAATGCATTGCTATAAGCCAGCCACTCAGCCAGCCAGCCAGTCATTTCGAACAAGCCCAATCTGTCTATATGAGAATTGTACAGAAATTAGCACATGAATTGCCTTCTAATGATGCTTAATAAAGCACTGAGTTATTTTTGCAAAGCATACTATAATTGGGTTGGACCATGGTGCTTAAACTTCTGTTTTCTCACCTGTGTGACTGCATTGTGGAGATGGACATTTACAGCAGATTTCATTTTAAGTTTGCTTACAGCCAACTTGCCACCATTGATTGTTGTAAGTCAAGCAAAAAATACAGTGGTCTTGTCATTTTGGACAGGCACCCGCGCTGCAGCCCGTTCAAGGCCCTGAGGGTCCTTCTGGTGTTTGGGGGCACAGCAGACCTGTGGGTGGAGCTGCTGAAGCTGAGTGGAGCAGCCAGCGTGAAGCACACAAAGGGAGGAGACGATACAGGTAGGTCACTCAGTTTTCGCATACAAGTTAACAACCCATCAATACACTAGTCTGATTGACCGAAATAATAGTATGCACTTTTTTATGTAGAAGAGGTAGCTTGTAAAATAAAACAATTTGGTGTGTTTTATTAATGAAAGAAAATGTTCTGTAAAATTGCCAATTTGGTGTGTTTTATTAATGAAAGAAAATGTTCTGTAAAATTTCCAATTTGTGTGTTTACAGACATTCCCGCCAACACGTTTGATGTAATGGTGACGGAGAAGTCCTGTCCTTCAGCGGTGGTGAGGCTCGCCAGCTCCGCCTCCCTGCCGGTCGTCTCCCTCGAGTGGCTTGTCCAGAGTCTGATCGTGGGAGAGCGGCAGGACTACACCGCCGACCCCCAGTACAGCCATGACCACGTCTTATGAACTGATTGTCCCTTCCCCAAACTTACCATTGTTCCCCACTGACAACCCCCCCCCCACCCTTAAGTTCACCAAGTGTTCACCATCAGCTGCTCTCTTTTTTTAAATGTGTATTACAGTGTCTTGGAGTGGCCGCAGCTCTGACCTAGGATCAGTTCTTGTACGTTCATCTGTAGTGTGTCGTGTAGGGGTTGGGGACATGCAGTCCTGATCCCAGATAGGCTCTCCTCCTCTTCTTCTGAAGAACCCTGATGTGAGCGTGCGCTGATGTGTTAGTGATGGTGCATGTCTCATGTACATAGTTTTAACCTGTCTGTTTTTATGCAGTAATAAATTGTGATCCGTTTGATTTTTACACTTTTTGGCATTTTATTTTTGTTCTTTTAAGACATTATTTACACTTCATACAATACGCAAGAAAATGAAAAGGGTTATTTTGCTTAAAGAGTGGAGGTGTGGTGTTTAATGAATGCAGGGGGGGTGGTTATCATCATGACATACAAGGCAGCCCACACGGTACAGATCGTCCCTTCTGCCCATTGAAATAGTGGCGTCATGACAACAGAAGTGCCTCTTTTGGGGAATGTGAATAACTTCAGCTTGGCGACCAGGTTTCCCAGCTCTCTTCTCCAGATCAGACACTGCACCAAACACAGAACAAAAGAAAGCAATTAGTGCTTAATGGAACTCTGTCACAGTGATCAATTACTGCATTAATTCTGGGCCAGGTTATACTTCAAGTGATTGATTTGATTTTAATTACATTTTAGGTGTTTTCTTATTAAGCTACAGACTGAAACTAAACTCAGAGTGTTTGTGGTTGATATTGTCATTGTGCCATAATCCAACAATAGCTTCTGTTACGAGAAAGGTTTTTATACATACTACCATCACCTGAGAGGCAACAGGACTAGATAAAGTCAAGAGTAAGGCTGACTGCAGAAGGCCTTACCTGCCCAGTGTTCCTCCAGACTGGGTGTAGTATTTGTTGTAGTCGAGCCGCAGCAGCAGCTGGGCAAGATCAGAGTTGATCTGGTGGTTCCTCACCGTGGATAAGATCTTAAAGAGCAGGAAAGACTGGCGACTGAAACCCTACGGAAAACACACATCAAATCTTTCTAAACAATTAAATCACATCAAATTATGGTCATCAAAAAACCAGAAAGGCATTAGAAACATTCTGAGAAATGACCAACAGGCCTGCAAACATTTTGTAACCGTGCACAGGCAAAGTTCTGTCAGCTTCAAGGACATGCCGAGAGCAGTGACAAATTTTTTTGTCAGACCTTGACCAGGATGTCAAGCTGAGCAGCTCCTCGCTCATCCAGAGGCCCGACGTTATGGCCCACCAGAGAACAGAAGTTATGGCAAAGGTCCAGGATGTCATTCAGACAGTGGAACACCTGAGGATAGCACAGGAGATGATGGACAGGAGGAGCCAAAAATGTCAACATTAATATCAGCAGGCAACATTAATATGCACTTAGAAGAGGCAGGACTGGTGGAGACTGATGGGGTAAGAGAGGCCAGGGAGATAGAATTGTCAACTCTTGAAAAATGGAAAGGAACAGGGTTCCCACAGGGTAATGCAGGAGAAATGTCAGACTTTTTTTAGACTTCCAAATGCCAGTTGGAGTGAAATTTAAGACACACAATACAATAAATCAAACGCTTTTAGGGACTTACTAAGGATCCACAGGAACTGTGCAAGTAAAGAATTTTGTCGAATATGAGACAAGCTACGAGACAAAAAAACCCTTGGCCTCTACTTTCCTGAAGAAGCTACTTACAGGCTTGAGCAGGATGAAGGACTGAGCCAGCAGGTTGCTGAGGAAGTGGTCGTGGGCCAGTCGGATGCTCTCGAAGTCTCGTGTGGCGTTGATCTGCTGCTCAAGCTGAGCAAATTGGGACTCCAGCACATCCACCTACACCGCAGGGAACACAAGGTGAAGAGAAAAATGAATCGGCTAACTCAGGATAATAGGATAGGATAGGATAGGATAATTCAACACACACATACAAGTGCTGGTCGTATACTTAGAATATCATGAAAAAGTTGATTTATATTAGTTACAATCAAAAAGTGAGACTTTTATATTCATTCATTGCACACAGACTGATATATTTCACATGTTTATTTCTTTAATTTTAATAATTATAATTGACAACTAATGAAAATCCCAAATTCTCTAAAAATTAGAATATTACTTAAAACTGATACCAAAAAACATTTCTACAAATGTTGGCCAACTGAAAAATATGAACATGAAAAGTATGAGCATGTACAGCACTCAATACTTAGTGGGGGCTCCTTTTGTCTGAATTACTGCAGCAATGCAGTGTGGCATGGAGTTGATCAGTCTTTGGCACTGCTCAGGTGTTATGGGAGCCCAGGTTGCTCTGATAGTGGCCTTCAGCTCTTCTGCATTGTTGGGTCTGGCTTATCGCATCTTTGTCTTCACAATACCCCACAGATTTTCTGTGGGGTTAAGGTCAGGCAAGTTTGCTGGCCAATTAAAAACGGATCCTATGGTGCTTAAACCAAGTACTGGTAGCTTTGGCACTGTGTGAAGGTGCCAAGTCCTATTGGAAAATGAAATCTGCATCTCCATAAAGTTGGCCAGCAGCAGCAAGCCTGAAGTGCTCTAAAACATCTTCCCCATGATTGTGTAGCCTACAGAACTAGACTGAGAGACCATTCAAAGGCATTTGCAGGTGTTTTGAGTTAATTAGCTGATTAGAGTGTAGCACCAGGTGTCTTCAATACTGAACCTTTCAACAATATTCTAATTTCTGAGACACTCAATTTGGGGTGTCCATTAGTTGTCAGTTATAATCATCAATATTAAAAGAAATAAACACTTTGTCAGTCTGTGTAAAATGAATGTATACATTATATAACTTTAACTTTCTGAATGGAATTACTGAAATAATAAACTTTTTCATGATATTCTAATTATATGACCAGCACCTGTAATATATAATTATTATATAGTTACTATAAATAATACATAAATAATAATAGTACACATAAGCACACCCTTGTTTCATTGACAAGCATTTGGCTGATGACCACATTCTGACTAACTGACTGTCTGTTTGTCCACATCTAACAACTGACTATCCATGTTTTGTCTGCTTGAGCAGCCATCTTTACCCGTAGAGTACTGCAAGTTGTCCACCTCACCTGTAAGTAGTACTGCAGGTTGTCCACCAGGAAAGCCATGTGGTTGCGGAGCCTCCATTTGACGGCGTCGGTCTGGTTGGACTTGAGGTGCTTCCTCTGCATCTGTAGGGCCCAGCAGTGCTGCAGCTCCGACTGCACCCGACGCACACTCAACAGGTATCGGAACACCACGTTATACCTGACAGAGGAGGATGGGACACAGACAAGGATAGGGAGGGAGGGGGAGAGAGAGATAGAGAAAGAGAGAAAAGGATAGAGGGAAGAAAAAGAATGGAAATGTGAAATGGACAGGGAGAGAGAGGACAGGGGATAAAAAAAAGTATAGAAAAGAAAAAGGGATAGGGAGAAAGAAGTAAGAAGTAAGCTACAGTCACTTTGTGTGTGTGTGTGTGTGTGGGGGGGGGGGGGGGGTTGCTAGGCCGGGTAAAGTCACACTCACTTCTCCAGCACTGCAGGTGTGAAGAGGATGTGCAGTGGCCACTGCACCTTATAGGTCAGGCCCAGCACCGCCCAGCCGTTAGAGGGGGCCTCACGAGGGGACGTCTCCTGGGGAGGGGTGTTCCCCTCGCGAGCACTGGAAGTGTCTGCTGGGAAACATACGACATACAGACTGACTGACATGGAGCCACACACACATAATAGCTTATATTTGACTCATACATTGCACAGCATTAAGCCCAGGGAATACATAACCCAACACAATATATGCTTATATTAACATCACTAATAAAGAAAATAATAACAACCATAATACATATTGTAATAATAACAACAACTATTTTTTTGGATATATATATAGAATCTTTCAGGGAACCCAAAGTTGTTAAACACGAGTGAAATTTTTTTATCACTTCTCAAATAAAGCAAACAAACAGCTTAACTGTCCTCTAAGGTCTCCCTGTGACGTCAGCAGTAGACACAACTTTCAAAACAGCCCCAACTGAATCCGCTTTGATGGCAAAAAAAAGTCTGACTCACTGTTCTGAATGTCATTAAAGGGATGCTGATGCCTTGTTCTCATAATTGCTGCTAATGACCTGATGCAACAATGATTTTACATAGGGATAACAATTCTACACAAGTCCTTATGCAAGGCTTTTAAGTTTAAAAACCTGTCAAAACTAGTTGGAATACACCAGTAGGCATGTTTGCCTCCCCTACTTCTGAAGTGACTACACTCTAGCGCAATAATAGAACTCTGCAGGGAGAAGAAAGTGAGAGAAGAGACTGAGATGCTGTTTTTAGAGGAGGTGTGTCAGCACCTTTGCTGTCCTTGCCCTGGTAGTCGATGGTGAGGTGCAGCAGAGGCAGCAGGTTGTCATCGTCCAACAGCACCTTATGGGCCGCCTGCTGAAACGCCATGTTCACGTCTGAGACACACACAACACAAGACAAGTTATTTTAACCATTTAATAATATTAGTCAGACAGCACACCAATTTACCAAATCACATGCATGCAGAATGAGATGAGACCTTGTCTGAATGTATATTATGCAACACACACAGAATTTGTGTTGACTGAAAGTAATGTGTTAAATAGTGATAAAATAATTATGAGGAAGTACAGAGGTTATGCTTGTATTTACTGAAACAGTTGAATCATTAGAGCAAGTTGCAGTATAAGTTAATGTAATATCATATGTAATAGGTTGTGGCCGGAATATGTACCATGCTCTGTCACAGCAGTGGGTGGGGTCTTCAGCATGTGCTGGGCGTGGTCGATGAACACCTGGTACAGTTCCCCTCGGCCCAGCAGGTAGAAGTCCTTGATGATCTACAACACACAGGAAGTGACACAGTAATTCATCACTGATCACCACCCAGGCCAAACAGTGCACTTGAAATGACTGGCTAGCTTAAAGCAATGCCTTCTGGACTTGAAATAGTGATGTTTGTAGACAATCTCGTCTGAACATCACTGTACCACACTGCACCCACCCATGTGGTACAGTGACGTTCGGACCAGAAAACATCCAAAAACTATTTCAAGTCCAGAATGCAGCTACTCAACCACTCATTCAACTCAATCATTCAACCACTCAGTCATTTCAAACACGCCCAGTGCTGTGCTTTCTTTACCAACATATTGCATCAACCTATGGCCAGTGCTAACTCATTATCAACCTATACGACATTGCAACGCTTGTGCAACCGAGTGCAATAAACACCATCATCAACACTATAAGCTTTCATCCTACCTTTAGTTGGCCAATGAGATCGGACTCCTCCACCATTAAAGTCCATAGGTGCTGTAAAGACAGAGAACTTCCTTCATGCATGACTCAGAGGTAAAATGCACATGAATGGACACTCGATGAAAACATACAGAACTGCGTCAATACTAGTTAAATGTTTTCAATACTTGCTTAATTTAGTTTCATTTAGTTTCATAATTGCCTTTTTAAGACTTAAAAGGTGCAATGTGCTAAGTAGTTTCAATTCCAACTTTTAGTAAAATTTCCAGTTATGTTAATTTTTCTTAGTTATGTAATAGTGAGTGAGTGGGTAACACAAACACATGGTGTTGAGGTGAGTAATCAGAACACACACACACACACTGACCTCAGCCACTGTGCTCCGGATTCGGTCTATGAGATTCTCAAAGTCCACCAGACTGAAAAGGGGCTGCTGCTTCAGCTTATGAAGTTCTGCTGCAAAAATATCCTCCTGATGCTTCAGGATGGAGCCTGTCCAGCACACACACACACACACACACACACACACACACACACACACACACACACACACGTATTCATACAGTACAATGACATGCAATTAAGAGATTATGGAGAACTTGTGAAACATCACACAACTTACACTGACAATAGCAGCCAAGTGAACTTTGCTTGCACCATAAACAATCACCCTATAGAATTTAAACAGATATTATTTATTTGGGGAGACATAATGCAGCATGTCCTCTCACCAGCTCGAGACGGGCTCTGGTTGTTCTTCTCGAACATTTGCACAGACTCTCCAACAAACAGGATCTTCTCTGCGACTCGGATGGGGATGTAGGAAGGCAGCATCTCCACGCGCAGAGAGAACTGCTGCAGGGACGGGGCCAACATGTTCTCCTCCTCAATCAACCTCTGCAAAAAGCAACGCCAACAAAGTGAGAGCCATAGCATCCAAGTACTTAAAGCCACACTATGTCAGTCTGTTTGATCCATGCCCCAAACCATCTCTTTGACTCGCCAGCAGCTTTCCTAAGGCCCAAGAAACACTAATGATCAACACTCCTCCCTCCCTGAAGTTTTTCAGTGAACCGTACTAACAGGCTGATGCACATCAAGAACAATTTGGGGGTGAAGCTTAGAGGGGGCGAGATGAAAAAGGGGTGAAGAGGTCCATTCTGAGAGCTCTGACTAACACTATTTTGATTAACAGACACAATCTTGGCCTGACTTTCATGTAATAAGGCAAGTCCCTGTAGAGTTGATGACTGTTTCATTAAAAATAGAACATGGCAGTTAGCAACAGACTGGGTAAAACATTGGGATACTGCATGCTGTTAGAACAGTTAGGTCAAACTGTAAAAAAAGACACTGCCTGACAGATGGAGCACCAGTTATATCACTACCTGTGGCTAACTGGATAAATGCACACCTGCCTGGCCTTTGGGTCTGGGTTGGTACAATTAGGAAAGATCCCCTGGAGTGGAGAGACCTTGTCTGTCTACCCTTGTCTCTTTGCCAAGAGAGAACAGCAGAACATATCAGATTGTTTCTAGAAAAATGCATTGGACTACCACCACCTCTCTAGTACTGGCTGGTGTGCATCTAGAGGGGAAAAAGCAACAGTGATGTTATTTGGTACTGGCACCTTATACTTTGTGTCAGCTTCACTAGCTGGATTTAGACACTCAGTGTGGCAATTGAAAAATGAGTTCAAATGTCCCTGAAATAGAAAAAAAACTATTTTCCCTGAAAATACATAGTGTGTGTTCAGTTCTAAACCAACGAGAAGATATCTCCAGTAATGACCTAGATATTCTCTCTCAACAAAAATAAACTGCTGGAAAAAAAAAAACCCTACAGACTCAATATAAATCATCTAAAATGCATTGTCTGTGAGAAGCTCTTGCACTAGGAGTCCTTCTTTAGTGCTAAAACTATGATAGAACATAAACTTTAAGGGCAGGGTTTGTGATTCCAGTGCCGTAAGCAGTTGGTAAAAAAACAAAAAACAAAAACAATTGCCACTCATGGCCCTCGGGTGAAAGCGGTGAAATTTGACTTCCCTGTTAAGCTCAAATAACATTCTTCACCAGATTCGGAGCCCTTAAGTTATACTTTGAGGTAGTGAGGACTCTGCACACTGTGTAGCATCTGCTTCTGTGGTAGCAGTGCAGCCCCTCTTCACCCACCAAGTCCTGCAGCTCTCTCAGCTGTTTGCCGCTCAGGCCGCCGATGCCCAGGTCCTCCTCCTCCTCGTCCTGGTTCCCCGCCGCCCCACCAGCACTCGGGCCCTGCTTCACGAAGAACTCCTCGCTCTGGTCCAGCAGAAGCCCATGCAGCATCCATGCCGCCAGCTGCTTATACATCACACCATGGCACACAGCCAGGATCCTACAGGTAAGGGTGAATAGATTAGGAGCATGGTGGATGCGAAGTATAGAATAATTACAACAATTACATATGAAACAGCCACTGAGCAATATAATAACCGAGCCATTCAGAAATGCTACCACTTGTGTGGGAGCTGAGGGCTAGCTCTGCTATTACTGGAAAGAGAACTGAATAATCTTTCATTTGCATGGTTTATAACTGCGGTAGCCTCAATGACTGAGGAGATATAGTCATTTAAAAAGTGGTCAGGTATAATAACATGGACTCAAAAAATATTCAGCTTTTTTTTTTTTGCAAAACCTGCACCCCCACTTACACCAACTACCTGTAAGAAATAGTAAAATTCTAGATAATATGTAAAACGGGTGTATATCAATTATGTAATAAATATATTTGGTACTGTCACTTTTATAATCCAAGATACTAGAATTTGAAATGTCTCCCATATTTACGGCCCATCCTATATTTTATTATGTTAGTATGACGAGGAGCATTTTGTTTACACCTACTTTTCTAAGGCCATGCGGACAGGAGGCAGTCCTCCACAGCTGTGCTTATACACCATCTCCAAGATCTGACAACCATGGATCTAACAAGTAGAGAAGAGAGAGAACACCATGAAACCCTGTGCAAAATGGGGCTGTATATGTATTTTTAAACTGACCAGGTTATGATGTGAATTTCACAATATGTTAAGTGTCACCTTCTGTGACTTGATGGTTTCCACCACGACCATAACAGATGGAAAAAGTAGCTGAAACTGGACAAAAGAAGGAAAAATTTAAAAATGACAGAGTGAAAGAGACAAAGTATTGACCATGGGAGGCAGAATACGTCATTTTGACTTACCTGGTCCAGCATATAGTTCACATGGGAGATTGACAAGTGTGGATCACCAAGAAACTGCAAAACAAGTTCCATTATTTTATTCCACAGATACAACACTGACACATTTGTGTTGAGAGCATGCTATTCAACAGGGCCTTTATAAAAAGACGTCTCTTACCTCATGTTCCAAGTCAAGCAGGGCTTGTCGGTATGGTTGTAACATCGAATCAAGCCCTGTACAAAACGCCCTCAGATAGATGCCGTGGAGTCCAGTGGGGTTTGGTTGACTGGCATGATGCTCCTACTCAGAAGAAAAAGACGCTGTCAACGATCTGGGTCAACAGTTTTCCTTATCAGTCAAGCTTTCAGAAGTGTTCCTACCTGCTGATGAACATGGCCCGTATGCTGTTCTATGAACTCTGTGAATCGCACGTAGTCTGAGCCCAGCTTGCATAGCCGATTCAATACACTTATTTCACTTGGGTGAAGGAACGGTAGCTCTTGAGACACCTATTAAAACAACAACAACATTGAAATTGATTCTGATTGTTGTAGTGCAGGCTTCTGTGTATTACATTTAACCAGGGGCGATTTTAGCATCTTGTCTTTAGGGGTGCCCGGCCCCCAGTGCTTATCACACAACACTATTATTATATATAATATATTATTCATTTTGCACTGAGCCAGGGGGTGCCGAGCAGTTTCACGGGGGTGCCTTGGCACCCCTAAAAATGGTCTAGATTCGCCCCTGCATTTAACATACCCACCACTGTGCACTAGCTAACGTTAACGCTGGTTAGCTAACGTGTGTTAACTCCCATAATAGTTTACCTGCAACCCTGTCCTTTTATTCCACGTGAATATCGTTCCAGGATATCCACTTAATGCCAACAAAAGCTCGTGTATCATTTTCAAGTTAATGAGAATATCTCATAAATTAGACTGAGACAGACATGTCATTCAAAAATATAAACACCGCCGAATCTGCCGCCGCAGTCTGATGACGCAACAACCTGCGTTGTCGGGACTTGGAGGCAGGGATCAGGGTTGTCAGCTGCCACCTTGTTGGTGTATTGTCATGGAAGCTCAAGCAATGGTTTTGTTGAGTAAGACAAGAAGGCATTGAGAGGTTAGTAAAGTTATTTCGACGGCCATTTAAGTTACTGCGGTAGCTATAGATTATGGTGGACCATTTGTATGGCCTGTTTTCGTACAAGGCCAACTTGAATCGTGCTTCATGCATGCTAATGTATGTAGCTAGCCTACGCTTACGCAGAGACTTTTGGCTTGCGATAGCTAGCAAGCAATCTTGTTAGTATTTCCTCATGTGTCAAAAGGGCTTCTTCTCAATCTTTTGTGTGCAAAATGTTGGTCATCCTCGTGTATTGCTATGCTATGTTGTTAACTATAGAATCTAACAAAAGAAGTGTATAGCTTACAGTTCAGTTAGGATATTGTAAAAGTCTATATAGCCAAGTTCATTCGCGTGGTTTAAATATTTAGATGTTTGGCTAGGTCACTGTCAAGAGTTTGTGATTGTGTACGCCAGTCAGTTTCGTTAGTTTCTAAATGCATGGTAGCAGTTCTGCCACTGGGGCCATAGCCTTACCACGCTGTTGAATTACTGAATGCTGCCTCATCTGAAAGGTAATATAGTGCATTGGAATGTTCTAGGTCAAAGTCGGTCTTTAAATGAGCTGGAAAGCCATGCATCACTCTCATTAGCTATGTGTAACGTAGTTGATCACAGGTTTCATGATATCACACACATAATGGTAGGTTTGAATGTGTAATTATCAACTGTAGTTACATACCAGAAATATGTACCTAAGAGCCAGTGTGCCTCGCTGTTCATCACACAGATGGCTGAGGAGGGACCTGCAGATGACATTGTCGCTGAGTACCTTGGCCAGAACCGCCACCTGGTCCAATGGGTCGAATCGCTCAGAGGGATTTGCGAGACCAACAAACAGTGGCTTGCCAGGAGAGAGTTCCTTCTGCGAAATATGGAGGCCTTCCCCAACGTTGAGCCAGGAGTTTCAAGCCCCAGCCTGGACAAGCTAATCTCACTGTCCATGGTATGGTCCAACCATGTGTTTCTGGGTTGTCGGTGAGTCTACCACTTAATTGCTCTTGTTGACTTATGTTGTGACATTGGAGATCATGTTGAAGGCCATTTGTGTCATCTACATGATGGTTGTTTTATTAAGGAAGTTGGTCATTCAGCTAGATACTTGAAATATCTAAACGATATGATGAAGAAATCATGTGCTTTTAGTCTGGCGTCAGTGGGGTTGTCCACATACTTGTCTATACATGTCAACTAAATGTGGAAGGAATACGGAAATTATGTAACTTTTCAAACGGAGTAATTAAAAAGATAATGTGCAGTGTGTTATACAGTAGACTGTGAGTGTGCTTCTTGACCATTCCTTCCTTACGCAACTGTTGCAAGCCTGTTGGTGTCAAAATGTTCTGCTCTCACACTGGGATCTTGTGAGGCTGCACATTCGTTTCAGTCAGTATTTTGCAAGTCAAATCACTGTTTCCACCAGCTCGCTGTTCATCTGTCCTCACAACCCTGGTAGGATAACACAGACTGAAATTATTAAATTAAAACCAACATTACCATTGCCCTCAGATGATCGTAATTGTGCAGCCTGAACTAAAACAATTTTGGCAGAGCAGTTATGCTCTGTTATCCTTAGACGTGTGGCATTTCGTGTCTCTGATGGCTGTCCGTATCCGTTGCTTGTCCCCTGCAGGGATATGAAATGTGATCTGTATGACTTTGTACTTTGCAGGTATCCACAGCCAGTGATGGACAAGATCAAAGAGATGGGGGAGGGAATCAAAGTCCAAGACGCCCCGGTGAGGACGACGAGGGACGAGATCATGGCCAAACAGAAAAGGACGGCCCCCTCAGGTAAGACCCACCCCACCCACAGGTGTGTGTGAACACACAGATATAGAGCACACACAGACAAAACAACAACCGCACACACTCACACAGACAAAACAACAACCTCACACAGACAAAACGGCAACCTCACACAGACAAAACGGCAACCTCACACAGACAAAACGGCAACCTCACACAGACAAGACTAGATTTGTCTTTATTTAATGGCATGCTTGCTAGTCCCATGGTTACCAAAACACATCAGGTCAACCCCTTGACTTGCTCCCTTCAACCCAAATATATCCATCATGTATCATGGGGAAATCTAGTGTTGCCCCAAGGTTCTCATTTGTAAGGCCATTTCATTCACAGGGGATTAGAAATCCAAAATTGTTAAGGGGTCTGTTCCTACAACCCTGCAATTTTGCTCAGCAGCAGGGGGTGTTTTTTATAAGCATCTTGGCAGCATGAGTCATAGGGAGGTGATTATATTCAGGCTGTGACATCAACGTCCTGAGGGGGTGGCTTAGCCAACGAGCGAGGGCATACACTGTCCACAAGTCACTCATTACATTACATTACATTACACTTAGCTGACGCTCTTATCCAGAGCGACTTACAGGTATTTACAGGGTTTCAGTTACAGTCCCTGGAGCAGTGTGGGGTTAGATGCCTTGCTCAAGGGCATTTCAACCATGGGTAGGGTGGGATTTGAACCTGCAACCCTCCAATCCAAAGACCAACTCCCTAACCACTAGGCCACAGCTGCCCACTCGTGCGCACACACCCTCTCCACACGTGTGCATAGGCATACACACACACACACACACATGCACACACAGTGAGACATTCAAATACGCATATATAAACAGAGTACATGTGCATACTTGTGTAAAAAAAATGGTCATGTGCATATTATGACTAATGTTCTGCACCAAAAAATAGGCAATAATACACAGGATACATAAACATGCATACATAATACATAAACATGCATACATAAACATGCATATACACTCACACACTCTCAAACATCACATACAACTTTCACATACAGATAAATATCGATGCTTTCTGATTGTGTAGATGGGAATTCTGACAGCGGCACGAAGAAATCAAAGCCCTCCGGGGCTCCAGCAAAATGGGGCCCCGCGCCGGACGCCCCGGCCACGCACCAGCCCTTCTTCAACCGCCTGTACAAGGCCGTGGCCTGGAAGCTGGTGTCCGAGGGTGGCTTCGGCGGGCCCAACCTGGACCACTACGAGGTGCTGCGCAGCTGCGTGGAGACGTCCAAGGCCAGCCTGACGTGCGTGATCGTGCCCCTGAAGGACATCCCGGACCTGCCTGTGTCACGCGCCCAGCGAGAGGGCCAGGTGTGCGAGCTGCGCTGCCAGACGGTCTACCTGGGCACGGGCTACGGGCGGGACGACGGGGCGGCGCGCGCCATGGCCGCCAAGGAGGCCCTCAAGGCCTTTCAGGGCCGCAAGGTGATAGTCAAGATCTGCCGCAGGAGGTTCCAGGGCAGGGACGTGGAGGACGTGGTCCTGGTGGACGACCAGACCCGGGGCTCCACCTTCCCCCCCGCCCTCAGCTACCCCTTCCAGCCGGAGCAGAGCGGCTCCTAGCAGCACCATGGCAACCCCTGTCCCTGTCCCCCGTCACAAACTCACATGTACTACTATGTCAGGTTACTTCTGTCCCATTTAGATGACCTTGCAGTGAATTGTGCCCTTCATTACTGTAATTTTTCAGTCTGATCTACCATTTCAGTAACGTTCTGCTCTTCTGTTGATTTAGTTTCATTTTAAATCATTGTATTACACATTGTCCTTCAATTAAAATTTTATTTATGATTTGGTGATAACATGTTTTAACTTTTGCACTTGTGGCTGGCTGTCTGTGTCAGGGATATATAGATATTATTCTGATTTTTCTGTAGCGACGTTTCAGCACTCAGTGTAGAGGAGCACAGCACAGAACGGTCCTTAATAAAGGCTTTCCCTCTGCTTACCTCATATCAGTTCCTGTTTTAGAATGGGGTTTTCTAACGGCTGCATACAGACTTAGCCAGGGCAGTAGCTACAGAGCATTGTTTATTTTTCTCCTTATTTTCTTCCTTTTTCACTTGGCCCATTTTAATTGATGAACAACGTGGCTGGTTGGTTTTTTGTTTTTTTTATCCTGACCTGTCTTGTTAGAGATATTGTAAAGGAGTTCTCATTTAAGAAACTTTTTTTTTTCCTACAAAGTTTAATTATGGTGTTCATGTGCACAGGTTTCTGTCTTGCAAGTGGCTTAAGATTGATTATGAAGAATGTCCACAAGGAAATGGTGAAATGAAGGCTTTGTAGTAAGCTCATTAAAAGTTTGGTTTATTGGGATGTGATGAAAGTCACCATTTCTGAGTCCCTTAATGGTGTTTTGAAATGATGATCGTTTTTGCATTGTGCCTTAGGGCTTTGAATAGGGACTAATGTCAGTCAAGCGGTTTTGCTATATGGTTAAAAGAAGATTTAAAGATTAAGAATCCTAACACCAGCTGTCATTCCTCATGCTTGATTTTCCCAAATGAAAATGTGTTCAGTTCAGTCATTAACTATTAGTACAGTCTGTTACTGTTTCTGGGATATTAAAAGCTTTGCCAATTCTTGGCAAAACTCTGTTTGTTTCAAAGGGAAATGTAAGGCTTTAGAAGTTCAGATTAAATTCACTTTTAACTTGGCCTATTACAACACCGCATTTGGACATTCGTGAATTAAAAATAATAGGTGTCACTGACTGCCAATTGAGTGTTTTTGTTTGAATAGTTCAGCTACATGTTAAAGCACCGCGTCGTTGGCTTGTTCCTTTTGTCAGTGAGTCACGGGATTGCCTATGGTGTGTTTGTGTTGGCTCTCACATTCTAAATACTTGTAAATAAAATTGTGTTAAAAAATAATCTGCCTCGGTGTCTCTCTGTGTGTAGATGTACCGTGTGGCAATGTCAAATCGTTGACGACCTATCCAAAAATCTTGTACAAAACATAAAGGACCATGTGTGATTGATTCATATCAGAGGTTTTTGACAAGCTTCAGTATCTGTATGTAACAAGCTCGACTCTTCTTAGATATTGCAAGAAAAAATATATAGCCTGTCACTCTTTGCAGCTATTTTTATCAGAATACAATGAAATGCGCAAATTTGCACAGGTCTTCAACGGGCTGTGCAATCGTTGTGAATTGAAGTGATTATTTACAGGACAGACAGGTGTTTTGGATTGTTGCGCAATTACACTTTGATTTGCTTTGCTCCAAAGAACATTTTTAGGTTGGATGACCAATGTGACATTTGATTGCTTTCATTTGTCCTGCCACTGAAATCTGTCAGCTTAACGTGTTTGACATTTTCGCAGACGCAGCTTTACATCTGTTTTGACAATTTAGTGTGACCTTCAACAATAGTCTAACGCAGATTAGAGAAATGTCCTGCGAATACTAAGCAAGGTAATGCCTTGTGTCCAGTATGCAGTTTAAGTGGTGCTTCGCAGTGGAGAGCAGTTCTTGACACGATGACAGCTTGAGATATGTGTCCCTGTTTCGCTCTCATCATTATGCCCAAGGGTATGACTGTGACGGACGAGTGTGAGGTTAACGCAAACTGAAAAGACCAATGCGGGCGGGACTGCTGAGTGGCAGCTTTAGAGATTCGGGTGTTCATTCGCTGTTCTGCCTTAATCATCAACGCACTCTAAAAATGGCGATCTCCCGTGGCCCACCTGGGCATGGGGCAGATTGGATGCCCGAGCATGTCGTGCTCGCCTCTGTCGCTGCTGGTGCTCAAGGCTCTTCGGAGCACTCCCACTGATTGTTATTGATGACAAACAATCTGTCAGACGCGACGACATCAGACAGCTGGGGCTAGCGGCTAAGAGGACAGGGCGGCAACAAGAACCAGAATAGATAAAAAAAAGGGTGACGTTCTTAAACTGGAGAGATTAAGGGGGCACAGGTGAAATATTGATTTTTTTAAAAAAAAAAAACTCATCTTCTAGCCGAGACACAGCAACCATACGTCTAAATTGTCTTTTAGAAGCCTAGAGATGGAATTGATTGAAAGAGGAGACACACTGTTTTGTATTTAGGTCACTACAAATGTTATTACAAACCTTTAGAAGCAAAGTTTTACCAAGGTGACCTGATACTAAGCAAAACTACTTTACGCACCAATATATCTTTTCCATTTGCGTATAATAATAATAATAATAATAATAATAATAATAATAATAATAATCTTATATAGCATGTTTCATATAAAGGATAAAGCTCAAAGTGCTTCAGCAGTTTGGCAAAGGCACACAGGACAGAGATACACATGGCAAGGTTTGTTATAGTCCAGTAGCGCCAGAGCAATCCGCCAGGGCGCTGTGGAAATCTCCATTATCGTCCCCCGAGAACTCAAACGGTATGTGTTTCAGCACTGAGCTTTTTGGCAACATTGGCAGCAACCCAGAGCACCTCACAGGTTCAACCACACTACTCTTCATTGCTATTGAAATGCAATTGAAAAATAAATTCTAAATCTACTCCTATGTAGTATCCTGTTCGTGTTGATATAACATTTGGTAAAATGATGCAAATACCAGTAACCCCAAGTAATTCGAAGACGTTCATTAAAACAGTGAGCACAAAGACAGCTTTACAAAACGAATTATGACACAGTTTAATTGAATATATAATATCCGTTTACATAAACATCCAGACGAAGCATCCAAAATGGGAGTCCTGGAGCCATAATGTTTGTCGGTATTTAAGAAGTCATGTCTTTGTGGTGGCACTTGTATTGAGCGGGATATTATAAAGTCCGTCATACAATTTGTACATACATGAAGTGGTGTGCTTTGGCAGACACCAACTATGTGTTCTACTGGCATTGAAACACGGGCACTTCACAAACATTTCAACAAGAAAAAGTTACAAAACGCCCCCCTCGGGCAGTCGCACAGTTTGCCGATTCTTGCTCCTTTTCTGATGGCGCACTGTTCTCCGACGTCGCACTGTTGAAAATTGGCATACATTAATTCGACAAATTCTCATCTTTGTGTTCAAATTGGGACACAAAAGTAAAAGTTGTGCCTGATTAGCCGCTTTACCCTTCATTAAAGTGAGTACACATGCGTGATGTGGGTGCTGCTTAGCAGCATTACCCGTTAAAACAATATAATCTTTTACAATATATATGCGCCATAAACACAAGTACATACCGTCGGAACCCTTCCAAACTTCTTTTCCCAAAGCGGAATTCGTTTTGCTTGTAGCTTTTCCAGGACGTCGTGGAGAGCACCGAGCTGTGGAAATTATGCAGAAATTATAAAGATGCTCACACGGCTGATTCTTATAGCCTTCACAATGTCACCCGACAACATTGCATACACTTACAAGCTGTTTTTCATTTGTCAGGTTTGGATCTTTGGGGTAGAAGTCCCTGATGGCTCGCGTATCCAGGTCCAATTCCATATCCGAGTCGTTCGTTTCAGCACCCGCAACTACAGACAGCAGCATTGCGCAGGCCACCACCCGCGCCCACAGTTTGGAGCTCTCCATGGTCGTCCTCCGCGCAGATAAAGGCGCTCAGCTTGAGACTCGCTCCCTGTCTCGGGGATGTGACTTTGGCTAAGCTTCGGTGATGCCCTTCCTACTTTTATGTGCGCCACTCTCTGTCTTCCCCTATCTTAACTTCTCTTGCTCCACCTTATCCATTGATTCTCCTCGTGCGTAATAAAGCGCATGGATGACTCATTGCGTAAAGTTGTCCGACTGCTCTTACTTACTTAAGTAAAAGCGCCAATCCCGTGGGGTTAAAACTTTCGCTCTCCCTCAAGGGGATATCTGAAGACATCTTTCAAAACACAGATGTTGTGCATCCATTTTCTGACTCGAACTGGACGTTCGAACACAAATTACATGCAATGTATCTCAGCACAAGGGAGAAAAAACACTTCAGTTTGTTAATGCTTGATGTTACACATTTAGCTTTTCCTAGAATACACCAGAACACAACAAGAATGTAACTCAGCCGTGTTTGTTGGGATATTTTGGTGGTTCATATTCTAGAAAGCATATTGTACTCGAAAAACGTCTTAAGCTGTAGAGGAATGCATCGCCACTATTAGGAGTTCATGTGTATGTGACCTGCATACCAACTGACACCTGGTTTTGGACATAAACAAGGTGCTTAAAATGATCAAAGCCATCAATGTCAGTGTTTGTATGGGAACCTACATTCCCCAACTACTGTGGTGTTAATGCTTAGATGTTTTTATTTATTATTTATTCTATTTATTAACTTGCCTCACTTTTTATTTTAAATCTTCTGGTATATGTGCTACATCTTGCACACACACACACATACACACACAAACACACAAGGTTTCATAACAGTTCAACAGATTCTGTGCAATATAAATGTAAATGATTCTGTAAATCTGCATCAAGATGGGCATTATTAAAACACTACAGTAACAGACTAATTATAGATGTAGAGATTAGTAGTGTGTGTGTGTGTCATATTACTCTTGTATTTGCAGAAAGCTCAGCTACAGTAGCCTAATATGAATACATAAAGATGTTTTTTTTCATTCTATATGATTAAAATAATGTAAATAGTGTTTTAAAAATAGTGTTTTGACAAACAAAATTCCTTTACCTTACATAGTTTAGTACACCTATACACCTAAACTGTTTTGACAGACTATTATAGTTGTAATTTTCTGGGGGAAAAAAAACTAAAAAAGGCTTAAGACTCTAAGAGACAAAGTGAAATTCTATTTCTAGTGCTGACTTTTAATAGTCTTGATGGGTGGGAGCCTCAGTAAGGTCTCTGTTCAACTGCATTATGTCTTAGAGGGTTACAGAGTCGACTGGGCCAGGAGGTTAGAACAGGAACTGAAAAACAGCCATAGTGGAGCCTCCAGGGTACCCATGCAAGCAGCCAACATTTCCAGGCATCCACACTCCCCTCCTATAGTAACATTTCGAAGTGCTGCATTTCCCTCTCACTTGTAATTAAAGATTAATTTGTTCTCATCTCATTTTTGGGTGCCCCGTTATTGTGTATCTTTACTTTTCTGTCTTTATACAATGCACAGCTGGAAAGCCTGAGGTTTGTTAAGTGTGGCTTTGATCACCTCAATGTGGATGTGATCTGTGCTGTGCTGTGCTGCTCTGCCTAGCAGAGGAGAGCTTCAGGAGAAGACTCTACCCATCACACGGAGCTGCTCCGTGGGTAGGATGACTCATGGCTCTCTCCAATTACTGAGCCAAAGGGTCCAGACAAAGTTTGCCTTTTTTTCCCTCATCTTGTCGTCTGAGCACAACACACACCACACCACATACACAACACACAACAGAGCATGTTCATTAGCTGATCTTCTCCAGGGCTTCCTCATAGTTGTTTGTCTCTTTAAGGTCAAGCTAACTGATCACCCCACATGAGGTTGGATGTTGTGTGGATGAACCAACAGGCACATGGCTCTGATGCGAATGACTGAACAATGCTTCTTAATGACTGGTGGTACATCTTAAGAGACAACTCATCATGTGCCCATGTTAGTGTTGGGGTAATTATAAGCTATAGGGGTCCACTCGGTGGATGTCAGGAGAAAGCCAGAGCAGCAGGACTCCCACTGGGAATTCCCCCCAAACATCATTCCAGGAATAGCCTCCATCTGGATCAATGACAGACCCCAGCTGGACACTAAGGTAAACCGGCTAATTATTCCATGAAAGGACATTTTCCAATGTAGTATGCATGACATGAGACGTGTATCATTACTAGAATCTTATGATTGTGTTATCAGTATCATAATGCAGTATGCATTAAATGGGATGAGAACGTATAAAGTTTCTGTCATTTCTTGACCTCAACACAAACCACACAAAGTTACCCAAGTCAAATTCTTCAAGTAGAACTTAAACAATCCGGATGCTCTCCATGTGAATTCTGAATAGTGTCAAAGGCTTAGCAATGTGAGTTGATGGAATTTTAACATGGAATAACTTTTGCTGAGTTACGACAGCACAAATGAAACTCAAACTACATTACTGAATTAATTATGGAAGCGAACATCGGCTGCATCTCCACGTCAGCTAGACGCACCCCACCTGTCGCTGTCGGGGATGGCGTTGCGAATGCCACCACTACGAGCGCCGCCGAGGCTGCAAAGCTGCGGAGCTGCGATTCCAACCAAACCGACCAGCGCCTGGATGTCGGCGGCGCAGAGAATGTACACTCTTCACTGATCACCTCGTCTCCGACGGCATCTGTCAGCTGGCATCTGAGTGACAGAAGTGTTGAGACTGTCTCGCCATCTTCCGGAGCTGTGACTGCTGCGGGAGCTGATATCTAAACATCTAAACTCGCCAGCCAGCCTCTGGGCCCTCTACGGAGGATGCTGAATATTTATCATATTCTACACGATTGTGGACATTTTTATTTCTTGTACCTATTTTCTCTTCCTTCCTTCCTATGTTTAATTGTATTTTATTTTTAAATTTGTGTAAAGCACATTGAACTGCATGTATGTATGAAATGCGCTATACAAATAAATCTGACTTGACTTGACTTGACTTGACTAATAAGGGATGCTAGTAGTTCATCAAAGGCTCTCTTCAAAGTAATGTCTCTGCTACTTAATATGCACTGCAGTAGTAGATGGAGAAGTGCAAATCTCTTGTTCTTGAGCAACCACTGAACATCCAAAGCTGCATAGGTCTTTTTCTTCATTCAAATAAAGCCTATATCACCATGTGAGTTTTAACTGTGGAAATGGCCACTTAATGTTCAAAGTTCTATTTGCCCCCTAATCTGCTCAGTTTGCTTAATGCATTACAGCAAATGTCAGAAGTTTAATTCTGTTTCCTCTGATCGTGCACTTGAAACCACTGTGCTCCTGAGAGAATACTTTGCTGTTGATGTGGATATATTGTTTTGATATGACACAGTGATGAATGTGCCTGAACTCTGGGTACAAGTGCCACAAAAAGTTTGGGCACATTGACTATGTTTTGTTTTACTTTGAAAATGAAAACACTAGCTCTTGCTCCAGTATATGGAAAAAATGATTACAGTGCTATGATATGGTTGTGTGTGTGTGTGTGTGTGTGTGTGTGTGCGTGTGCGTGTGCGTGTGTATGTGTCTGTCTGTCTGTCTGTGTGTCTGTCTGTCTGTCTGTGTCTGTGTGTGTCTGTGTGCATGTGCATGTGTGTGTGTGTGTGTGTGTGTGTGTGAGAGAGAGCATCAGTGTTTTAAAGAATGAGGGGGTGGGCAGTTCTTTGAGATGTTTTCTCCCATAAAAGACAGCTGCATTGAGTGGGGGTTCTTCACTCATCATTATTTCCTGCCTTCACTTCATATCTTCCGGCTTCCAGCTCCATAACAAGACTGTGTGTTTGGCTTTCTGTGCTGAGAAGACCAATAGTATCACACGCTCTTCTCCTTCTCCCGCTGTCTATCTTTCTCCCTCTGTTTTCTGTGCATTGACCTGTCTTCTTTGGCTTTTTCCCCAACTTAATCTTGCTCTCTGTTGTCTTTCTTTTTCTCCCCCTCCCTCTCTTTCATCTCGACATTTTTTTCATTTCCATCCTTCCTACTTGTTCTTTGTGTCTGCATCCACCTCTCTCTCTCTTATTTCAACCTCCAGGATGCCTCCAAACCAGTCCAATTACACAACCTGACAGGGCTCTTGTGTTTGCATTGATTTCACGTTGGAAGGGTGATTAAATATCTCACTTCTGACACTATTTAAATGCTGTTTGCCCTAAACGCCCCGTGATGGACCAAAAGCAGGATTAGCTGAGCTGTCTTTAAATATTGAGCCCTGAGGATGACCTGAGTATAATACTGTACGTAGACAGCACAAAGCCTTGGTCCTCTTATGTAACAGCGAATCTCAGGAGAAATAAAGCCTGCAGTAATTTGAGCTGATAGTTTTGTGTTTGTACATATCCGTGCAAATACATCTCAGCATCTAAGAAGTCTTTTAATGTCCACTTTATTTGCTAATTTGCAAAAGGAGTGGTAAAAAAGTTAATTTTACTCACATGATAGAAATTGTGGTTATTTTTATGCATCAAGGTTCCACATTTCTTCTGTATACATTACTCAGTATAAAAATACCTTTATTGGCACTGAGTGCAAGGCTGAAACAGGAGACCTGTCATAACAGCCATCACATAAATGTATAACTCTACATTATCGATATTGAAGCGATTACAGTTTCTTTCACTTCTATTTCCAGTCTGTATCTAAAACCCACTGAGCAAACACTGACTGAAGAGGCTGAAGAGAATAAACACAGGAGACGGCAGGAAGCTCAATAGAGAGAGATAGGGGGGGAATGCTGGGAGATAGAGAGAGACGGAGGGAGCCATTAGTCAGAGCGAAAAACAAAATGGCTTTACTGTTTTTTTGTAATTACATAGGTGGCATCACACAAACACACACAGTGAGAGAGAGAGTGAGAGAGAGTGAGAAAGAAAAAAGAGAGAGGGGAAAGAAAGCAAGAGAGATAAGGGGAGAGGGAGAGAGAGGGAGAGACAGAAAGATAGTTAGAAAGAGTGAGAGAGAGAGAGAGAGAGAGAGAGAGAGAGAGAGAGAGAGAGAGAGAGAGAGAGAGAGAGAGAGAGAGAGAGAGCAACACACACACAGAGACACAAAACAACAACCATCACACACACGCACACACACACACACACTGCCTCGGCCAACAACTAACACACTGCCTCGGCCAAACACTAAACACACACACACACCACACACTCACCACTGCGTCATTAGCGGAAGCAAACTATGGGCGTACCATCAGGGGTCAGAACAGCAATGGGTCAGATGCCATCTCCACCCTCTCCATAACAGGATAGTCTCCACCACCAGTGCCAGACAAGGTCACTGCTACCAAGCACAGAAAATATTCTCATTATGAAAGAGTCTTTTGTTTTTTGATTACAACTATTGTCAGGGTGATACAGCACAATAGCAAGAAGGTTCAAAAAAGTTCTGCATGACAATTTTAAAGAGTTTTCTTCTTTGTGTTTGGTTATCTATTTAATTGCAACATACATAAATGTACTGTTCATGCTGAATTGTTCCTGACACTGTTTAAGTTATGAACAAAATTGAGTGTGACACTATTATTGACCTTTTCAACAAGACTTATCACTACTATTTCTTCCACCCAAATGTGGAACTTGACCTTTCAAGAAAATGTGTTTTTTTTCATACAGTAGCTTAATGACAGAGTTAATGGAACCATTACAAATGCAGTCTGGCATAACAGAATATCCTAAAAATATGAATACATAAACACAACAAAGAGACACGTTTACATGACATCACAAATCATATTCATAAATAAACTAAAACATGTTGGCTGCATGGGAGAACGCTTGAAACTAGACATGATCTTTGTGTCTCACACAGGTTTCATAACCTGATCAATTAGTTAAGGGCTTGAAGACTTTTCTTTTTCAAACACGACAGTCCACAGAGTCTTGCGTCAGAGCCCTATGACAGATGCCCAACAAATGCTTTCTGGTTCACTGACTGATAATGCTGGAAATTTCCCAGACCAAGATTTTATATCATACAGAGCTGCCAACAGAGGCACCCGATCAGGAAGTGTGATATGATTCTCTGGGGTGCGTCAGGGATGCTATTGTTCACAGGAGACAAGGATGATGGTTCAATCTACTCTCCTTACACAGTCCCTCAGACCTCCACACACACCCTGACAGAAGGAGCTACTTACAGTAAAGCCAGAGGTAGGGGAGACTGCATTACAAGGGGCCATTGCATGAAAAATGTTTTGACTTGTGCCCTCTTAAATCTACGTGTTTATCATTATGACGTCGAATTATCTCATCACCCAAAAGGTGCTATGGTTCACATAGCTGACATGCTGTCAGTTTAGCAAGCATCTCTGTGATAAAGCATTGATATTACACCCCTCTACTGACCTCAGTGGGTGTGAGTCAGTGAGATAAGTGTGCTGATCGATCGTTGTGCGCTCGCTGGGTACTGTCTCGCAGACACACACCTACACACAGTACAGCGGGTAACACGGGAGGCCTTTTTAAAAGAGGACCATTAGTGGCGCCTGGCACCGTGGGCGGACAGAGAAGCCCAGGTGTGTCACTCACAGCCACGCCGGCTGGCTGGGGCCCTTTCTCTCTCTCTCTCTCTTTCTCTCTCTCTTTCTCTCGCTTGCTTTCTCTCTCTGAAAGAATGCAGAAAATGAGCAGCCATTTGTCTCTTGGCCTCCCCTCTGTCAAACTTGCTGTCAGGCTCATTCCGGCCTGAATGGTGCCCGTCATGCACACAGAGAGGCAGACCGAGGAAGCAAGCGTGCCTGTGTGTGTGTGTGTGTGCTTGTGTAAGTGCATATGCATGTGTGTGTGTGTGTGTGTGTGTGCGCGTGCGTGTGGGTTTAGGGGTCTGTGTGTGTGTACGTGTGTGTGCATATGTGCGTGTGTGCGTATGTGCGTGTGTGTGTGTATGTGTGGATAAAGGCCAGTTGGGGATGGCTTAATGAGGTCCACCTAATTGTTTTTAGATTGATATTTTCCCCAGTAAGTTCAATGTAAATCTCACACATATTGAAATGAAATCCGTATTCATATCTGGATGGACATCTAATAAGTAAGACTGTCTTTTGTAAACATCCTTGAATAATAAACTGGTCATATTACCGGTATAACAACTATATTTTCAAAGATGTGTGATGTGTGAAGGCTGAGTGAATTAAATGATTTTGTTCTCACATAGGCTACAGCACATACACATCATTTTAAACATATCCTTGCTGTCATTTTAGTGCTTTTATTCAGGGCTGGATGAAAACCTGAGGGACGCGTGACAAGAAATGAGGAGGAGTATTCGGCCATGTTACATAAAATGGCTCCCTTTGTTGCTATTTGTGTCAGCCTGGCAGCAGGAGCAGGCCAGTAGTGTGCTAAAGCAAAAACCTCTTCACATCTCTGCTGTCACAACCCATCTTCTCACTTGTGACAGTTTGGGCTTTCATAACGGCATCCCGTCAGTGTTGTTAGGTAATAGACGCTCGACATATAGTTCTCAAGCGGAAAATGAGGATGCTCCGGGCCTTCTAATAGTCTACCCGGTGGATTGTGACAGACAAACAGAATATTAAAGAGGTTCTCTGGAGTGACCTCGATTTACATCTGCGTACTAGCTAGTGCGTTAGCCCTTTAGTCACTGTCGTCTATCTGCATTCTGCCTGAATTCCTGGAATTGGCCTTTTTTGGTGTATTTCTAGCCTCGTGCATAAAAGCAGTGAGAGCTTATCCATGTAGCAGTGTCGTGGGTCCTCGTCTAGTCATTTAAAACACAGAGAAAAACAGTTCAGGTTCACATCAGAGTTGTGGGGTCGGTGTTCCGAGGAAACCCGACCATCCAAGCTCAGGGGACGCTCTCCGTTGCCCTTCGTGCGTCATCATAAAGTAATTAAAGGGCTCGAGGCGATGTGTATTGGCTTGCTCCCTTTCAGCTCCGCTGCCTACACACTTTTTGTATGTGTTGCGTGGATGTGCACACATGCTTATTTCCCTAATTGCACCGCCTGGATATCATGTCAGTTGTACTTTTCCCTGTGATCACAAAACACACACAAAATCGTTGTCTTCCTGGTTTTAAAATGGTAAACACTGTCGTCGATTGCCCTTTTAACAAGTCCAGTCATCAAGCGTAAAAAACAAATAGCCTAGCAGTGGAGTTATTGATGAAGCACGCAGTCACAAATCCAGACAAATAGCAAATACGCGAGTCAGGCTCACGCCTGTGAAGTTTCTGTCCAGAATATGCACATATTTACACATTTTCAAGCACCGATTTCTCACCATATTCATTAAAAAATGTTTCACCTAACTGTTTGCAGACCACATTATCAGGAAACAAGTACACGTAAAGGACATCACTTTAAAGAAGTGGCTAATGGTTAATGGCCGCCCATTCACAGCTGGATGAAGGCAGGCAGTTTTTCCGGCAGGATGGTGAATTGGCCTTAAATTGGGACAAAGATTACTGTGACATTTTCGACATAACTTAAAATACATTTTGCGTAGGAAAACTGAAAGTCAAGCAATTAGAGGCGCCTGAGGGGTACAGAGCTACCCTGAGCGTTATTAAATACAAACAGTGATGATTATCACGCCGTACATGTCTACTTTGGGAGGGCGTCACTACATAAATGTCACACTCTGATTTTAGAAACCCAGCACTTCTGTCACTTTTGGTATTCGCCACCAGAGGGTCTCCTTGACACCTGGCCCGTTTTTTAATAGCAAAGTGTAGAAGAGGTACATCAACAGGTTGTGAGTTGTTCTTGCACCTAAGACAAGAGATGTTTTCAAAGTAGTCTCGAAGTTACCCCCCCCCCCCCCCCCCCAACCCAAAAAAAAAAACCACATGCATGATTAACAAAGTATCATACTATGGGTGTTGAGAATAATCTACCACATTTAGTTGTTATTTCTTCAGAATTGCTCCAGAGATACATACATGTCTATTTAAGAGATGTATTCTCCAATTACCAACATAGGCCATACCCCTTTTCCAACACAAAGGTTTTACACTTTAATACGTTTGTTCTTCCACATTCTAATTTAACAGCTAATGGGAAATATTTTTTCTGTTGTAATTGGTAATTGCATACCTCTCATGAATAATTCATAACCTCAGAATGGTGTTTTTCTTCTCCTATGTGATGACTCATTCTCCTCTCTGATTGGTTGGTTCTTAATTAATGGTTGCAAGGTATTGGTGCCATGCTTCACTGTTGACAGCCATATTGAAGTAGTTTTCTGTGCTCAGGGACTCTGCGGCTCAGAGGTCATTTGCGTGTTGCTCCTTGTCTCAAAATGTGTGCCTGTTGAAATATGGCCTTTGGCTATCATCATTTTTTAATAAAAAGTATAATTTTAGGAAGACAGTCATGTTGGTAACGCATTACTACCTGCATTTTATTTTTAAAACATTTAAAATGAACTTGCTTATTTCTTATATTGATGTAGACATAATATAACAGAGTATTTGAATTAAATAATTAGACTCTCTGGAAACTCACTCTTTTCTCTCACTCACACACACACACGCATGCACACACACAAACACACACACACACACACACACACACACACACACACACACACACACACACACACACACACACACAGCTAACCCTTGTAGGTATTAACTGGGACCACTTCATGACTAGCAGTGAAATAAACTTTTATTTTAAAACATACGAGTAAGACAAATGTTCAGTCAAGTGTACATGGTTTTCTAACAAGCCTATTTACAAGATATTAACAGCAAATAATTCAGATGAAAGACATCAATTTGTGCTTTCTTAGGTTCATTTTATTATTAACCAAACTCCCCATATCCTGCTTGGATTAGACTATTGATAGTTGCTATTGGTTCCACGCAAATAATAAAAGTCATGAGATAATTTGTAAGGTAAGAATAAGGTAATCTAATGGACTAAAAAATCTGTCGTAGCTTTTGCCCTTATAACGTTGTGTTTATCATGCAGATAAAACATACTTCCCTGGTTAAAGGAGGACACTCTTGAGTTACAGAGCTGCCATTGCAGTACAAAACTATAGTCACCAGATGGCAGTAGTGTGTTAGGGAAAGTTCTACACCACTGAGAAACACTGTGAGACTGTTGGTATATTGTATATCTGCTGCTTTTCATGAGGTGGCATCATGGCGAAGTAAGCCTATGCCATTTCAGAGAAAAGCAACTATGGAAAATTCTACATTCTAAGAAGGATAAACAGAAGATAAAAGGAGGATTGTTTTTTCACTTCAGAGTTTACTCAAACTCAAACACAAACAAACAGGTAATACAAAAGGGTCGATAACAAATAAGCATTTTTTTTTACAGATACATAAACTGATGTGGCGCCACATGGAACAGCTGCAGTGCCTGAATAAGGGGAACATAATGGCCTTGCTTCTCTGTCATTACAGATAATAAAACCGTCATAATAAAACACGTCACATGTGCTACTGTCTGATATATAATCAACATAAACACACAATGCCATACAAGCAAAGAGAAGAACTGAATGCAGGTATAAACCTGTGGTCGTACACGATCTGTTTTGCTCTGCTATCTAATTTTGTTGTACAGGCAACGGTTCAATAACAATAAAGGTCTTGAAGTTTTAAAGTTGTTGCATTTGTAATAAGTATGTGGACACATTATCTAGATGTACATGCATTTTTAACACTTTGACCTATACATTAGTATTATTGTTTAAGTGAGGACTGTAAAACCTTTTTGGGCAAGTCCGAATATGTTTAGGGTATGTTATAGGGTATAGGCCCATTTAAGCTCTTCCTTATCTGTCAAAATATCCAGTATGCTTTGAAAATCCCTCTGGTTGTAGTGATACTTGTTTGAAGTCATGTTTAGTACACTTAGAGGCCAAATCTGAAATGTTTACTTTGTCACTATATAGTGAACTATATAGAGAACAAAACAATGTGTAGTGTGGTATGCAGTAAACGACTGAACATTTTGGACAGAGCCAAAGTGTACCTTTAATTGCTTATACCTTAAAAATATGACATTTTTGTGTTGCCCTTTGCTGGGCACTCCTGATGAAGGTGGCTTTGTTCACAATAAACACATTTGTTTTCGGGGATCTTTTTCTACCCCACTGGTAAACGATATTGCGCTACAATGACTACAACATGACTACATGAAGAGGCCATTTTAAACTCATGTGCAGTGTTATGAAGTCTATCTCCATGTTCCTGTATGTGTTGGCCTATATGTTCCTCAAATGAGCCATTCTCAGAGAGAGAACCCTTAAATGGGTCTATCCACACCCGTTTGCATGTGATGAATCTTTTTCATATGTTAAGAAAGCACCTACTGAGCTGTTGGATTGGTTGAGATGAGCTTCATCGCCTGCAAAGAGAGCTTCTGACCCCTGCAGACTCACTCATATTCTTCCTCAGATGTGGTTTATTAACCCCATCCAAAAAAAGGAAACAGTGAGGCAACATTACTGTATACCTGATGTTGGGATTCGCTGATATTTCATTACTACAATCGACCTGACATGGAGAAAAATACAGTTGGCCAGATCCCAGTCTAAAAAAACATTATCACTCACAAGAAAATTAAGCTTAGCTGCTAATCACCAGCATGCGAAGAAAACATTACATGGTTTGTGGTTAGAAAGGGATTTGTGTTTATTTCCACCATAGGAACTAAGCTTGTGTTTTCATTAAATGGTCTTATTATTCCAAACAAGCTTATCATGCCATGTTTTAAAATGGGCAGCAGTGTATTGGCTGTGTATTTGTAAATGGGCAGCAAGCTAACATGATTAAAAGTGTCTCCAATGAAGCAGAGCTAGCTCTGATAAACAATATTCAACACTATTTCTACTACACACAACTCAACTCAGCACAAAGAGTTAAAGCAAGGGGACTTACCATATTTTAAACTATACTGGAGTATTATCAGTGACACAGCATATTTCTTGGTCACAAGTTAACCCTTTCCTGCTGCTGTTTCTGTCCATACCTCCTCAGGCAAATGGACGCGAATCCTGTAATGTTATTATATCTTCTCTGCACCTTTTGTTGGTGTGATTGAGGTTGCATTAATAATTTATCAGGTTGCCCCCAGGGGGTCTTGTCTCATACACACTCTCGGCCCTAATTGGTCCAGGTGGAATGCTCTAACCAATGAGCTTATTGATTTGACTGTATTCACAGGAGAACGAGTGATGCTTTGATAACTGAAGTTTGATATTCTCCTGGACACTCCTAAATTTATTGGAAGCATGACACACAGTGCATAAATGATGTGTAAAACCAAGGGGTGTGTGTGTGCTTTTATCTATGCCTCCATTGGTGTGTCTACCTGACTGTGTTTATCACTACTGTATTCTAAGTGTCTGCGTTGGTGGGGGTTGTTAGGTAATGCATGTGTTCATATGTTGCTTAGACTTCAACCAAAAGCTGTGAATAAAAACATTAAGAGCAAATTAGATCATATGCTGGCACTGATGGCAGATCAGTACTGGGAGTCCCTTAATGAATTAATCTTTATGTGGGTGCTCTCATTACATGGCTCGCTTTATTAAACCATCAGTAGACATTTTAAAAGATCAAAACTTGAGCTGTCATCTGTCTGATCCCTCTGTGGCAATAATAGAGACAACGTTTAGTAGAGATGACACCAACCTACCTACACACACCCCTCTTCAGTCACATTGACACACCGCATTGGCACATACACACACACACACACACACACACACACACACACACACACACACACACACACACACACACACACACACACACGCGTCTCTTTAGTGACTCTCTCTGTATCTCTCTCTCTCTCTCTCTCTCTCTCTCTCTCTCTCTCTCTCTCTCACACACACACACACACACACACACACACATGGAGTCATGTACATGCACATGACATATAAACAGTGCATCATGCACACAATCACACTGACACACACTGGTGCTCCTGTGCCTTGCACGCAACAGTAATGTAATCAGGGTTGCCCCAAAGCATTCTGGGACAGGGAGCAAATTATACAGTGTGCTTGGCTAAGACTGTGTCTTTGTGGCATAGAAACAGCAACAAACTTAAAGCAAACAGGTTTAAATTGACGGAATACAGCACAGATGTCCTTACATGTTCTGCTTCATGATGACACTCGAAACGATACTCTTGTATTTTATCGTGCCCCACACTGTAAAACAGGCTGCTTAGAACCAACTTAAAAAATTAAAACATGCTGCATTGATCTTTTTTTGATACCACAGTTTACCACTTGAAGATATAGTATATTGAGGATCAAATATAATTGAAATGACAATACTATATTAATGCACAGGGAAATTGAGAATGTTACAATCACCCCTGCAGAACCCCTGCTAGAAGCCCAGCATACGAGTCTCAAATATAAAACAATGCTGATGCAGTCCCCAAAATATATAAAGGGTTTTTCACAAAAACAGCTTGAAATCAAAGTAAGAAAATGCAGATTCTATATGAGCTGTTACTCTTGACACATCTTGTGCAGTTCTTCCATGTGCTGCTCTGTCTCGGATGTCAGCTGTCTCAGCATGCTGGTCTCCAAAAGCAGCTTGACTCTCCTCTGTGGTTGCTGGTTATGAAGGAGGCTGATTAGGTGGAAAGAGTTCTTCGCCCCAGGTTTCGGCACTGGTGACGATTCTCTGGACAGACAGTTGGCAACCTTATGTGTTTGTTCTGTGCAGTGGGCAGACTCAGACTCCTCAGGAGCTGGCAGGGTCTTGACAGAGCAACTGCATGGGCACTCCTTCACCAGCAGTTTGAAGAGCCACACAGAGATGAGCCAGGGATGCTTGTACGTCAAAGGAGTCTAAAGTCTGAAGTTGAAGTCTGAGCTCCTCTCATTTAGCATCTCTGAGGGCCAGAAGGTCAGAGGACAAACCAGCTTGAGAATGTAAAAGCCATATATGCTTTCCACATCTGCTTCCAATACAGATGATTTCACTTATTAGTTCATCTACCTGGCTGAGGATATTTTTTATTAAGATCAATGGGTTTATTGAATTTTCTGGAACAAATATGCGGTAGGACTTACTTTTGAACCTGGGATGTCCATTGCTGCTGAGGGTGGAGTACACCACATAAGTGTAAAAAGGTGCAGAGATACTGTTTGGCCAGATGTTTCTTTTCGCAGGGGTGAAACCTTCTCTAGCCAAGATAACAGAAGTTTTTTGACTGGAAGGCCTTCTTCCTTGTTTGTTCTCATGGTGACAGGTCACCCAACACTTAAAGCAGGGTTCTTCCAGCGCAAATGTCACCTGGCCTCTGATACCTCCCAATGACTGGCCATCATAGTCAGCCACTAACTGCACGTGGACAAGGAAAAACATTTTACCCCCAGGAAAACTGGGACATCACATGTCAAGCAACATTTATAGACTAAGAACACAAGCCAACAGAAGTATAGTCCCAAGGGAGGCCACATATTTTTGGCACACTAAGTCATAGTTCTGAGAAAGTGTGTCAATATTTTAAAACACAGTATTTTTCTTCCTGCATGACATTAGTGGCTTTGGGCTAGCATGGTACGCATGTGTATAGGGTAGGGGTGGTGGTTGGTTAGGGTAGGCTGCCCATTTCATGAAAAAAAGACTACACTACCTATCCTGAGTGAAAAAAATGTAATTGTGTAAATCATTCCTACGACTATGGATGGAGGAAAGAAAGGATAAACAGAATTAGACAGAATGAGAGGAGACAGAAATGAATTGGTAGAGTAAGAATTTAGGCCGAGAAGGGAGAATGGGGGGGTTATAGAATCACGAGGAGTAGGAATGACAAAGCACAGTTACTAAGGAGCCCAAAGCACAAACAAAAACAAAAAACATGATTCTCTTTCTGTCCTGAAATTGATCATGCCTGCCTGCCTCTGTCTCTCAGGCTGCCAAGGACTTGGATTGATCCTATGTCCCAGCAAGAAAGCAGGCGAACATTCATCTCCCTGCGCAACCCATCAGAACGGTCCCTGCGGGGTTCTCTCCGACAGAGCAATAGATATCGCACCTTTCAATGCCCCCTGCGTCATGTTGCTTGTGGCGAAAGAACGCAATAAAAACCAAACTCATTCTCCATGGCTGTATCGGTATTGATGTTTGTTTATTGACCCCTCAAATAATGCCTCAGCAAGAGAAAAGTGGGGAATCAGCTCCCCTTGCGAAGCCATCCGAGCAGACTTTGGCTGTGCCATTTGCCGTTTTATTGGTTCTTATAGATTGTCCTTATGGGCCCACCATGCTGAGTTGCTTAAACACGGGGTTCAGGTTTATGACTGGCTTGATGCACAATGGACTGTGACTGCCTGTGCTGCTTAGCCATAATGTTTTCTTTTTACTGATGAATCTTATTGACTCACAGTGTGAGCAGGAGATGCATATATCATTTATATACATACACTAGACACCCAAGGCAAAGGGTTTTTGTAAAAAAATTTGTCTGAAATAGGGGAGGTGACAATAGTGGACGAAATAGACAGTATATCAAATGTGCTGTAGTATGTTTTAGTAAAAGACGAACAGAAAACCCATGTATTTTTTACAGCAATATCAATAAAGACATGTGTAGCAACAACTGTTCAGCTACTTGACTTCACTTGACCTCACAGCAGCTGTTTTTGAAGACAGCTGTTTGGGGGAAAATGATTGCACACCGGAGGTATCAACCCCCCGGCTTCAGAAAGTAAAAACCCTGCTGTGTATTCCTTCTGTCTATGCACACATGAAATCACAGGTGAGCTCACTAATTAGAAGATCTAGCTGTGATTTCATCAACTGTGTCAGAAAATTGTTTGCCTCAAATAAGTGGCAGAGTTTTTACTTTTTTTTGAAGCCATGATTGACATCTCTGCTGCAGGCTCACAAATAAAGCCACAAAAAATTGACAAACTATTGTGGTATTAATTGCTAACAATGCTGGTCATATCATCAAATCAACCAGCAGACCAAACCACACCCCTGTCAACCCTGACCCTGGTTACTCAGTCAGATGTAGTGAAATAACCCACATAGGGGCCATATTGCCAGTTACTGCCCTACGATTGCTTTTATGGGTGTTCAATGTGCACTGACATGTAATCATTTGACAGGTTGGAAAGACCATGTCAGAGGTATAAACACCAACAAATAAACTGAATGACTGTGGGAGATTTGTGTCAGGATGTACTGTATGCATTCCACTGAAACACAGCTGATAAGGACTCCAATGCTCCAAAGTCTAAAATGTTCAGCTGATCTCTGGCTAATACGTATAAGATTTAATAAAACAGTCTAATATGGTTTACATTACATGTAAAGTAGACCTCAATGACATTTGTTGAGTTTCATCTAATTCAAGTCTCATCGTCAACTTTGTCTCTGTGACTCCCTAAAAGGCTTAAAAAGATGGTCGAATTATGTTTTTGTACCCCACAAAATTGGTAACTATTGAGACGTGCATTATAAGCTATGGAGTTATGTTTTTCATATGTGCTAGTTTGTTTGCCATACATTGAATAGGACATGTTTCTTAAACGTTTGTTCTGTCCCTGCTGCCTCTACCTGATGTTTTAATATCGATTAAAGAACACAGGCAGATAAAGTTGATGATGAATATTCCCAGCAACGTCATGTCAACAACATGTTTACCTCCACAAGCCACACTGATGACAAGTAAAAATAGAGTGATATCACCACACCCTTTTGTTATACTGCAGTAATTTGATTCTGTTGACAGGTTCATAAGGGGATTCAGTCTCATCTCATAGAGAGCCACATGAGTACAGTAAGCTGACTCCCCACTCCAACACACACTGAAAGACCTCATTACCAGCTGCATCATTTTCACAATTACCATCCACAATACAACAAAAGTTGTTACTTCACAGCTCCACTTGGATGTTGCATGGGATGCCATGGGAGGCATTAGGCTGAAGAAAGGTACACGCTCACTGAGCTTTGTGGGAAATTTACAACAGTTTATGAGCCATACTGACTAGTGGCTGGAATAGTTTTCTAACAGTGTGCCGTGGTGAATAACAAATGCTCTTCTGTGCATTTAATCCATCTTGTGCTGTGCCTTTATGAAAATTCTAAATTATTAAACAGTCACTTTAGAACATTTGTGCAGTTTAGACAGGTATTAATACCAGAATACCTTCTGCATTTCTGTGACTATACACCAATAGCCACTTTCCAACTTTAATGCAATTAAGATAGGCATGGACGCCAAATTACCTGTTGTATAGTAATTCATAGGGGAAAATTGGGCAAAGTTACCACTGTTTATCACACATTTGTTTCTCTAACTGAGAGAATATATGACTTTAAATAACCATGTGACATATAAAAGCTGAAACAATCAGTTAAGTTAAATAGCATTATACCCAACAGCACTGACACTAAAATTCATAGAATGCCTTAACACTTATGAAAATGATGAGTCAAAAACAAAGGCAGTAAAGTACTACTTTTATTTCCCCAATAAACTTTTACAAGATTGGTAAATGTCATCATTAACACGTAGATAAATCCATGTACTGTAAGTAACAATTCATACCATACTCATGCAGACATTGAACTGAAACTCAGTGTTTAATAATAAAGTGGACTTTGTGGACAATGACTGCAGACTCAGAGCGTGTTGGGGAAGTGGTGGTTATGCGGTGCGGTTGGTGAGGCGAGGCGAGGCGTTTATATACACTTGAGGAGATAGGAGTTGCAGTTGCTTCCACGGCCACAGTCACACAGCGTCCCAAAACGCGGTCCATACCTCATGGCACAACGGGAGCCCATACCGCACTGCAAAATAAACGTCACAACAATACCCTATGTTATGGGCTCATGTCTGGCTATAAGAGTTTTCAAAAGTAATATGTTTTTTTTTTTTTAATAAGCAAGCTGTTTCACCTCTATAAGAAGGACACTAACTGACAAAAGTAGAAAAGATTGGAGATACTTTAGCTAAAGGAAAAAAAAGAAACGAAAGAACAGAGAGAGGGCAACTGAAGAGACGTGTGTGTGTATGTGTGTGTGTGTGTGTGTGTGTGTGTGTGTGTGTGAGTGTGTGTGTGTGTGTGTGTGTGTGTGTTTGTGCCAGGGCATTTATTTGTGGACAGATATACTGTACACATCTCTCAGGAGACTAAATAATACAGGTCTGTGTCATAACTTGTATTTTAATTGGGCTAATTAGGCTAAGCTCTGTTATCTCCACTGGTCCCTCACTGCATTAGGTGAACACTGTCCCTAACTAAGCTTTAATTACTGACAGTCCACCGCTACTATTCCATGCTCACTATGCCAGAACTTTTTAATTGCATCCACACATCTGCCTGCCCCCACACTTAAACGGATTAAGAGTTTATCTCTTTAAATGTCAAAAGCATAGACAAAATGGTAAATTAAAACCACACAGCTCCCCCACACAGCTTTCTTTCTCTCTTTCTCTCTCCCCCCTCACTGAGTTACTTGCTCACCATGGGAATCCCTCTTTTTTCCGAGCTTGGTAGGTGTTCATGATACCTTCCTAGGAGCGCTTCCATTGCCTGCAGCTGTGGAAGAAGGGAAACATTTTGTAAGATAGCGAAGCAGTGGATCTGAAGACAGAAAACCTAATCTGCTTTCATTTACTTTCGAATGCTGAAAATAGGGATGAGATTGGTTGCTCCTCTTAGTATTACGATTTGTTTTTTGGTGGGGTAAATACACATTTTTATTATATTATACATTATTGCATTGCTTTTTAGTATTTTATTTCTTGTGTAGAGAATCCCTTACACATAGAATATATAGGTTTTGTTTTAAAATAAACATTGGACATACATGGATATTCTTGCACTACAATTGTAACAAAAGTAGCCTACATGTAAAAACAACTTCAAATCCAAAATATTTCACTCACCAAGTCTCTCTCCGCAGACACAGCAGAGTTCTGTGGCCCAACGTCTTCTGCCGACACTTCCTTTGACACCTGTCCGTTACAGATGACGGACAGAACACTGACGCAGAGGAGACCAAATAACATTCCTGCGCTATCCATGGTCCTGAGAATCAGAAACAGGGGTCACCAAACTCCCACTCAGGTCCAAGAGTGAAGACTGGGATGACCAGACGAGCCTTTATAAACAAACTAGCTCCGCCCGCAGTGGCAACGTTATTGCTCTCAAATGCATAATTTATAGGGCGGAAATTGTCCAGTATCTGGTGCAATCATCAGAATGAAAATGAATAGCAACAATATCCTCTCAATTGCTTCGTCTACCTGTTCAACTATTAACGCCTGTTGAAAATCACTATACACAACTTCAGTGAATTGATTTAATGTTTGTCTCCATTGGATTATTACCATCTACATTAACTCAGTCGTCGAGATCAACCTTTGTTTATAATTTAGAATAAGTATGTTAAAGGAGGTTCAGTAATGTCACTGCAGTTCCATTAAGGCATTTGCTTTCAAAAATACACCCCTTGTACTACAAAGCTCACAATACCTAACATGAGAATGCCATGTAGCCTGTGAATAATCTTTGACATAGGCAACGTCATTTTGAAATGTTAATATTTTATGAGACCAAAATCTCATCGGTCACCAACCCGCAAGGCAATCAAGATTCAGGTCGTTTGTCACCTAAACGAAAACAAGTTAATTTAATTCCCAAGTGACTACAGACTGAATGGCCCAATGACATTAGTTATTCCAAAATTGTTGTGTTAATATGGGTTGCTCGAATTAAAAGTCCACAACTGTAGTGACCACTGTAAATAATTGGCTTGCCTACTGACGCATTTAGAATTACAATGGGTAGGCTTACTCTTTTGTAAATAGGAGTTGGCAATGCGGTTAACGACAAATATTTTAAAGTTTTACATTCAACAATCTGGCATGCTGTCAATGGTTTCGCATATTTGGAAGCCGACGTGAGAAATTGTCGAGGTAGCCTAAGATGAGACGAGCATAATTAGCCTACTAGAACAACAGACAGGCAGTAGACAGGGTGAAAGAAAAAAAATGTCACAGAGAACTAACTTAACATAGCATAACTGCAAAAGTATATGAGTGGTAATACGTTAAAAAAATACAAACAACACATGAAACGGACACATAATGGGCGTATGTTAACTTGGAGCACAAGTGTGGTGAAAGTTTGGTCAAAGTAACCATTACGTGCCTGCCCTATACTGCGCGGCAGAGGGAGCTGCTAGCGCACTGAACTTGGTTTGGTTGACTTGTGATGGTTATTTCCTGAAACGCATACTTTTGGATTTAGAAAGGAACACACCCAGTGACATCAGTAAGAAAAAAAACCGCCTCACTCTCAGATCGTGCACTGAAGGAGCGAGGGGGCAAGGGGTGCCTTCCCGAATATCTGAGAGCAACTTTATTGGGAAGAAACTTGGAACAAACCAGAAGCACGCAACATAAACTACAGCAACACCCGGGGAAGTGTGGATACCTTTGAGAAAGTTTTTAAGAAGTAATGTCAACTTCAGATGAATCAGACGGGCTTCGGCCACGTTATGGGTGTAAGTGCTCAAAACTTTTTCTCACACCTTGAGTTACAGCTACCTTATACATAGAGAGGGGGTTAGGCCTACCTCTGAAAGGAATGTTTTGGTGCATTCCGCATACGCAACAGTTTATAATATTGTGGTCTGCAAAATGATGCGCAAACAAGTCGTATGAAATTTAATTTGTTAAATGGTGAATCCTTTTGAATCAACGTGTGTACCTCAGACTTCCGCATTTTCATTAATCGCGCTGCTGTTCATCTAACCGTCCGCCCATCGATACTTGAAATGTATCCATATAAGAAATTTACTCTTAGTTCTTGTGTCAGTTTAAGCACATCTTTGTTTAAGAGCAAACTGACAGGCAGCAAATGTCGACGCGGCATAAAAGGACATTTCCAAAGTTTTCGACAAACTTCCCCAGGTGAAGAATAGTTGCTCAGATTGCCCGTACCCCGTAGCTTCTCACAAAATGTCTTATGTAAAACATTTTGGTGAAGCCCCAGCGACGTTAACGTTTCTTGATAAATGGACGTTCGAATAGAGCCTTAACTTTCAGGTAGCACTGTTTCGAGTGACACCATAGTTGCCCCTGCAGAGCATGTCATTTACCAGGTTTAAGTAGGCTTCTGAAGGGGCCACATTGTCCCACTAAGCGGCTGCAGGGAAGTTACATTGTAGGCTATCCACCGTTACAGTTTAGCTCTTTACAGACAAACGTGTATTTTAACTCTCTGAACCGTCAAGGCGTGAAGTTTATTAACGCTTTAAACCCATTTTGTAAAAATATACAAACGTTCGTCTTTACACGTAGAAAAGTCCAGAACACTTCACTGCCGCCTGCCGAAGCATCTGACTGCTGAGAATTGTAAAATAAGTTAATAAATAAGGAACCACCGCATTAATATCGAGGCCGTCAGTTTAGTACTAAAATAGAGTTGGCACTAACTGTAGGCTGGAGGCTAAGCTTCAGAATGTATCTGTATTATGTAAATATTGGACTTTGAAGACATAAGAAACTAGATGTACAAACTTAACGTTCAATAAAATCAGATCAGTAATTTCACTGATCTGAAGATGGAATCCCCAAGGTTCAAGCAAATGGCAATTAGAGTTCAGCATGAAAAGCACTGCTGATCTGCCAGTGCATACAAACACTGAATGTTTTTTGAGGTCTGAATGTTACAGGGATATCAACAATCCCCTCTCAGTCGGCCATTCTTATGACTCTCAGCAAGACCCTCGTAAATTAGTTCAGTATGTGAGCTTCGCACAGCTTCATGTGGAGAGAGGGAGAGAGAGAGAGCTTGAGGGGCTTTTCCTCCTGCCAAGTTATGCAATGAGAACCTGCGTCAGCCCAGCCGTTGTACAGCAGCACCAGCAACCTTTTTAGAAAGCCAATAAGAAAACCCCGGAGTGATGAAACAAATGAATGCACCACCTTGTTCCCCAACTTGGCTCTTTGTAATGCTGGGCCTAGAAGACCCAGGGCCAAGAGATGACATGAAATACTAGTGCTGTTTAATCGGTGTACATAACCCCATGCTCCCAACACAAACATAATTTCCCCATTGCTGAGTTCAAGGGGGCCATGTTTGTGTCTGCACTGACAAGTCGCAGGGCTGCATATCTGGGTCAGCCTAGTGCTTTTCACTTGTTGTTGTTGTTGCTTACAGTGTGCTGTGTTGTTGATTGTGTTCGTATGCAGCGGTCCTGGATGGCGAACACAGGCTCACAGCGGAGGAGATGGACGAGCGGCGACAGCAGAACATGGCCTACGAATATCTCTGCCACTTGGAGGAGGCCAAACGGTCAGTGATTGAGGAAGGGGGGGGGGGCACCATCCCTAAAGCCGGGTGGGGTGGGATGGGATGGGGTGGTGAATGAGCCACCTTTAATGTGTTAATTGCACTTGAGAGGGATGAGAAATGCTTGCTGAAACTCAGCTGTTTACTGAAAAGCAAATGAGGGGCGTGGTGTTGATTTGGGGCTTTGGTGGTATTTGGGGGTAGAATACCTAGTTGGAAGCTCTGCCCTGGCATGAATCAGTTTTTATTGTGAGAAAGAGTGCGTGACATAGTCTGGTTTAGCCTGGGTAAACCAGCCCCTCGTCCTTCACTTTGTTTTGTACAGATGGTCTGGCAGTGCTGTATTGAAAGAGGTTTTTCTTCCTGGAGGTGTGGACTCTGCTGAAATCTAAAATGATTGAATCTGCCTTTACCCTGATTATTAATGTCTAATCGTGACGTTACTTGTTAGTCTGGAAACTAACGGACTAATAACTAAGGGAGCAAGCTGAAAGATTAAACTTTTCCCGAACCCTGTGGGGAGTAGGGCCACAATGTGTCTTCCACAAATTAACATTCTTCTTGCTCGAACTTTAATTCTTTGATCTTGCGAAGTGTTGCCACAACAGACTTAATGGTCTTGCTTACTTTGTTCTCCGCTGCCATTGCCCCGCTACATCCACAGATAGACTACAAGTGAAATGTAGTGCACACAATGACGTCATCGCTCACGAACACTCCCTCTGTCCGCTGATTGGCTAGGATTAAGTCTGCCTACAACCAGCACTTTTAATGAGACCTGCGCAAGACCCTCTGTACAAAACAAAGTGTAGTACGAGGGTCTGGTTTACCAGGCTAGGTCTGGGTGGCCATTTAGGTAATATTATTACCTGCCTGTTATTGGAGTAGCCTGGTAAACGTCACTTCATTTTATAGCTCTGTACAAAATGAAGTCAATTACAAGGGCCTGATTCACCAGGCCAGTATTCTTTTTCTTGGCTTGTCTGGTTTGGTTTAGCTTTGTGGACCTTTCATGTAAAGGCGTGAAATTGTTGCTCTGATCTGAGGCTGGCTTGGTAGGCAGATGTTTGCTGTTGATGTGCACTGGATTAAAACTCCTAGGGTTTAGTCTAAATACACAAAAGCCATGTTCCCTACTGCAATTTTTTTCCTCTTACCATTGACACAATTTGCTTACACACCTGACAATAAAGCTAAACTGAATCTAACCCAAAGCTGTTCTGGAATCAAAGTTCATTATGGATTGTGATGGTTTTGAGGCATGGATGAGTCCCCAAACAGGGTGGAACACTGCTGTGGAATCAGTGGTAGGGGCTGAGTTGCCAAGAGAAACCCATGATGTCTTAAGCAAGGTGAGGGCTGTCAGTGAAATGGATAAGCTGGACTAGTTATCTCACCCACTTACCAGTTCATACGGACCATTAACTCGGATGATTCTGGAATATTCACTGTTCCTTGTGCTTGGCCTAACAGTCAGCCTTGGTAGAGACCCATAAGAGCCAGTTGTCTCTTATGATTCAGCCTTCTCCAGAACCACAGGTCATCACCTCAGAGGATGATTCAATTAAGGCTGAGACTGATGTCAACATCACTGGCATGATGGAGATTTACTGGTGTGTTGGGATAAAGTACACACCCATATAATCACTTGAGGAACCAAGCCAAGAGATGGAAGAGACAACAACTGTTTTATTAGATGTATTGTGTGTCAAATATGCAGTGGTTTTACGCTCAAGTTTTTTTTGAAGCGTGAGAATTTTGCAACTGTACCTCGAGCAAAGGATGAGAACCCATATTTTTTTCTCTTGCGTCATTCATTCCTGCGTGGCCTATGTTTTCATTCTGTATATTCTCAGGTAAAACTGTCAGTTCCAGTGAAGTTTGTCATAGGCAGTCTCCAAAGGGCAGGTGTTGAGAAACATACACTGTTGTTACCTCCCACTCCCTTCTTTCTGTGCTGAGTCTAGGATGTGATGTGCCTTTTGAGAGTGACAACTAACGGACTGAGAACCTAAGAGCTCCATTTCTCTGTTCATGTGGTTAGTCTTAGCAGATGGATAGCTAGATAGAGATACTCAGTGTGTGAAAGTTTCATACTCTCAGGCACAGAGCTGTAGAACTTAATGTGAGGTTTTGGATTGACCTAATAGTTAACGTTCCCCTGCTCTCTCTAACTCTATGTGTCTGTCTGTCTCTCTTTCTATCTGTCTCGTTCTCTCTCTCTCTTTCTCTCTGTAAATGAGTGCGTTTTTGTATGTACTTGTACATGTTAGCTGAGAGCCACAGAACCCTCTTCGCAGCGTGATTTTCTTAGTAAAGCCTGGTGGGCACTAGCTAAAAGAAGTCTTCAATCTACTGTATTGGCTGTGACAGTTATGACAGCCAATTTAACAGTGCCCTGGCACAGTCTCTCGCCCTCCTCTGGTCATGGGTCTCTCTAAGATGACACTTTCTTGACTCTGACTCTGTCTCACACTCACAACACATGCACACACACTCTGTCACGCAGACAAGAATATACTCAAGAGGAAGTGACTCAGTCCCTGTTGATTTCAGTATTTCACTGTGTTGCTGCAGAAACCCTTGGTTGTCATAGCAACATGTTCCGGTGTGCTCATATTGTGTGTGTGTGTGTGTGTGTGTGTGTGTGTGTGTGTGTGTGTGTGTGTGTGTGTGTGTGTGTGTGTGTGTGTGTGTGTGTTGGTACTCTGAGAAAGAGGAAAGGGAGAAAAATTGTCCATTCAACTACCGTTGAAAGCCTGCGCATGGCAGCATTGCAGCTGCACTATTCTTCTGTTTATCCCTTTCCTCTTCCACTCATACAAACATCATTAGATGTGTGTGTGTTTCTCTGTGTGTGTCTCTATGTGTGTCTGTGTCCGTGTATGTCTGTGAAAGAGAGTGTGTGTGTGTGTGTGTGTGTGTGTGTGTGTGTGTGTGTGTGTCTCAGGGCCATATACATATGACATACAGTCCACTTTGTCAAAGGGCCACAGAGGTAGCAGGGCTTTCTGCCATCTTTATGAAGTCATTAATATGCTGTGTTTACATCCTGGCTGACATCACAGCTGCAGCATGTTCCCTGCACTCAGCTTGCTGCAGGCTGGGGGGGGGGTGGTGGTGGGGGCGGAGTTAGTCTTGGGCCTGAACCCTGTGCCACTGGCATGGCTGCCCCAAGGTGAGAGTCGATCTTGGGCCTACACACCCTTGGGCCCTGGGCTGTCAGGCTGGAATGCAGGGAGCATGCTGCCATGCCAGAGAACCAGAAAAACCCATGTGTGCTTGGAATGAATGGAATTTTCTCAGCAGGTGAATGTGTGTGTGTGTGTGTGTGTGTGTATGCGCTTGTGCTTATATGTAAGTATGTGCATGAGTGTGCGTTGTCATGGCTGATGAATGTAAACATGAACATCATGACAACATCATCATGACAAAATGGACACTAGTTTAGCTGTTTTTCCCCTGTATGCAGGTTATTTTTTTTGTCTGTGGTCCTCTGTGGTTGCTATGATGTGCTACGACTTGCATGTATGCTGTTCTCTGGTCTTTGTAATATCTGTGTGCTGTGTCTGCGGGTGTGACTGCGGTTGTGACCATAAGTGGACACTGAGGTACTGTACCTTCAGAGCCATGATGTCAGGGTCAGCCACTTAGCCAGGGTTGCAAATGAGTCAGTGATCTTATCACTGTCATTTAAATGTGTTGCTCTTTGTACAGTGCGTGACACACTGTAGCTCAAAACTGTAATCGAATGAGGGCTATCCTCTCTCTCTCTCTCTCTCTCTCTTCCTCCCTCCTTGCTATCTCTCTCTCTCTCTCTGTCTCTCTGAATAGAATACAGGGTTCCTACATATCCACAAAAGTCCTTAAAATTTTTTACATTTTGTTTCTGATACACAAGGTCTGAGATAAATAAAATATCTGGAATTGATAGAGATAATGAATTATATTTAAGGCAGAATGAATGAGCATGCCAAGAATTTGCTCAACTTCAGTGTTTCTTTTGCTGATAAATGTCCCATCATACAATGGACATCACTGGTCTTGACCAGATCCTATTTTTATGTACACATTGGCACACACTATTTTTGTACATACATGTTGCTTTTCTATCCTTTCAGACATTCTCCTGAGGCCTTCTTTTTTGGCTGACCAAATGGCTAATTAACTAATCAACAGTATGTTCAGCTTGAGTGTTGAACATTCAAATTAGAAATAGGAGAAGCTAGTGCTGCCAGCAGGTTACAGTCACATCAACAAAGAAGGCTGTATAATATTAGCCTGTGTTTTCCGTAAAGTTAACCAAGTTAGCCAAATTTTGGCTATGGGCTCTAGCATTGTTATGGTTGGCCCTTGATATAAATTGCTGGATTTTCATATGAAATATGAATGACATTAATACTATACCAACATGCTAGCAACTACCGCATCTGTTGAGTCAGTAGCTAGTAGTTTGCTAGCTTGGCTAGTCAAGGTGAACATAGTAGATATAATTTGTCTACTGCCAGTATGTATGCTCTGATAAAGCATTCAGACTAACAGGTATTGGACAGGCGTTCAACTCCTTGTCTCCAGCAGCCATATTAAAGGCAGAAGCATTGTGGGTTTTGTACATAAAAGTCAACAACACCACTGAAAGTGACCACACACAAACAGTCTTCAGAGAAGTGCTTCCTGATTTTGAAAACATTCATAATGGTGTTTATATTCCTTTTTTTCAGAGGAGTTAAAAAGGTCTTAAAAGGCACGAAATATGTGTAGAGGTCTTGCGTCTTGCTGATAACACGTTCTGCACAGAATGTGCCGCGTTTGCCTCCTGTGGTTTTCGCCACTGTGACGATGGCAAGCGTGATGCACGCTCATGCTGTGGGGGACATGGCCGAGTGACGTCACCAGCCCTCGCAGTGTCCTGTCGTGTTTAATATAACCTCACCTCGTCACCGACTTCGCTGACAGGAACTGGTCAGAGGGTTTATGAAAGGATAAGGACAGGGGGGAAGTCCAGGAGCTGTGCATTTATGAGATGCTGATAAAATGTGGTTGTGCGAGTAGAGAGCCAAGGCAAAGGCACTTAAGCTGCCATCCTTAGAGTGCACAGAACATAACTCTAGGCTCCTAACATGGTGCTGATTCACTTTATGGCTAGTGTTATTCATTATTAAGGTTTGTTATGTGTTCCCCATCACAGGCTGAGTTAAGGTGATTCTGGGCACTTGCATATATATTTTGCTGAGTGTATGCGGGTATGCGTATGCATATACATATGTATACATTTCTGCTAGGGCAGTCTGAGTGTCACTGAAATGTATTTGTAGTTGTAGTGTTTTAAAAAAGAAAAAAATATTTGTAAAATATTTTAGTGGTACAATGTTTTGACCTGTATGATCCTGATCAAATACCTGGTAATGATGTACTAAATGAGAACCATACAGGTTAAAAAGCTGTTCCATCAAAATCCTTTTTTTGGAGTATTGGAAAAAATTTATCCAGCAACTGTTGAATTTCTGGGATGTGTATGCATTTTGTGTGTCACCTTTTGGCATTAAAAAGTAATCATTATTAGTCAGAACTAAGTCTGAACTTTGATTAAAGTTCTTTGATTAAGTTCAGTATCTTTGCAAAGATACTTGTGCTAAATGTGTGTGCATTAGACTATTAGACTTTTTTCCTGTGGGTTTGAAAATGGCTGAAACGTGGAAGATTTCTGTAAAGCCTTGACAGATTTGTGCCCGAGTCTCGGGTAGGTGCTGCGTTGCCAGTGTGTCTGAAAGGCCTCATTGTGTGTGTTTGGCTGAACCCTAATTGCTGATTTTGATTCCAGCTGACTCTGAATGGGATACTGAACATGAGTCGATTGCCCCCGTACACCTGGGTCATCCAGGTGATGGTGTGTGTGTGTGTGTGTGTGTGTGTGTGTGTGTGTGTGTGTGTGTGTGTGTGTGTGTGTGTGTGTGTGTGTGTGTGTATGTATGTGTGTGTCAAGGCAAGAGCTTGTGTATGTTTTATATTTGGAAAGAGGCTGCAGAAGAGGGTGGGTGTGAATGGTGGAATGTGGTGTGTGTGCGAGTGTGCACACACCTGGGAGATGATGTCATTTCTCAGCTCGCTCATACCTTACCTTGAAAAAAAAGTTTCCCAGTTTGAGATACTATAGACATGGTACTTCTCACAGTAGTGCGTGTGTGTGTGTGTGTGTGTCTCAGTGCAGTTATGAAGGTACAGTAATTAAGAGTATTATGGCAGACCTTTTATTTGCCTTCGCCCTTCTGAAAGCGTTAATCATAGGCTATCTGAGCATTCTTACACACACACACACACACACACACACACACACATAGAGCTTTGTGAGTGTTTTTTGTTCAAAGTTCTATAAAGCACTCTTCCTCTTCCATATGGAGCACTCACACTCTCTCTCTCTCTCTCTCTCTCCCTTTCTCTCTCTGTCTCTCTTTGTGTGTCTTTGTTTTTCTTCAGCAAGTATTTATGCCCTTCCTCCCATAACTCCAGATGAGTTGGGAGGTGTGGACTCTTGTGCAGTATTGCCTTTTGGCATGTTTTGACAGCCAATATTGATGTACCACAGAGAATGCGAAGCAGCTAAGCTATTCTCTGCATGAAAGGGCCCAATGGGCCATCAGTACAAATTGTTTTCCATTAGATCTGATGTAAATAACTTGTGTTTGTCTTCCTATTTGTTTTGGCTGAGTCTTACTCTGGCAGGACACCGAGTCTGTCACCATAGTAACACATGGATATTGACAAGTAACTTGTATAGTGACACCTGATCTTGCGTAATGGTGTTTACAGTGAGACTGCTTGTCATTCTCTCTCTTTCTCCCTTCCTCTCTCTATCACTTTCTCCACCATCTATCACAGGTGTCACAAGCACTTGTTTTCTGCCAGTCTTTGTCTCCTGTTGCTGTATCCTTCCTTTCTTTTTTTTCTTTCTGTAGCTCTGAGATCTCTCTGACAGCTGTGTATATTCACTGTTGTTCTCGCATACCTTTTTATGTACATAGTCTTTTTTATCGCTCTGTATCCTTGTCTCCTAGTCTCTCTCTCTCTGTCTGTCTCTCTCCCTCTCTCTCTCTTTGTCTTTCTGTCTGACTCGTACTTGCTCTCTTATCTACTATTTAACCTTCTGTTGTTATTTGACATTTGTCATACTTTTGGTATTGGAGAGTGGAGCCATTTTTTTCAGTTCAGTGTCAGTGCTGTAGAAATTCTTCCAAAAGAATTAAAGGAAAACATTTCCAAAAGTCTGGAATGTTCTCTGGGTCTAGTAGGCCATGGGAGAGTGGCCTGCATAGGCCTGGGGGCCGTAAGGAAGATGCAGACTGAGCATGGCGTCCAGTCCACACAGCCTGTTCCAGTGCCCCTGATAGTGTTGATAAGGGAGGAATTCTGTGGCGCTCCCTGGTTGAGGGGGGGGGGGGGGTGAGATGTCCGTAAATCAGGAAACCCCGTCCAAGGGAGGCTGGGACCTCTCCAGGCCTCTCACATCCTCTGCTGCTGCAGAAACACACATGCTTGCACACGCACACACACGCGTGCACATACCCACACGCACACACACGTTGCACATACTCACACACACATTCACACGCACACACATTCACATGCACACTTACACACACACACACATACACACATGGCTGGTTCCTCTTCTGAGCATAGCCCATTTTCAAGCAATTTCCTGTTGCGTGGCAAACAAGGCCTGCGATAGCATTGTGTAAACCTGAGCTGAACTTCTCCCTTCTGTAGGTTTTTTTTTGCTGCCCTCCGCTTTCTTTTGGTCTTTTTCTTTCTTTACCCTTTGATTTTTATGTTTTATTTCTCTCTGTGTTGGCTTTTATCACCCCCTACACATTTTGTCTGCTACAACCCGACACTCCCACCCTCCCCA
>CM059280.1:18045282-18055282 GCA_030347295.1 Setipinna tenuifilis | reverse complement strand
AAATTTGCACTATAATGGTACCTGAGGACGGACGCTAAGTTCGTTTTTTTTCTCTCTTCTGTGCTTTCCACCCTTGTTTGTAAGCAAATCAGCCTTCAAGAGAGCCTTCAAAATACTAGGCATGTAATACTGTGAATTTGCTTTTGTGAGGACCGTACAGTTAGTTGACTGTCTGAGTTAACTGTGAAAGATGGAAGACTTTGATGCACACTTGAGTTTTGGGAATGGTCATTTTTTTTGTTTGCAAGCAGTTGCAGAGCTAGGGACGGAAATTACAATTAACCAATGACAGAGAGAGACAAACAGAGAGAGACAGACAGAGAGAGAGAGATAGAGACAGAGACAGGATGGGAGTGATAAAAGGGGAGGTGGTGGTGTGTGTCTCGTCATATAGCTAATCAGGCTTTTATTTTTTTCTTTCTCTTGTTGGACCCTTGAGAGGGTCGTGGCAGACAGCACAGCTGGTGTGTTTGGTCGGCTGCAGTGGGCCCCTTGCCTTTCCTCTCGGACAGTGATCTCACGTCTTGCTCTTCCTATTGCGCCGACCTGTGAACCCTGGGTCCAGATGAACTTCCTGTGTCACGCAAACAGGATGTCTGGGTGGCGATGCCGGTGCTATCATGGCTACCGTAGTAACATGATTAGTGAATGAATCATGGTTGCTGATTAAACATGGTGGATAATGGTGGATTTTTTGTATTGATTTTTTGTTTTTGCTAGCTGTCTCAGCTTTTGTGATTTTGGCTTCTCTTCTCTCTTCTTGCTCTTTGTTTAGCAAGATAGAGGCAGATTCCGTGCCGTGTTTTGGTGCCTGTTACAAAGTCCCATTGACTTGCAGTGCTGCTTGCAAGTAGTGTCTGTCTGTGAGTGTGGCCAAACACACATTCACACACACTGTGTGTTTGTGGGTGTTACCTGACGGTGGGCTTTTTTTTTCTGCCCTCCCCCAGGGCCTGAATTTTAATTATCATCAGTCTGCAGCCCTATTCACGCTTGTGACAGCGGCCCGGGCGTGTCTCCCTGCCTGACCGGCACTGAGAGGGACTGGGTGTGTCACCTCTTAAAGACACATTAGTGAGCTTTCCCTCATGAAGATATAACCACAAGTGTGAAACATAGATGGAGAGATAGATAGATGGAGAGATAGATAGAGAGAGAGAAAGAGACAGGGGGGTGGCAGGAGGGTGTCTGGGTGTGTGTGTGTGTGTGTGTGTGTGTAACCGATTGAGCGATATTGTATGTGTGGTTATGAATATTGTACAGCAGTGTGACTAGCCTCTGTCCTCTGTGACACACCCTCCTAACACACTGTAGAGTCTCTGCTTCAGGGCAGTCTGGATCGGGGGTTGGGTGTGGATGTGTGTGTGTGTGTGTGTGTGTCTGTGTCAGACTGCCTCTTTGTTCAGTAGTTAACTCAATTTGTTGGCCTGGATATTACTCCCCTGCCTGTGCTGGGGGCTGCATATGCATTTGTGTCCAATTAGGTTTTTTTCTTCTTCCTACAGTCCTCATCACAAGTGACTCTTGGATTTGCACCTCATAGAGTTTGTGTGTGTGTGTGTGAGAGAGAGAGAGTGTGTGTGTGATCAGATTCACACTCATAGTGTGTGATCAGACTTACACAATTTGAATATTTTCTGGTTTAATTATTTTACGTATTACTGTAAGTACTTCATATTTTTGCAGTATTAGCAAGGTTGGACATTTGAATACAATGACAATATTGATCCAAAATGGAAGTGATGAGCACATCTAGCTGTCTCATCTCTCTGGATCTTCTTCAAGACAACAGTGACACTTCTGACTCATGCGGTCACCTATAATTGTAAAGTCCTTCACACATCTTTCTTTCTTTCTTTCTTTATGTCTTTCTTTCTTTCTTTCTTTCTGTGTGTCTCTCTCTGTGTCATGTCACTCTGGTGTCTGACAGCATCTGACACTGACACTTTCTAGCCCCGTGGTTCTGTGGCTCATGGAGATAGCGGTGATGAATGCTATGTCAGAAGTGTTTACTCTATGGAAATGCCCCCTTGTGGGATGTAAAAGAGGACCATGACCTACTAACATATGACAGCGAGTAAACGCCACAGAGTCCCGCGCCATGATGGCAAAACCAATTATGCTGACTGCCTGGTTAAAGCATGTGATGCTGTGAATGGCAACTTGTACTTTGTGTGTTTGTCTGCAAGCCAACCTTCTGCGTCCCTGCATTTGTCTGTATAAATATCTGCGAGTGGTTGTAGGATTTTTAGTTCTCCTTGTCAGAATGTCAACAATGGTGCTTTACACCGTGTTTCTGCAAACTACACATGACCAAGATGTGTAACTACACCAAAAGTGGCTTTGGAACTTGGATTTTTAGTTCTCCTTGTCAGAATGTCACTCAACAGTGGTGCTTTACACTGTGTTTCTGCAAACTACACATGACCAAGATGTGCAACTACACCAAAAGTGGCCTTGGTAGCTCAACATTGAAACTCCCTTGCATCATGTACAGGGCTAGCTCAGTCCAGCTGGTGGTTGGTCTTGCACTGGAGGTTTAAGTGTAGCAGCATGAAGGGTAATCACTCGTTTGGTGAGGGCCGTGTGTGTGTGGTGTAGCATGGTGAGGTGTGGCTGCTATGCTCTGTCAGTTACTCACTCCTCCACCACACAGTCCACGCCTGCTCAGAGTGCCACACACACACACACACACACACACACACACACAAGCATGCGTGTGCGCGCGCGCACGCTTGCTTCGAGTGCCACACACACACGTACACGCATGAGGTCACTCAAAAGAAATGTATTGAGGAATGCCATGAACTCTTGAGACATGTGGTGGAGAAAGCCACTGGCATGTTGTTTTGGCCTCTCACACTCTAACCCATGAAAGGCCAGTGTGTGCGTCGGTGTGTGTGTCTGTGTGTGCATAAGAGCTCTCAAACATTCTTGGTCAGCTAATGTGAACACTGCTCACACACAAAGGCAGAGGGTGGAGGTGTAGCTTACGGATTTTTTGTAGTTAAGCTGTGTTTTGTAATGTGTATGTATGTTGTACTTGTTAATATATAATACATGATATAAAATATTTTCGATATATTACACAGCCTTAATACACATACACGCGCACGCACACACACACACAGACTATGTGTGTAAACACCACCAGGGTTTAATCTATCTCAATTACTCATTTTTTAGTTTAAAGGTGATTATAGCTACATGTGGTGAATCGGAGCAGCAAATCATACTTGCATACATATTTCTTTTTTTAGACCTTCTGTTCCTATATGCCTTTGTGATCATCACCGCTGCCATAGATGATCACAGTGATGGGCTCCCCGGTAGCCAGAGATAGCCTCCTGCTGGGCCAGTGTGAGGTCAGGGCAGACGCCTCATTAGCTTGGGAGATTGACATCAGCAGGATGCAGCCAGTCGGCTCTTCCAATACCAAACCGTGTGTGCATGTTTGTGAGCGTGTTTAGTGTGTGCATGTTTGTGAGCGTGTTTAGTGTGTGCATGTTTGTGAGCAATACCCATATCAGCCAGCTGAGAGTGTGAGGGAACTGACAGTGTCACTGTCCCCCTCACAGGTGAGAACTCTCTCCTGCTGCAGATAGATCCATCAGGGTGGTTGACATGGGGCTTTTTGCCCATACAGGTGTGTGTTGAGTGTGAGAGGGGAGTCTCAAAGCCCTTACGTCCGTCACCGTGGCAAGCAAGTAGGATTTGCACAGGCGTTGTATGAGCCAATAGCTTGTTCCTGAAAAGAAGGGTGGATCTCAGTGTGACCTCTGCTGTCTCTCAGTGTTGGTGTATAAACAGCATGGAGGTTCACAGGGCAGCCCCTGTTCACACAGACACCATGGCAGGAGGCACACCTCCAGGTGAAATTCATCAGTTAGACACAGAGTCGCGCACACACAGCCTCATGCCAGGGTTTTTATTTGTATTGTTTGTTGAACATCTTCATTGTACATTCACACCAAGAGATACTAAAGCCTTAACCACACAAGTAAATCATTTTCTTTTTAGACAAGACCAACAAAAGCAAACGTCAGCTTTTTGGCAGGCTCAACATCATTCCAGTTAGCTATGACGCACTTCGGCTGTAAACAGGCAGCAACCAGTGGCAGTCTAGACTCCTTGAAATCAATCGAAGTCAAATTGAACCTTTTAAATGTTTTACACCACTGGCAACATGAACTAACACAACAAAAAAGTTTAGCGATGCTTTTTAAGTCTCTTAAGTCACAGTACCGCTCTCTCGATGTGAACATGTATAGTAGTTACAGGTGGTGTAGTCTGCTGTGTCATGGGCTTGAAAAATGGAGAAGTAAGGTGTAAAGTGAGAAAATGAGGGCAAATGTGATATGTTTACTCATTCAGTATAACGTGCAGCAGGTAGTGAATGAGACAATGGAACAGCTGATGACACACTACACTGTATAGTGAATGAGTGAACGCTTCAGACAGAAGGCCGGAGGCTGATGATGTGCATGTTGCTAAGACTTTTACATGTATCTATTGCTTTCTGCTTTACTCTGTCTTTTAATTATCTTATACATATTTTACACTTATTTTATCTTTTATCTTTATGCTTTTATATTGTCCTTTGCTTTTATTTTTTGTTAAGCACATTGAATTGCCTTTGTGTATGAAATGCGCTATACAAATAAACTTGACTTAGCTTGACTTGACTACATGTGCATAAATGTTTCTGATTATTTTGTGATTATTTTGTGATGGGCTACAGGTGGATGGAGGCGTGTTTGGATGAGGAGCTGCCGCCCACCACAGAGCTGGAGGAAGGCCTGCGTAACGGCGTCTACCTCGCCAAGCTGGGCAACTTCTTCGCCCCACAGACTGTCTCCCTAAAGAAGATCTATGACCGTGAGCAGACGCGCTACAAGGTACGAAACACGCACACACATACACTCTCACAGACCACACCAGCCTACACACACACACACACACACACACACAGACACCACCAGAGACGACTACAAAAAATTGTGACTTCTGAGGTATTCATAACAGATTTTTCTGCCAGCATTACTGGGCAATGTGGGATGTTTTTGTAAACATTACTTTTAGTCGGGAGATGGGAGTGGTGTTCCATATTACTAATAATTGTTTATGAAGTGGGTTATTGTGGCTGATACTTTAAAAAAAATGAGTTTTATGTTACAACTTACTGGAAAATGCTCATAGAGCAACTGAAAGAGCAAGTGAGAGAGAGAAACGGATACTGTAACAGAGCTAGATGCAGTGCTGATAGATCGCCACGTAATCTGCGATGTCTTTATCTGAATCTGTTTATCTACCTATCTGTGTGTCTTTGTTTCTCATGCTTGCATTCAAATCCCCCAGGCCACTGGGCTCCATTTTAGGCATACGGATAATGTGATCCAGTGGCTGAACGCAATGAGCGCCAAAGGCCTACCAAAGGTGAGTGCGGTCATAGAATGGGATGTGTGTGTGTGTGTGTACGTGTGTGTACGTGAGAGGAAAAACCAAAACATCCGGGATCAGCCCTGCCCACCCCGCAACACAACACAAAGGGTATCGGGGCTTTCAGACCTGTAAACAAGGAAGTAGAAGTCTTTAGAACACTGGGAAAGGATTCTAGAATCCTCCAGGAAGCATTCCCAGACTCCCCTGTATTCCATTGACTGAACTTGGGCATAAAAAGCTCAGACCATTGGGTTTTATTCATCCCAAACAAAAACTGAGAATAGAAGCAGTGTTTTGGAAAATATGGTGTTCATCTTCCTTATTCACTGCAGCTGTGAGCCGTGCTCAGTGTTGTGGTGTAAAGGTTGCCTTTAGGGCTTGGCACCACATGCTCACACCCACACACGGGTGTGTAAGGGGGCGCACAACTGTGTGGCATTGCATCATCAAAGCTCTGCTTCTTTTTCTTTCTTTTTTTTCTTCTGGCACAGATTTTCTACCCTGAGACGACAGATATTTACGACAGGAAGAACATGCCCCGCTGTATCTACTGCATTCATGCACTCAGGTATACTGCGTGTGTGTATTTATGTGTGTCTGTGTGTGGGTGGGTGTGTGTATGTGTGTGTATCTGTGTGTCGTGGCGTAATGTTCATGTGTATGTACTGTATGTGCTTGGGTGTGCTGTCTTAAGAAACAAGTAGTACATTACATTTGGCACCAAACAGAGAAAGAAAAAAAAACAAGTTGTGTGGGTATGTGTGTGTGTGTGTGTGAGAGAGAGTGAGAGTGACTGTGGAGTTGTGTTTGGCTGGTGGGTGTGTGTGTTTTTAAAGTGAATTCCAGTGAAATGGGCGCTGGTCTCTGAGGTCATAAATTTGACCCACACTGATAGAAACACAGATACAGAACAGAGCTGAACTGTGTGTGTCTGTGTCTCTGTGTGTGTGCGTGTGTGTGTGTCTGTCTGTGTGTGTGTGGCTCTGTGTGTGTGTCTCTGTGTGTGTGTGTGTGTGTGTGTATAGAGTGTCCAGTGAGTGACTTCTGGACTTTCTGGTAGTTGTTTTAAGTAGTCTCCCAGGCCCTCTGCACTGGAGGGCTGATGCAGACTGATGTTCTAGAGAGGATCAGAGCCTTACAGAAGAGAGCTCCAGCTCTGCTCTAAAGAAGAGACAAAAGGGCAAAACTGTGCTTGTTTTGGGACACTTTTCTGTCCCAGATGTCTGCCTTTTCATTCCTCTCCTCTGCTCTCCTCTGCTCTCCTCTCCTCTCCTCTCCTCTCCTGCTGTGCTCCTTGTAATCCTGCTCTTTTCTTTCCTCTCAGTCTGTACCTGTTTAAGCTGGGTTTGGCGCCACAGATCCAGGACCTGTACGGGAAGGTGGACTTCACAGGTGAGTGATCTTAACCACGGGGGGAAGCCCCCTCTCTCTAACTGCACCCACAGCAGCATGTGGGGAGGGCTTTACAGTGTGTGTGTGTGTACTTGCTTATGTGCGTGTGTACATTTGCATGCTTGTGTGCTTGCGGGTGTGTGTGTGTGTGTGTGTGTGTGTGTGTGTGGTACTGGCGACGCTGCTGTAAATGTGAAAGTCATTAGTGATTGTACGAGTGTTTCCTGTTGTTCAGAGCTGCCCGCTTGTGGCCTGCCAAAGGCAGGAGTCAGGGGACTGTGTTCTCCTACTGCAAACACATGTGTACACACACACACACACACACACACACACACACACTAACACACACACACTAACACACACACACACTCACACACTAACAGTAACACTTACCCATTTGGTAAGAGAGAGTATATACAAACATACTCAGAATGAAATGTGTGATTGTACAAAGTCAGCTACAAAATAAAGAACAACACAAAAAAAGTATAAAAACTCAGTTATGAGCCCCCCTCCCCCCCAGGTCCCCCAAACACTCTAACCCTTTTTCCTATACACAAGCACACATCAAACGTATGCAAACCGAACTGCTTTGTCCTTCACACAGCATCCCTACCCACAGTAGCACTTTGGGGCTCCACATGTAAGAGCCAAATAAGTGTAACATGGCCCAGTGTGCCAGGAACCCTCCCCTGGCCACCCTCCCTCAACTTCCCCAGTTTGTATGGGCGTGCAGGGGCCTGGTTTCCCTCTGTCAACAGCCCCTTACACAACAGCTCCTCTGTGGGCCACAGATAGCGCCTACTGTAGAGAAAACAAGAATGCAGTTCCCTTTGCACACAAACACACACACATATACAGGCATACAGGCATACTGTGACACACACACACACACACACACACACACACACACACACACACACACACACACACACACATATGTATATATATATATACACACACACACGTATACGGGCATACACAAGTACACACATAGACACACATGCATACACATAGACAGGGAGGTACGCATACATACATACATACATACACACACACACACACACACAGACACACAGACACATGCATACACAGACATACACAGACATAAATGCATGCATACACAGACATACACACACATAAATGCATGCATACACACACACAGACACACACACACACACACACACACACAGACACATGCATACACAGACATACACACACGTAAATGCATGCATACACAGACATACACACACATAAATGCATGCATACACACACATGCATGCACAAAGGTGTCTGAACACATAATACACAAAGGACCAAAGTTCTCTTCCTGCCGCTGTTATTTTCATTCATTCATTCATTCATTTCCTTTCTCTTGCCCTCTCTCCTTTGCTCCCTCTTCTGTCCTTGTTTTAGAGGAGGAAATCAACAACATGAAGAGCGAGCTGGAGAAGTACGGTATCCAGATGCCCGCCTTCAGCAAGATTGGCGGCATCTTGGCCAATGAGTTGTCTGTGGACGAAGCTGCACGTAAGAACCCTGCCTATCAGCCATGGAATGCAAATCGCATGTTGACACAGTGCAGAGTTTGTTGACACACACATAGTTTGCGTTTTATGAGCACTCGAATCACCTATTGTGGATCTCTGCATTCAGGCTTGGGTTATGAGTTATTTGTTTTACTTCCAGTGGACGTGTAGCTTTGTCAGGACACAAATTGTCTTTTTGTTCTGTACGTCTCTTTCTAAAACTGCACGGTTCTTTTCAGAGGGTGACAAACCGGCTTGAGAAAGTAATAAGTCCTGCCATGTATTCGTTTAGCCTGTGCCCTTTTAATTTTACAGATTAGCTTATCTACCTGTCTGAGGACTTGTACTAATTAAGTTCAGCTGTTTCAGTGAATTGGCTGTAGGAAATATCTGGCAGGAATTTTACTTTCTGAACCTGAGATGTATGCCTCCATTTTTTTTTAATTATTGGCAACATCTTCTGAGCTGAAGGAGCTTCTCCTTTAAAGAGTTACATCTGTCCATGACAAACCGCTCATTCACACGAATGACTAGAATATTTACGGTCATCCGGGGAGTAATGACTAACTCATATGTGCAGTGTAAATCTGCCAGCGATTACTGTACATGCTGAAGCATTTACTTTTAGGTTTGCCAACATACTCAATGAGCAGAGTGTGTACGAGCTTAGTCAGCTTTCATTCAGTAAAGAACTACAGCATCACCACCCTGCTGTGGCATGCAAGGCATGTAGATGACCCTGTCAATTATACGTCTGAGCTACTTTAATCCATGAGTTATGGAAAATGACTTAATGCAATATCTTTAATGAGGACTTGTGGTTTGATTTAATCCTGTTATGGATAGCCAAGGCCCTTTTTATTTTTGTTGATGCATACTACAGCAAAGGAAAAGAGGAAAAAAGAAAAAGCGTAGAACTTGTTCCAAGCAATGACATTGAGAGTTTGAAAAGGAAAAGGGCATCTTGCTGATTAGGTTACCAAACTCCTTCAGTGTTACAGTGCGGCTGTGTCGGATGTTTTGCAGTGAAATAAACACCAGTTTAACAGTGTCATAAACACCCACAGTTGGGACATCAGTGCCATTTAGTTTCCCCTGACAGCCGGATGAGGTGCCTAAAGCACCCTCATGCATGTAATAGATAAGACATCCGAAATGTATAGAATCGTGGTTACATGAGTAACTTTCATTTGTGAGCCAGTTGAGTTGAGGTAACTGCCATGTAGGTTTGGGCGGTATTTTGAAAATACCATATACTGGGTTATTGCCAGATACTGGCTGTATAATTTTTAATACCGTGATACCATTGCTAACATCAGAATTGTAGAGAAATGCTCTGATTGATACAAAAGAAGCAGTTTTTTACACGCTATATGAAAAGTTTCAAGAAACAACCCTTTAGTATATCAAACCCTTCAGGGCTACTTCATTGATGCTACTTCTCTGATTTATGGTGATTAAAATAGGCCACACCTACTGACATAAAACGCATGTACATATTTGTAATCAATTCTAAAATACTGACATACTGGGGTATTATGTCAAAAAATATCAGGCTATAAAAAACTGGACACTGCCCAAGCCTACTGCCAGGCCTGCTGAGTCATGTTAGACCTGACCTGACCGTGTCCTCTGTC
>CM059280.1:18000282-18035282 GCA_030347295.1 Setipinna tenuifilis | reverse complement strand
GTTCCTCCAGGAGACGCAGGACCCCTCAGCGGTGCTTTGGCTGGACGAGATCCAGGATGCCATCCTCAGAGCCAATCAGGAAACTCAGGAGGCCCTGCAGTGTAAGTGTCCTATGACCTCTCCCTATGGGGTGAGATGCAGCTAGCCACTAACTAGCCTCTATTGTGGATGACCACATCGCTCTGACCAGAGGTGTCAATTCCAGCTTCAGAAAGTAAAATCCCTGACACACATTTGATCCAACCATTTTCTGAATCAACTAATCCTAATGAACACACAAATCTTCAGACAAGTAGGTTGGCTAATTAGTGAAATCACCCATGCTAAGTGCACAGGCAGAAAGAAATACATGAAAGGGCTTTTACTTTTTGAATGGTTGACTGCCTTCAGTGTGTCTAGTCTGTCATGCAGTCTTATGGTTTGTTGCTGTTATTGTCTTTGCCTATTTGGACTCTCGTACATTAATGTAGTCCGACCGGGGTTGGTCTGCCCTGTCTGTGTTGTTGTTTTGATGAGGTGTAACAGCTATGTGCTAATGGACATGCCTGGAACAATATGAGCAGACGTGCATTTGCACTAAAATAGAGAGGCCGTCTTTGTTGAGGTTCAAAGTGCCTCTGAAGCTGGATAGCGTTGATGTGCTAAAGGCTCTTAACCTTTTGTTGAGTGGGCTCATCAACTTTCTGACTCGCCTGCATTTCTCTGTGTGATCTCCTGGTCTGTTTTTTAATTTCAAAGAACGTAGGATGTGCAGTTATTGACTTCACTGTGTAAATGTCTCCCTTCTTTTGAGGGGGAGGCCCCAGAGGACATAGAAGTAATGCTTGCGTGGTTTAATATGGTGCTTCTCTAGTCAGCTGGCTTTTATCTGTTTGCGTGCGTGGGGTCTATCTGTGGGTGGGCACTGGGGAAGCATATTATGATTCAAGGTGTTTCCCAATATGAGTCTTTAACCTTTACACCGAAAGCTTCATATGTCTTTGTTGTGTTTAAACCTTAACCTTTCCCTCAAATTACCATTTTCTCTTGTTTATATATATTCTGCAGACTGCTTTAAGAGAGTTTGTGTGTGAACATCATAGCTGTTCGCACAGGGTTTCCATTGTAACATTCCCAACAGTAATGGAACACAACGGAAGTACTTTGAATTCTAAGTAGACCATTCAGGCATTATTTATGTTTTTACTGTTGAAAGGGTCTATATATACACTTCTTTATGGTCACTGCTATATTGGTGTGTGTGTATGTACATTTGCAAGAGCATATTTTCATATTTGCATACCTGCCTGTCCTCTGCAGTCTCCCAGGCCATCCAGGCCATAAACAAGGCGGTGGACAGTGGGGACTCGGCACAGACTCTGACTGCCCTCAGGTCACCGGCGGCAGGGTTGTATGGGGTGACGGCCGAATGTGCCCCCACCTACCAGACGGATCTGGCCAAGATCAAAGAGGACAAGAAAAAGGATGGTAAGAAAGAGAGAGGACCGCAAACACTTACTTCTAACAAGGATGTCACATACAGAAAACAGCCCAAAATGATAGCATATGTTGCTTTGGAGTCAGTGTTTGTAGATAATGTTTTTACAATTAAAATAGTAAGGCATGTCAAACTGTATAAAAAGATGCTAAAACCATAATTTCCCAAAGAATTAAAGATAACACAATAGGGTGCTTGATGGTGGGGTAATATTGAGACCGTAGAACCTCCTAAAACCTTCATGGTAAAAATTTGTTTTTGGATTTGTATCTTTTCCCTCAGTTGGTTGCAGTGGGTTGCTGGTTTGTTTGGGAACATAATTATAATTTTTCATTTAGCACAACTTTCATAATTGCTATCCTCAGCTGAGCTTCTTGTGTTTTGTCCTCATCTCATTGTGAATGAACTATTATGTGTGACCATTAGCTGAAGCAAAACATCATCCATGCACTGCGCATAAGTGTTTGTGGTTGTCTGTGTATATGGGTCTGTGTGTGTGCATGTTTCTATGTGTGCATTAGTGTGTTGGTGTGTGCTAACTCTTCTTTTTGTCCCTCAGGTGATAATGGCAGTGAGTGGGTACAGCACTGGGTGAAGGGAGGACACAATTACTACTACAACCTCGAGAGTGGGGAGGGCAGTTGGCGAGAGCCAGAGGGCTTCATCCAGAACAGCGCCCTGCTCAACAAGGAGGACATTCAGGTGGGCACTCGCAGCTCCACTAGGTTCTCTCAGACATGTTTAGTCACCCATAGTTAGCAGGTTGAGGTATGAGGTGACTTAGTGCGTCCACTGTGTAACTTAGTGCGAAAGCCCACAGAAGCACGTTTGAGTGTGATTGGGTTGACCAAATAGTTAGCGAGCTAGTAGACTGTGTTGCTAGTTGTAAGAATGAAGAGGCGTGTCTGAGAAAAGTGACCGACTATGATGGGCACCTTTTATAGATTTAGGAATGCATTATGCTAAAGGTCATAATGCAGAGGGAGGTGTCTAGGACATGCTCCTGGGACTATCTCTGTGTAAGTGTTTGCTGTTAGTGAAGGATGATTAAGGCCCTCTTTCTAATTAGCAGCAATTTTGTTTGTCTTTTTTGTTTTTGTCCCCTCTATTTCTTCCTTGCTCTCTGACTCTGTCTCTCTACTGGTGACAGGGTGTGGTGTCAGGGGTGACTGCAGCGTATAACCGTGAGCAACTGTGGCGTGCTAATGAGAGCCTTATCACCAAGCTTCAAGCCCGTTGCCGTGGTTACCTGGTCAGGCGGGGTATGAAGAACCGTCTCGGTTACCTCAAGGAGCAGGATCCGTCCATCAAGTGTATCCAGGTGACCTGACTTTGCCCGTCTGTTTTTCCTGGTAACATACACACACGCCATAAGACTCAGGCATAAAAACACACACAAGCACACACACAGACAGAATATGGTGGTTGGTTGTGGTTTAGCCTACCTTCATAACTAGCCTTGAAAGAGGACATTAACAAATAAACCATAAGTCTGTTGCTGTGACTTTATAGTGTATAGTCATGTTAAAAACATGGGTTCTGTAGTGTATAGTCATGTTAAAAACATGGGTTCTTTTGCCACTATAGGCTCACTGGAGAGGCTACAAGCAGAGACAGGGCTACAAAAACAGAATGAAGTATCTCAAGGACAACAGTGACAAAGCCGTTAAGGTAAGATTGTGGTGTGTGTGTGTGTGTGCGCGTGTGTGGAATATGTGTATGTGTGGAGACACATATTTTCATGTGAGACTTGTATTACATCTGAAACGTCCCTGAAAGCCATCCTCTGACAGAGCAGGACAGAGGGGAGCCATGAAGACCTTCTCCTATTCAGTAATGGTTTAGCTTTTTGAACATGATCCTGGATTAACTTTGCCATCTAAACACCAGACCATTTTAAAGGAAATAGAATACTGGATTTTGAACATTAACGCTAAATGCCAGATTTTTCTAACCAAATGCCATGACCCTTCATTGAGATTTTACCACAGAGCAATCTGGTTACATTCTGGCCCTAGCAAAAAGAAAAAGAGTACAGCAGTGAAAAGAAAGAGAGGGAAGAGATATTTAAAGCCTAAAACAAATGCTACACTTGAGCCTTTGTTCGTCTGCACCAGTACACAACAGCTAATCCTTTTTGCAGATCCAGGCAATGGTCAGGATGCACCAAGCTCGCAAGAAGTACAAAGACCGGCTGAAGTACTTCAAGGACCATGTGAGTGCCCATTCTCATACCCCTTTGAGTGTTGTTCCACGAATGTCCACTTAATGGCACACAGGGCATTTGATATAAATGTTACTGAGTATGCTGCTTCTCGAGATAAGTGGGAAATAAACACTGCTGTTTTTCCCCCGTGGTAAACAAGAGGCACAACATAAGCTGCGTAGCTTGTTTTGTTTTTAAAAACTAACATAGCACCTGGCCCTGATTTGCCGTCCCGTGTTGACACTGCGAGTCAGATGGTTTGCTTTGGTGTGTCGCTGTCTGTTTTATCTTGAAGAATGCGCCCTGCATTGCTACTGACCATTCAGGACGTGTGTTTGAACTGTCTGGCCGGCTGCATTGTCTGGCCCCCGAACGGTGTTGACGCTCCACCTCACCACTTGTTTGCTTTGCTTCCCAGCTGGATGACATTGTGAAAATCCAGGCCTTCATACGAGCCAATAAAGCCAGGGATGATTACAAGACGCTTAGTAAGTACCATAGGTCCTCAGTTCAGCTCACTCAGCCTCTCCGCTCATAACCAGAAGGGCCACTTTACTACTCCATCATTATTATTTTCATTAGGGAGATGCTGTATCAGCAGGTAAAAGCAGGCACAGCAATTACAGATGTGCAGATTTAAATTGTTTGATGTAGAGGACTAAAGAAGCCAAAAAAACATTCAAAATTGAAGTTGCTAATATTAAAGAAATGTCATTTTATATATAAAAAACATATTCAAATCGAGTAATTGATTTGTAAAATGACTGGTGATCATTTGTATCAGTCGATTAGTATTCTATTAATTGATTAGTTGAAACAACTCTATGGAAGCATAACAAAATGTATACACCATCTGGTGAATGACGTATATAATATATATGAACTGGTGAATGACGTATATAATTTCATGCTTGTAAAATGTATGTAACACTTACACCAGGTTTACATAAACACTCTCTTGCTGCACCAGTGTTACATAAAGATTCCACCCCTAATTCTCCCTTCTCCTCCTTCAACACAGTTAACGCGGATGAACCTCCGATGGCTGTGGTACGCAAGTTCGTGCACCTGCTGGACCACAGCGACCAGGACTTCCAGGAGGAGCTGGAGCTGATGCGACTGCGTGAGGAGGTGGTGACCAACATCCGCTCCAACCAGCAGCTGGAGAACGACCTGAACCTGATGGACATCAAGATCGGCCTGCTGGTGAAGAACAAGATCACGCTACAGGAGGTGGTGTCGCACAGCAAGAAGCTGACCAAGAAGAACAAGGGGGAGCTGTCCAACATGATGATGATGAACAAGCACAAGGGCGGCCTCAAGGCCCTCAGCAAGGAGAAGAGAGTCAAGCTGGAGGCCTACCAGTACCTCTTCTACCTGCTGCAGGTGAGTGTAGAACACAGACTCTGGACCAGGAGTACTGGGGAAGAACACATGCCAGATATTATGTAACAGAGCTATACTAAGCATTACATAACAAATCTTCATCATCTATGCAGTATGATTTGCATTTGAATTGAATTTTGAATGAAGTGCCAATTCATACATTTATCATTATCACATTTACATTCATTTTTTATTAGTTCTGTTCATAGATGATGAGTCCATTTGAATTTATCTGTCAAGTCTACAAAACCTGACCAGAATCAGGTTCCTATGACTGGAATGCAGCTTACTAGTTGTAAAAATCATTAATTATTGTTCCTGCCCTTTTCCAGACAAACCCTACCTACCTGGCTAAGCTGATCTTCCAGATGCCCCAGAACAAGTCCACCAAGTTCATGGATACTGTAATCTTCACCTTGTACAACTATGCCTCCAACCAGCGTGAGGAGTACCTTCTGCTCAAGCTCTTCAAGACCGCACTGCAGGAAGAGATCAAGTAAGGAGTCTTGGCTTTCATTATCATATCATTACTACATTACATTACAAATCAAGCTAAAGATAAGCAGAAGAGAGGACCCTTAGTTGTCAAAGGCAAACCCTGTCACTGAAACAATCTTTAGGGAGGATAAGGAGTCCTTTGGTTTTCATTGTGATGTAGGTGATGCATTTTAGAGGCATTTCTGGTATATGTCTTAAAATCCTTTTTACTTACTATTAGCTTTGTCTATGTCAGGTTGGTAAGTAAAACAAGCTCACTTGGCAGCACATCTGTCTCCCAACCCTGAGTTGCTGTGAGGTTGCAGGTTCGAGCCTGGGCCTGGTCTGCTCAGGAAAAAACCTAAGTTACACCATGATGTAAAGCATAAGGAGGACCGTGTGTGTGTGTGTGTAAGACTGCTCTACCTGTCCCCAGGTCGAAGGTGGACCAGATTCAGGAAATCGTGACGGGGAATCCCACGGTCATCAAGATGGTGGTGAGCTTCAACCGCGGGGCTCGGGGTCAGAACGCTCTCAGGCAGATCCTCGCCCCCGTCGTCAAGGAGATCATGGACGACAAGAGCCTAAACATCAAGACAGACCCCGTGGACATTTACAAGAGCTGGGTCAACCAGATGGAGTCCCAGACCGGAGAGGCTAGGTGTGTGTGTGTGTGTGTGTGTGTGTGTGTGTGTCTGTGTCCGTGTTTGTGTGGTTGTCTTTTTTTTTTGTCATGTACATACATGTGAAGGAGTAAAAAGTGTCGTATTAAAGAAACCCCACATCATTTCCACATGCAAGATTTTACCCTCATTTCCCTGAGGCGCCAGTATACAAAGTATTTGTGTAAATACTAAAACATGAGCTTATTCAAATGCACTCGTAGCAGCGGTCCATAACTTCCTCTTGCCTGCTCGCCCTGTTTCCTGGACAGCAAGCTGCCGTACGACGTGACGCCCGAACAGGCCATGAGCCACGAGGAGGTGCGCACGCGGCTGGAGGCGTCAATCAAGAACATGAGGACTGTCACCGACAAGTTCCTGTCTGCTATTGTCGTCTCCATCGACAAAATCCCGTGAGTGTGTGTGTGGGTGGGTGCTCGTACGTGTGAGCATCTGTGTGTGCGTGTGTGTGTGTGTGTGTGTGTGTGTGTGTATGAAAGAGAGATAGACTGTAGGCCTGTCTCAGTGATGGCTATCTCGAATGGAAACTCTGTCAGGGCTTACTGCTCACATCACCACCATTGTGTAATGCATGGAAATTACCTGCAGCGTGTCAGAGTTTGCATATTCAAACCAGTCAGAGGGTTTATGGGAGGCTCTGCTGCTATTAATATAAGTATGTCTGTAATTTGGTCTGTATGTGTGGGTATGTGTGTGTGTGTTTGTGTGTGTGCACGCGTGCGTTGCTGTGTGTGTGAATTATTATAAATTACATCCCTGTTTTTCTCCTTTGCTGTGTAGGTATGGGATGCGCTTTATTGCTAAGGTGTTGAAAGATACACTCAGTGAGAAGTTCCCTGATGCCAGTGAGGATGAGCTGTTAAAGGTTTGTGTGGGCTGCTCATGTTGATAAAAGGAATGCAGTTTATGTCTGCAACCCTCAAAAGTCTTTTTGTATTGTAAGTTGTGTGTGTTTTTAAAGAGAAAAACTAAATATGAATTTGTAAAACAGTAGAACAAAATCAGCACAACTTTGTGTATGTAGGAGAGAAAGATGGGGACAGAAAGACAGTGTGTGTGTGTGTGTGAGAGAGAGAAAGAAAGAAAGAGTGTTGTGAAGAGCTGACTTTGTCACTTCTGGTATTTGTCCCTTCCTCTCGCTCTCCTTCTCTGTTGCTATGGTGTCCGAGACTCAACATTCTTATCACTGAATGAGGCTGCCATCTACTTCTACAGCTTTTTCCCCCTGCTGTTTCTCCCTCTCTCTCTCTGTCTCTCTCTTTCTCTCTCTCTCTCTCTCTCTCTCTCTCTCTCCCTTCCTTCCTTTCTGTGCCCTTGACTGCTGTTTTGTCTTCCTTTGTTCTTTCTTCGCTCCTCCCATTCCTCTGCAGTTTTCTCCTTCTTTGCCTCCGCTGTTGTGTGGAAGTCTTTGCCCTTCTGTGGCCAATCAGGGAAGGTGAGCTTGCTCTCTCTCTGTCTCTCTCTCTTTGTGCCGGTCTTACTTTTTCTTTCTCTCTCCCTTCCTCTCTCTGCTCTCTGTAATTCTCGTTGTATACCTGGACACACTGTTCCCTTCGTTAATCTTCAGTCTTTTTTTGTTTTTGTTTGTTTGTTTGTTTTTTTTGTTACTCCCTGCAGACACATGCGTTAATGAGATGATTGCATCCTCACATCTACTTTTAGACCAGAGCTGCAAAATGAGTCACTTCCACTGTTAGCAGCATTGGTTGTCAAGTGCTGGTTGCCATTTGTTTAATGTATGCTAAAAGACCTGGTTTCCAAAAAAAGCATCCCGTGTTAAAAGAAATAACATGCAACATTACACTAGCAGGTGCAATGTCTCTGATTAATCTAAAATTAGGTGCAAGATGCTTCAATTAATGTCTTGTGCGAACATGCACAGCTCTACTTGTTAGTAAGTGTGTGCTGTGCGGTGTATTTCAGATTGTGGGCAACCTGCTGTACTACCGTTACATGAATCCTGCGATCGTTGCACCTGACGCTTTTGACATCATCGAGATGTCAGCGGGCAGTCAACTCACCACCGACCAGAGGCGGAATTTGGGTTCCATCGCCAAGATGCTGCAGCACGCGGCCTCCAACAAGATGTTCCTGGGGGACAACGCCCACCTGAACCCCATCAACGAATACCTCACCAGCTCCTACCAAAAGTTCAGGTACATCACCACATATCCTTCGTTGTTCCTATTAATAGATATGAACCATCAAAGCAACTGGAATCATTCATAAAAAAAATCTTTTTTCTTGTTGTGGCATGAGATTGTTTTTTTGACAGTCATAATATTGTCAATGCAAAGATGTAATGGAAACACAAACTAGATTAAAATTTAAGACTATAATGCATGCATTTGAAAAGAGCATGACAAATTCAGACTTGCCTGCCTGTCCTTTCCCCAGACGTTTCTTCCAAGCAGCGTGTGACGTACCCTCACTTGAAGATCGATTCAACATCGATCAGTACTCGGACCTGGTGACCCTCACAAAGCCGGTCATCTACATCTCGCTCGGTGAAATCATCAACACACACACGGTCAGTCAGTGCCCCAGGATGAGACAGACATTTTCCTGTGTGAATTGGTGGCATGTTTATAATGTGGAAACTCATGTCTCATGGTTTAGCTTTAGAGATATGTCTGTTGAGGGCCTGGTGTGGTTTTCCTAATTCAAAGGAGGGGTCCTGATTTTGGCTTTGTGTTGATCCTTTTCAGCTTTTGCTGGACCATCAAGATGCCATTGCTCCCGAGCACAATGACCCCATCCATGAGCTGCTGGAGGATTTGGGCGAGGTGCCCACCATCGAGACATTGATAGGTGAGAAACCAATGGGGCAAGGTTGGACATTTATTTCAACAAATTTTCAGGAGGTAAAGTAAACCGACAGAAATCAGAGGGTTGCTGGTTCGAATCCCTCCCTACTACTATACTCACTTGGTCGAACTGTACTTGAGCAAGACACTAAACCTGAAACTGCTCCTAATGGGCTACGTACTGCCTTGTATGTGCATGTGTATGTATGGGTGAATGTGAGGCATTACTGGAAAACATTTTGGATATTTGGATCTCAATGCAGTCCATTTATCATTTAACATGGGGACCTGATGCCAGCCATTAGTGATTGTAGTTTATGGTTGTAGCTTATTTAAACACCTTGTGGCACCATCAGAGATTTTACTTCCAGTGTCGAGGTAAATATTAGCAGAGATGGCAGAAATCCCTTACTGCTATTTGGACTCTTTTGGTCATGATCTGAAACTCCCTAAACTGAACCTGTTTCTTCAGGGGAGAACCCCCTCCCTCCGAATGACCCCGCCAGGGAACAGATGGGGAAGACGGAGGTGTCGCTTACTCTCACCAACAAGTTTGATGTCCCCGCTCAGGCCAATGCTGAGATGGATGCCAGGACCTTGTTACTGAAGTAAGCAGTCTTCATCTCTGGGTGTTTTAATATCACTGATGGTTTTATCCCAGCGTGTGTGTGTGTGTGTCTGTTTGTGTACTGTATGTGAGTATAAGTGTGTGTGGGTGTGTATAGGTGCGCAATGTACCGTAGTGTGTAAAAGGCACGTCAGTGTCTCTGTAGGCTATTGTGTGTTCTGTTAATGTATCTGACTAATGTTGTCTGTCTTTCTCACCTTGTTCCAGTACCAAGCGCTTGATAGTGGATGTTATCCGTTTCCAGCCTGGAGAGACTCTCACAGAAATCCTTGAGTCATCGCCTTCTCCTGAACAGGTAAACATCAGCTTCAAACATGTACCTTCAGATCAGGGGCCAGGTGTGGAAAACAATTCTCTTTAACCTGCTGGCAGGTATAACTGCTGACATAAACTAGCCAGCCCAGCCCCAGACAGGGTTTTTACCACCTAGAGTTTTCTCTCTAATTTCAAGTCATTGAGAGGAAATTCGTAATAATGAGCCATATTTACAAGCTCTGGAAACACATCTCTGAGCTACCACAGATCTTAACTTAAGCTCAACAAGCTGCAGCCTCTCCAAACAGTTTGAAACTCTTGCCAACAACACCCGTTAAGGCATCTAACGGCTCTGTAGAAATACTCACCAGATTCATATGAACTAGATGTCTCTTTCATTTGTATCTGCTTCTGAACGAGCTGTAAGTGCATAACTAATAGATCCATCTTCATAAATTGTGCAGGACTGCTTGCAACAGTGTTGCGTGACTCACGTAATTGAGTACAGCTCTTTGACAGACGTCGAGGCCAAGCTCAGTCGAGGACTGACACAAAGGGCTCTTTGTTTCTCCCAGTCATGGGCTGACACACAGCAGGCAGGCAGGCAGACAGACAGACAGACACACACACAGGCAGCAAGTCTGTCATCTGTGTAAATCCAGCCCGAACATGTATCAAGGGATGTGCAACTCCTGTCAAACTCCAAATATATGGTGGTTTCCCATTCACACCCATTTAAAAAAAATCTGTTGTATGAGATCTGAGTTCTGGTAGCTCTCCTAAATACAACAGAATTATTAATTCCAGAACAGGATGAGGACTTCTCTGTTCATGTCCCAAGACAAATGTTTAGATCTAGTTAGCCCTCATAAGAAATGACAAATGACCTTCAGGCAAGCTCATAATGTTTTAATTGGAGGTTATTAAGTTGTGAAATGATCTCCCTCAATCCCTGTCCTCCTATTTCTCCTTCTCCTCCTCCTTCTCTTTTCTCCGTCATCACAGGAAGTGGAATACCAGAGAGCAATGCAGAGGAGGGCCATCCGAGACGCCAAGACCCCAGAGAAGATGAAGCGGGCCAAGCCCGTGGTGGACGACAGCCTGACCCTGCAGGGCAAGAAGGACAAGATCAAGAGCAACCTCCAGCGGCTGGGCGAGCTGGGGAAAGTGCATCCCGAGAAGCGTTACCAAGACCTCATCAATGACATCGCCAAGGTAACCATACTATACTGATGGGAATAAAGTAAGGCCTCACGGTACAACAATCATTAACTAAGGTGGTACAGTAATTTATTAAGATGGTGAAGCTGACATTCAAAGGAAGTATATAGCATTACAGTACAAGTATTTGTACAGTGTGCAGAATTAGCTGTCTTCAATGCGATCAAACAATCATTAATTCAAAAGAAAATGCCTCTGAATTTTTATGTGATATCTCTCTCCAGCACATCTTCACTCTTAATTACAATTTTCAAATTCTGTTCAGTCCATTTAATTCACATTATGTTGCATTATGCAATGAGTCATGTGTGTGAATACATTGTGCTTTTCAGACCTCAAATACTTTAGTTAGCTTGTGTTACTGCGCTCTGACAGAATTTGAATAAAACTCCCCTATGGCTTGAAAAGATACTATAGTCTCAAGTGTTTGGCTTGATCAGATTACAAGCAACAAAAGCGCATGGGACATCTTAGTGCTAAAAGCAGTAATGAAGCAGTGTATCTCAGTGCTGGGAATGTGAAGGATCCTGCAATGCAGCGAGGGAAAAAAAGAGGAACCCAGGGGAAATAGCTCTGCTCACATGAGCGCGAGGGATTGGACTGATGGTGGGCCAATGCTCAAGGCAGGGCATAGAGCTTTCACTTATAGCGGGGCAGAGTAGTAGACGTTTTCTGCATTCTGTTCTGTGGTCTCCAAGCGTGTCAGAACAGAGACCACAAAGCTGGCACATAAGCAGAGAGAGAGAGAGTGAGAAAGAGAGAGTATCTGCCAAACTCTGACCTCAGTTTCCTGTGTCTGCTGGAGGCTATACCATTTCCCAATAATTCAATTCCTCGGTCCAAGTGACGCATGCACCATTTGATTATGGTCCCTGGCAACTGCATAGATTCTTACATCGTCTTGGAAGTTGTGTACCTCTCTAAAGCCCTCTGTCTGGGTGGCAATGTTTCCTTGTGTAGGACATCAGGAACCAGAGGAGGTATCGGCAAAGGCGGAAGGCAGAGTTGGTGAAACTGCAGCAGACTAATGCTGCTCTCAGCTCAAAGATGACTTTCTACAATGAGCAAATAGACTACTACAACCGATACATCAAGACATGCATGGATAATCTTGCCACCAAAGGAAAGTGAGTAAACCCCATGTGTCTATTTACCCGACAGTGGCCTATAACAGATGTGGGGTTTCAGAATCAGAGGAGCCACAGAAAACTGCATTTTAAAAGAAAGTTGAAAGTTGTCAAGAAAAGAAAGTTGTCAACAAAATTGTGTTAAAAACTTCTAAAGGCATTTAGGCAAATTTAGTGAGACCAGATGATCTTGTACTTCTCTCAGAAGAAACGGTGTCCTCCGGCACCTACAGTATCTTGCACAGTTTAAATATACTTCCTTCCTCTGCTTTCAGGCCCAAGAAAGACAACAAGGCCAAGAAGAGCAAGCAGGTTGCTCAGAAGTATACAGCTGCACGGCTACACGAAAAGGGAGTCTTGATTGAGATTGATGATCTGCAGACAAATCAGTGAGTTTGCCCGTTACACATACAGTACATGTATGCATACCGCCTGCCACACAATCATAAGCTTACTCTTGTTTGTATTTACTCAGGTTGCTTATGCCAAGGACAGTCTCCCAAATGTTAGACTTATTGGTCTGTTTTTATTTACATGGCATATCTAATCAATTTCTCCGCTATCTCCTGCATAAGCATCAGAGTTATAAGACAAAATAAAATGCACTTGCACACCCGTCATCAACTACTGAAATATTTAACTTCAAATAACTTCAAATTTTTTTTCCATCACCCTTACTTTGTTGCTGTGTTGAAGTTGTGTATACCTGTATGTTCTACTCACAGTCTTCTGTTTGTATTTTTGCCTTGTGTCTCAGGTTCAAGAATGTCATCTTTGAGATCTCCCCATCTGAGGTTGTGGGTGTGTTTGACGTGAAGGCCAAATTAATGGGTGTCCATTTGGAGACAGTCATGTTGGAATACCAGGTACCTCTACCAAGACTATGCTGGGTTTTGTCATGTTAAAACATATTGATCACTTTCACTTTTGTGCCATTGTGGTTTGTTGTGTTATCAAGTTGACGTGTATGTGTCTGCCTATTTCAGGACCTTCTGCAGCTGCAGTATGAAGGTGTGGCAGTGATGAAGTTGTTTGACAGAGCCACCATCAATGTTAACCTGCTCATTTTCATGCTCAACAAGAAGTTCTATGGCAAATAGAGACTGAAAGACACTTTAAAAAATGAATTAATAATAAAAAATACTCCTCCACGTTAGGATGCAACCAAAAAGTTCCATAGTCCACTGCCCCTTACCATTTTGTTTGCTGCACTACTACAAAATGTTGCCTTAAATTCACACGTGCCTTATTCACAGTGGAGAATTCCTCTGAGCTCACAGTCATGGCTGCATACGTTGATGTTTGTATTGTATATCATTGGTTATTATTGTACTGCAGTTGTGTTGAATGTAGTCCAAATGTAAAGATGTATTTTATTAGTTTGCTAGTAATTTGCTGCAGACAACACTTGCATGAGCTTATGCTATGTATGTCACTCTAACTAATTTGTTTACGTGAAAACACACTTTTTGGAAAAACGTCTGTTGGAAACATCAATGCCCTTGAATGACAAAAGCCCTTAATGCTAAAAATATTAGGTGTTTTTTTTTTTTTTTTTTTTTGCAAACTTGTGCGAAGAGTGAATATTAGATTCATTGGGGAAACAGCCATGTTCATGTCAGGTCTGCTATTGAATTTGATTGTCCCTGATACCTGGAAAAATCTGTTGTGTTCCACTCTTGACATTCCATCTTTGACGTGAGACTCATAGGAAAAAGGTTTTTTTCCATCACTCTTTTATGCTGTCAGCATTTTATTTACGTCCTGCTATTTCTTTTTTTGTCAGTTTGTCATTTTTTGTTTGTTTAATTTTAAAGGGGAAACAGTGACGTATAAGTAATTTTAAGTTGAACACAATTGAAGCTGTGCAATGCTAATGTTGGTAGCATTGAACATGGTCATGTGCAAAAAAATAAAAAAAAGTTTTGTAAAAATATAGTGTTGATTATTAAACTTAAACAAAATATTAATGCTTCAGATGTTTTTTCTAGACTGATTTCAATAACACATACTATAATGTTCTTAATAATTTTGCTATAAAAAGATCAAGTTATGCCACTTGCCATGTCAAATTTTCAGTAAAGATCTTTTCAGTTGGAATACTGACATGAAATATGACTTATTTACAGGTACAGTAGAAGATGTTTTCCTGGAGCACTTTTTACTATATTGCTTAAAATCCCCTTCACACCAAGATGGCAACCAATTAATTAAATGCTCTTAACACAAAAGTAAAACCCGTGAAACCGACAGGACTGAAAACACACCATTCAATAATTTTAAGCAACCCGATATCAAACTCATCTGCCATTTGTCCCTTCCCCCATGCACGAATCTGGAGTCATGACTCTGGCGGGAAGTCTAAAGAAAGGGGTTTAGACTTTTGAATTGTGTACTTTCAAAATATATCTTGCTTGAACCGTTTTTTTTTTTTTTTTTTTTTTTTTTCAGAATGCCCTACTACCTTTAAGAATTTATTTTCAGTGCACTGCCATAGCCAACTGAAATACTAATAAAGAGGACATATAATACTAAATGACCCTTTTGCCCAAAAGCAAGCCCCATGTTGAGACCAACACCAGACAACTCTGATATGGTGAAAGCTTGTGGGCATTAATATATGAAAGATTTGTAATGTTTTTGCACAATGCACCATCATGAGCCACACAACTATGTAAAGCATAGTCTTAGAGAGTTGGTCAGAAAAACCATTTGTTGAAATGTCCATATTTCATCTGAAGGTGTTCTGAATAATTATTTGATCACCAACACGGACCAGAGTTTGTGCTTATTACAGAATTCCATTCTGCTGCCACCACAGAGATTCCTCGCACAGAGCTGCATGCAAATTTCAGTCATTGACAGTTTCCCTATACTTTACTTATTTTGACTTGAAAATGTTTCTATTGACAATGTTTAATAACCTCTTCATAATTTTTAATTCAGGTCTATACTTTGAAATGTTCTTGGCTGTGTTTGTAAAAAAACAAAAAAACGTACATTTTAGACGTCTTTAATTCGCTTCCACAGTGGTGTCCAGAGACATTGGCCTATGTATTAAAAACTCCTGAATGTCAGTTTTCCAAAAATATATATTTTTTACTCTTTCATTTTTAGATTTCAAAATATAAGCATTTAAAATGTGTCCTGTATTGTCGGTCCATCCTGTATAAACACATCCAAATTTACACAAGGAAAGTCATGCTCGTGCAACACAGTTTAACTAAGACAATTCAATACAAGGACTGTTTCAGACTATTATGACAGGCACCATAATACCTAAAAACAATGTAGGCTGTGCCATGCCACCCCACCCCACACATGCCATCTCTCCAAAACAAACGTATCTCTTTAAGAGCTCTCCTATGCCCTCTTGTGGACAGCAATCTAAAAGTTGTTTCGCAGTTTGAGGAAGGTACTGTTTTCGTGCTATTTGGGCTTTGAGGGATCTCGCTATACCAAACGTAGCGGAGGAGTTACAACTTCAAAAAGTGATAACGGTGTCGTCGTCTGAAGTGATGAACACATTGAAGAAGACACTGAAAGAGAGTACATGACGTGGGAAGCTGGAATAATAAGGATAATCGTCAACGATTTTTAGTGAGATTATTTGTTCGCAGGCATATTGTATCTGGTTGCAGATTATGAAATTGCATGATGCATCACGAAAGTGGCGTTATACAGTAATGCTGGCGAACAACACAAGCTGGTTTTAGGATACGGCTTTTTTTTTTTTTTTAGCATTTTGATTTTTTTTTTCATTTGCCAAGCCTTTTCAGCTCAACCACTTGTTGAAATAGCGAAATCTACGAAGACGAGGATATTTGAGTTTTGCGGGGATGAAGTGAAAACTCCTGTCCGCTAAGTTTGGGGAGCTGCTATTTCCCAGCAGCAAATTCGTAACTGCGCGAGAGGTTATTGATTAGAGAACACTATTTTTGACTAAGTTGACATTGTTTATGTTGGCTAACGTTACTGAATAAGCTTGCCAGCGTTTCAACACAGACGCTTCAACTGCAGCTAACTTCATGTGGTAGCATTATTACAGATATAGCTCTTCGTATAAAAATGTGCACAAAAAACAAACGCTGGTAAAAGTTGTGTTGGAGGTTTTCCTTGCTGTCAAAAATCTGTCAATGACAGGTTAGCCAGCTGAACAGTTAGCGTGCTAGCTCAGCGATTACAACTTTAGCCAGTTAGCAGGTCTCATGCTAGGATTGGTATTCCAGAACGTTTGGTTAACATTACGCTAACATTAGCTGCTTGACTGTCATTCCAAGTTGTGAGATAGTAAGCAAATGCTATGACTGCATTTAGTTTTAGCATATCGCACTTGTCTTCTTAGAATTAGTAGTTTTGTTTTCAGATTAATTGACTGAGATTGGTTCAACTTCTGTTGTAACTAGCTGTAGCTGGCTACCGAACACTGCTAACGCAGGCTTGTTAGCGTGAAAACTGTATTGGCTTAACAAGTTGTCCAATTAGCTAGGTAGGTGGTATTTCCACTTGGATTGTGTTTGATACTTTATCAGACGTATTAACAAAGCATAATATTTTTCGGATTTACTGGAGGTAAAGTGGCTTTTCTAGAAAGCTAACTTTAATTACTAAGTTTGTCGGAGCTGCGTCAACAGTTGCCCCTATATTTCTTTGCAGAGTCTTGGAGTTTTAGTTTGTTTTGCTGGCTGAGTAGCTACTTAGCTGGCTAGCTGATGTTTGTATTAGCTTGACAGCAAGTCAACCAACATCAGACGATTTTGGCATTATCAACACTGGAGAAATCTCTTGGCGAATCCTGACAATGGACGGTTGGTCATACTTGTGACTTGCGCAAACTTTGAACTTCTACTTCTGTCAAGTAAAGTTGTAAAACTCTGCGGCCCTCACAATGTCGGGATCCCCGAGCTCGAGTGGGTCAAACCCGAGGAAATTCAGCGAAAAGATAGCCCTTCACAATCAGAAACAAGCGGAGGAGACACGGGCCTTTGAGCAGCTTATGACGGACCTCACCGTTTCAAGGGTAAGTTGAGGCAGCTTGCTACCCAAAAGTTGGTTAAGGTGTAGCTGGACCTCGGTTTGAGATGACTCCAGACATTATTAAATTGTAACTTGGCGGGCTAGGTAATTTTCAACGCCAAACACTACATACCTGACAGGTTGCAATTATATAGAAACTCTTAACTTTGTGCCGCATGAGATTGTCAAACATGCCTAGGCAGTTGGGCTGATCTGTGTGGTCCAAAAAGTGGGCACTTGTCAAATTTTAAGATTCACACAAATTCTCACTCACATATTTTGCAACGATTCCAGGGCACTGTTTTACCATACCCTGTGGTGCTGTGCAGTGTGCAACTATGCATTTGAATAACTTTGTGTGTAGCATTACTGTATGCCCTTAGGTTTGTAATTGTAACACATTAAAATAACCACGGGTGTAATGTGAACAAGTTGCATACGTGATGGATAATGCCTAAACATTAGCAACAGAATCAAGTAACTGAACCGAATGACTTAAGAATGTAAATGTGCACACGAAAGCAGGCATTGTATTGAGTTGTGGCAGTTTGAAAGTGGTAATGGTTTATGATTAGATTTCCCTCAAATTTAAAGTTTGATCACAGTTATAAAGATCATGAAGGGCCGTGTCATATGGCCAGTCCCTGTGTTCAGAGGTCTTCCTCAGTTGCTCACCATTTCGTCTCGCTTGAGTAAGATTCTTGGCTGTCTGGACCGCTTGCAGAGAGAATGAATGAATGGTGTCTTTGTGTGTTTGGATTACAGTAACTTCCACTTGCAGTGACAGTGGCATTGGTTTTATTGTGGCTGTAGAAAAAAACAGCCTATATGGAATAATCTGTGCATGTGTGTAGAGCTGCACAATATATATGTGCCAAATATGGCAATACTGGGATAAACATATCTCAAAGCATGACTTATCTGCAGGTAATGATACAATTCTATAAGGTGCACTTTATTGCTCTAGCCTATTTGCCATTGATTATTTTCCACTAAAGCATAGGTGTACTATCTAGTGACTAGCAGAGAAGACAAAGCCGAAAGACATTAAAACTATATAAGTTTTAAATTCAATATATTTTCATGCACAGCCTCTGGGTCAGGTGCAGGGAGGTCGCAGGAAGTTATGTAACAAACTAGATGCACCGCATAGTGGTACATGGTATGACTGCCGCAGTGTGCTGTAAAGTTCAGCACAAAGTGAATAAAATATTTTTTCAGGATGCTGTTCACAGATAACGTACACCACATTTCTTGTCACAATCGGAAACGCCCTCAGCAGAGTTAGTTTGCTTTCATTTTCGGTGTTTAAAAAAAAAGTATAAAATGTAGCCAACAGAAAGGGACGTGACCTAATGTTTTTTAAGGGGGTCTTCCCAGAGAATATGGGGAAACAGGAATTGTGTTTCTGTACCTCTTATTGTAGTTATTAGCCAATATGTAATTTTTGGGAATTATAGCACCCCCTATAGAACAAAGTTTACGAAACATAGTGTACTTAAAGAGGCTGGAGTAGTGGCCCTACATTGGAAATTTGATGCGATAATGACTTTCTCGCGACCAAGATACTGCCAATTCAGATACAGTTTTCTCTAGGTGGCGCTACCCGCCAAATGACAATTAATGGGCTGAGTGTAAATGCCTTGTCGAGGCCAAGGACCTTGAACCTGTGTAGTCTGTTATTTGTGAACGATGCTGCTGTTGACAGTCAAATTTAAACCTGTGTTCTTGTCTCTCTTTTTTTTGTGAGTAAATCTGCTGTCTTGCAGCCTAATGGCCAGATGCTTGCGAAGACGTTTTTGCTGTCAGTCCCGCCTCCAGGTCACACTGATAACTGCTTTTTTTATCTTGTGAGCTGCATCCGTGTTGTCACTGGCTTGTGAGCTGTTCTACACCATTTGTGGTTAAGACTGCTGAGTGTCAAGGACACTGCACCAGCAAGGGCGGTTGGACTGTGTCTGTATTTTCTAGTTTTATCCACAGCTTGGATAAATAATCTTTTTGCACAATCTAGAGCAGCAGAAAGCATTTATCTCCTATATGCATGTGCACTTGTAAATGCAGGTATACAAATGCGCACACACAAGCGTATATGAAAGTATGCAGCAATGCACACACTAAAATAACATGTATGACCCGGTTTTCTTCACTGCTTGGTTACTAGGTGTGTGTGTGTGTGTGTGTGTGTGTGTCAAAGAGCCCCATAAAAGCGAGCTTTCAGCTTAGATTGGCCACAGCGAGCCCCTATCTGGCCTGCCTCCTGAGCCTCGGCCACACAAAGCCCTCCTTCACCACTGCCGGCCAGGAAGCATCCAGTGACAGCAGCACTACCTCTGCAGGGCCTGCTACTAGAGATTAGTGCTGGGGAGGGCACACACCCACAGGTGCGGGCAGCCTGACCTGTCCACAGGACCTGCTGCCCCACCCTGTCCCGTCATCTCGCCCTGTGCTCCGCGCACGGAAGGGACTCGGGGAGGCACACACACACACGTACAGTACATACGTACGTCCGCTTTGCCATTAGACAGAGGAACGCCAGCAGCATGCAAAAAATGACGTCAGGTGTGCGGGCGCTTGGTGGAACCGTTTCCGTTGGAATGTAAATTTGCCTTTGTGAGACAGAGAGAACGAAGAGTGCACTGGAAAGAGGTGTGGTTTGGTTGGTGAGGAAAGGTGAGGAGAGGAGGAGCGATGATGACTAACATTGACTAACGCTGCGCCATAATTATGTGGTTCAGTATGTGTTATCGTTGCACAGGTTTTATTGTTTGCATGCATTGTCCTGCAAAAGCAAAACATCAAGTGATTTTTTTAAGGCTGTAAATGCTCAGCTTTCTTGCCAGTTTGGGAAGGTGTGTCTCTCCTTGGTGTTAAGGTGTGTGTGTGTGTTTGTGTGTGTGCATACACGTGTGTGCGTATGCACGTGTGTGCGTGAGGAAGAGAGGGAGAGAACGCGTTGGACAGAGACAGACACAGACACACAAGTCCTTTTACTGTTAGGGGATGGGGTTTTACTGAGAGAGGGATGAGGCATGTTGAAACTCCATATTCCATCTGTCACTGTCTTGTAGCTGCACTGAATAAATGGAAGTCTACCACTCTTTACTGAACAGGTTGTATAAGCATAAAACCATTACATCACTCATTCACAGGTGAAGATGATGCCTTTGAATTAAAGGATGGGCTATTAGTAGTTTGTGTGTTATTTGTAGTGACCTGTCAGTGAATCATGTTTTCTTGTATTCTGTTTATGTCCATTCTAATTCATTTGTCATTATTTGCCCCTTAAAGCGGTCACAAAGTGGCCCATCGCTTATCCTTGCTGGACAAGCACTTCTTCCACTCGTGACTTAGAATAGAGTGCTCATGAAAACAGTTTAATATCACTACGCCTCTCTATTTCTGTCAACCCAGTAATCCACTGTTGCCATGGAAGGATTAACGCCATCAACAGCATGATACTCCCTCTCCACTCACAAAGCATATTGTGTAACATTATGTTGCTTTTGTTTTGAAAACTGGAGGCCTGACACAGATCTGTTTTGCCGGGGACAGTGACCTGTTGCTGACCAGTGCAAGGTTTTTTTTTATATATATATTTATTGGCTTTGTGAGAAATTGGTTAAGCCTAGGCACACCACACACACACACACACACACACACACACACACACACACACACCGTATGGGATCTTGTGTGAATGTGATAACTATGTCATTCCAAATGTGGGCCAACCTGTTGCCAGTCTGCAGCTTGATCAAAGACTTCAGTTGGCCTTATGTACGATACCGTTTTCAGAGCTAAATGAAATAATGCTACCCTTTATACTGTGTGACTTTTAGCTTATTTAGGCTAGGCCTATGTGCTGGTCTTTGCTCATGGTTTTGTTTTCTTGGTCATCCAAACAAAACAGTGATTTATGTTGTGAATCTCTAAAATATCCAGAATAAATAGAAGGGATTTTGGTGTGTGCTTTAGTATTGTCACTGGTGGGTGTAGTGGGTCAGTGTAGTAAGTCCACTGCTGTAAGTGTGTGTGCATTCAAGGCACTTGTAGCTTAGCAGATGCTTTCGTCTGCTTAACAAGGCTACACTTTAATCATACTAAGTGTAAAATGATCAATAAGTGTAAATCAATATGGTGTGTTGTATCTAAACGTGTGCAGCTCCATTGGTATTTCTGTAGCAGTAATGGCGCTCTCTCTCTCTGCTCCAGGGATGTAAACATACAGTATATTCAGCTGCATATATCATCTGTAGACCATCAGTGCCCCCAGACACACAGTAAGACAGGGTAGCATTAACAGTATGGTGCCGCACTTGGCTTTTAGGGGGCCTTGTGTTATGTAACCATCAGTGGGTGGGAATATGGTCAGCAGCAGCGGCAGACTCTTGTGGCCATTCACTGTGTAATAAGGGCCCTCGTCTGAGGTGTGCAAGGGTGCGAATGACGTCGCAAAGACCTATGGAGCATTAAGAGGCAGATCTTCCAGTTGTGCGGGCAGTGCTTGAAATGCTTAACGTGACGCTGGACATATGGTTCAGTGTCATAAACAAACGGCATGGATCAGGTCAGGTGCGGTTGGGAAGGTTTTTCTGTGTTGACCCTGTGGATTTGAGCAAGTTGAGTAAGTCCCATGCTGACCCTGTGCAGCCTGGCTCAAAACAAACAAGCTGCAAGCTGCCCTGTTTGGCTTTGCTGCAGTTTGCATGGTTTAGCCTCTTAACAAGTATGCCTGTAGTATTTACTCTGTTTATTTGGTCATTTTACTTTAATCGTGTCTCCACCCAAAAAGAACAGCTTGGCTTTAGCCTTAAGTGTTACAGCTAATGCTCTATTGTTTTGTTTGTTTGTTTGTTTGTTTTTTTGTAAAAGTCTTTAACACTGGCATTACCTGTACTCTCAGGTGACATGTGGACTGTTGGGCCAGAGTTAACCTCAGGACAGTCATTCACAGTTGACATTTGATAGTGGTAGTAGTATTTTTAAAATAAGATGGACAAAGTTAGCCAGTCTGAGCCTGAATGTCTGCGCTCACTCATAGAGGCCGAGACGGAGCGGCGGTGATGTCGGAGAGATTCATGGCTTTTCAGCGCGCACCACTTGAGGTTGATGGAGGGCCTGTCTTGTCGTCCACTCCAGGCAGTCGTCGGATTATGCAAGCTGTTGATGGGGCTGCTATTTTGCAGCCGGGTGTAAACGAGGGACCTAACGGGCATTGCCGCGTTGTGAGCTCATGTCTGGATGGGTCGGTTTATATGGAGCGTGCTTGTGTGTTTATGCGACATGTCAGCGATGATGGCTCATCCAGATGTCTGCCTGACATGGTTTAAATCGAGTGGCCCGATGGGTCTGGGCTCTGTGAACTGCTTTCGATAACATCTCCTGTCCCCATGGCAACCTGCTAGCCCTTTGGGGTGTTGGCATTTGTGACTAGTGACTGGGGTTGACACCTTGACGGCAGCTTGATGGATGCTGTGGCATTCACAAGACCTTTTGGGAAATCCTAAGTTGTGTTCAAAGTAACAAAAAGCAGAAATTTGGACTTATTTTTCCAAAGTTTGGAATAGTTACATGGCTTTGCTACTTTGGCAGAACCACCATTTTTATATTTCTTTGGATTAATTTCCTGCTGAGTTTCTGCACTGTTCATAAATTTCCTGGGAAGTAACAGAGAAAAAAGCCAGCATCACATCCAAAGCCAGGAGAAGACTTCTCTCGGGGTTGTGGAGATCTGTGTTGACACTGAGGAGGCTGTACTCTGACCGCTTCGGCTTGCTGCAGAAGGCTTTGATGGTGGCTCACATGTCAGTGACCTGGATTCGGAATGCGGTGGATGTTGGCCTCACCTCACCTGGAAATAATGTCACCCGCCACAGAGCATGATCCAGAATCTCTCACGGTGGCATGCCAGCATCTAGGCTACTCCAGGCGTAGGCCTAATCCATTTTAGTTGCCGTTTTCGTTGCCCAGTCGCAAGTGTAAATATATGACCTACTCTGCTCTCGCCTTCACTAGAGAGTGGTACTCTCCTGATTTGTTTTGTGCTTTGTTCTACCGCTACATCTGCTGAAGTACACATGAATACTAGTGCTGTTTCCTGTCTGTGGCTGCATGTTGTAGCTGAAATAACCTTCATTACCTTTATTTGCTCCTGATTCTTCTATGAATAGCATAGACAAGTTGTGCTTTTCTTACTTACTTTCAAATGTTCAAAACTGTGGAAGTCTTTCCTGCATTGCCTGAATCCTGAGGCAAACACACCCTGCATTAAAGCAACACCGTCGTTTTTTTTTTTTTACCTTAAAATAATGTTTCCAAAATTGTTTCAGTGTTTCATCAACTCATAACAGGGTGAACGACGCCACTTCTAAATTCGCTTTGCGTCCCTCCATGGAATATAACCGCACTGTGCAAGTCTGTGGAAGCAGGTCGCTCTGATCTGTAGGTTAAAAGAGACATAAAAAAGGCAATTCTGCTTCCAACTTGTAGGGTGACTGAAGATGAAAAGTGCTTTAGTGTTGTTTCAAGCAAGCTACTGTGGGGATGGGCACCAAAGGCACTAGTACTACTACTCCGTGCATGCAGGGCTATGTTGTGGGAGAGTGCAGTGTGCCAACCTGCCCCCAAAGAATTCAGCAGCTCAGCCGCCTCTCCCTGTTGCCTCTTGCTCGTCTCCCACTAATGCATGTGAGATCTGTGGATCTGTAACTTCAAAAGGAGCAAAGGGGCACATCAACAGTCATCCGTGCAGAACCGAAGCCAGTAAAACTAACATTCTCTTAGAAGCGTTATTGTTTCTCGGTGAGAATCAGCCTTCCCATGGAAATTCACTGGGGGTCTGAACTGAACAGTAGCGTGAAAGAAACCTCAGAAGGTTAGCCCCGTTTTTTATGTCAACTTCATGCTGACTGCGCTCTGCCCTCATAACATTCTTTTTCATCTCGAAAACACAAAGAAATGAAAGGATGCCAAAAGCTGGCTTTCGTTTTTTTTTCCTTTTTACTGTGGTAATTTTGTGGTGATTATAACCCAGAACCCTGCTTGCTGAGGAGACAGGGGGCTGGTACACAGCACTGGGGAGGGGGCAGGCTGACGGGAAGGGCTGTGGGAAGCGTTGTGTTTTTACAACAGGGGCCTGAACTATGGACCCGCTCTAAAACAGCTAATGGTCAGGGTTTGTGTTTATGTTTTCTAGCAGGTTGATCTGTTATAATCTTCACAAAAAAGAACATCACCATACATGAATATATACAAAAAAATCTTCATACAGTTAATGGGCAAAAAAGAAGTGATTTGAAGTGATTGTCTTCTCTCTTTCTCTCTCTCCCCCTTTCTCTGTGTTTGTGTGAGTGTGTAAGTAGTCCTGTTAGAAAGATGTGGCGCGTTGAAACCCATTGAGGTCAGTCTTTGAGATTCAAATTTTGTCCTTTGGCCGGTGTGGGGAAAGGCAGCGTGCTCATTTGAGTATTGCTGATGCGGGGTGATAATTGACACTGTTTACCTTAGTACCGGGAACAGAGGACGCCCCTGTTACCTGCCTGCCAGGCTGCCCAGCACCTGCTATGCTTTGCATCACTGGCCCACAGGGGAGACCCTTCTGCAGGCGTTCACCCAAACAACAGCGGTTTTCTCTGCCGTCACCCTATTACAAAGCGACTGATCCAGGTGTGCTCTTAGTCTGATGTTGGTCTCGTGTGACAAGTGTAATTCGCCACTTCGCGACACTGTTCATTCCATCAGGAGCTTGCATGAAGTGAATATGGTTATGAATGCAGAAACCTGTACGATGCCTACCCCATCCAAAAAAAAAAGTTTGGTGTTCTCTGTGAAAAAGAGACACACAGAGAGATGGGACCTGGATGTTGGTATATTTGTTCAGTTGTTAAAAATGCACTGCTTTTTTTAAAGGTCTGCTATTGCTATTTTTGTTGCCCTAAATCTGTATTTAGAACTGCTGCTGTTTGCACTAATGCACTATTTTTTGCTACAGTTGCAACGGAATCTAGTTTTGATCCAGTTTTAATTTGTGCTGTGTGTGGTGTATAACCTAGATGACTAATAAAGCCAGGGTCTGAAGTCTAGGCCTAAATTTAGAACTGTAATAAACTGAATGTTGTTGGTGAAAGCGACAGGTGTTTTGGTTAAGCTTTGGTTAACAGAACCAAGAGGCTTTGCTGAAGACAGTTGATGTATACTCTTGGTGTACATTTTTTATGTCATCACTGAGTGAGTGGGTGTGTTTGACTTTTCTATTTAGCCACCAAACAAAGTACCTCCTAGCCGTGTTATGAAAATGAACTCTTGTACAGGCCTTCATTATATGGGTGTGGTGGCGGATGCTGCTGCATTGGGCTGCTGAGTAATTATCTTCTGCTGGCTCTCCCAGGTGCAGTTCCAGAAACTTCAGCAGCTGCGTCTCTCCCAAGGTCGGGCCCAGTACTACGGGGGCTCCCTGCCCAACGTCAACCAGATCGGCAACACCAATGCAGAGTTCCAGGTGAGTCCCACCTCTCCTGAGTGACTGAAGCACCCTACACACACACACACACACACACACACACACACACACACACACACACACACACACTGGTGTTCCTCACCCTTTGGGTCGTGACCTAAATTTGCATGTTCTCGAAAAGGTTGCAAGACCCATTTTATTCGGCTGATAATAATTCATGCTGGTTATTCATTATTGGGTCATGACTGAGCTGTCATCTGAAAATTTGGGTCATGAAGCAAAAAAAGGTTGAGAAGCATAGATCATAGATGTCGTTTGTCGTGTCATAGATGTGGTTTGTGAGTTGTAAATGTGATCAGATGTTTGATGCACCCAGTGTTGTTCACAGTTTCATCATCACTGCTGTTGTCATTGCTTGTTCCCTCCCACATTGTTCCTGGCTGATGCAGATTGATTTGGCTGCTGCTTGCCAGCCATTAAAATCCCTCAACACAGACATTACAACACCAGATCCAGGCCAAATAGAACCCCTGTATCACTCCACCAAACACTGCTTCTCTTGTCCCCTCCTCTCCCTCAGAACTCTGTAGAGAGACACACACACACACACACACACACACACACTTAATGACTGAACTAAACAACATTTCTCTCATGTCCCTGTCTCCCTCTCCCTCTCTCTCTCAATCTCCCTCTCTCTCTCTCTCTCTTTCACACACACACACACACACACACACACACACACAGTCTCCTGCTCTTCCCTCTCCTTGTTCCCCATCCCACTATGCTGACCCACAGCTGCATGTTTGTCCGAGGCCCTCGGTAACCTTGACAGGGGAAGTGTGTGTGCCAAGCGCCGTGAGGAAGATGTGGGTGGGAGCAACATTGAAAGGGCCGAGTGGGATGTGTGAGTGTGTGTGAATGTGTGTGTGAGAGTGTGTGTGTGTGAATGTGTGTGTGTGTGTGTGTATGTGTGTGAATGTGTGGTGCAGAAAAAGGCCAGGGGTTTGTTGGGAGTGGAGAGGAGGATTAGTCAGCTCTGTTACCTCCAGAGGCGAGCGCTGCGCTGTAGGGGCCGGGGGTTAGATCATTCCCACCACTTAAGACCGGCCCCTGGGATGAGGCAGATGGCCCACTGCACTTAGAGACTGGAGACTGAGAAAGAGAGACGGAGAGCGAAAAAAAAGAGAAAGGAAAGAAGATTGATTGTGAAGAGTGTGTTTGTGTTCATGAATGTGTTTGTGTGGGTGGAGAAGATGCTTAGGTCAAAGCAGTGGTAATGGGAGAGAGATAAACAGGTGGTACAGTTGCAGAGACAGAAATGTGGAGTGGAGTGGCAAAGGCTTGTCAGTAGAGGAGGCGGTGTGTGTGTGTGTGTGTGGGGGGGGGGGGGGGGGGGGGCGGTGTTGGTGCAGAGGCACACAGAAAAGAAAAGACAAAATCAGCAAAGAGGCAAAGAAAGTAAGAGATACAACAGAGGCACAGGCGGAAAGAGAGAAGAAGGGAGCAAGTAATCAGGCGGGGGGGCAGGGGGGGGCACATGAGGCGTATCCGTTCTCAGGCCGCCCGGTCTGGCTACTGGTCTGCAGGGGGTTAGGTGAGCATGGCGTGGGTGGGGTGGGGTGGGTCGAAGAAAGCCTCCATTGAGGCGACGCAGTGATCCCTAGATCCCCTCCTCCCGGAGGTCCAGAAACCCAACCCTGTCTCGGTCTGAGCCAAGAGGCGAAGGGGACTCCCAGCCTGGAAGGCAGCGACACGGGGGAGGGAGGGAGGGATGGAGGGAGGGGGCCGGGTTGGGTGCTGCTAATTGGTTTGTTGGGGTTAGCCTAGCTTAGTGGGGGGACCCTCCCCTGTAATGACTGTCTAGTCGGGGATCCCGCACATGTCCCGTCATGATTAAACCTGCTGAAACAAACTGACGTCCTCGACAAGTAAGTAGAAATAGTGGTTAAAAAAATGGCAGATGTAGTACATAGCTGAACATAAACGTTGCCTCTCTATAACATTGCCAGTCTTGAAACTAGTGACTGAATGCTGTTTTTGTAGTTTTAAACGCTGGGTAAAGCATTCACCCCCTTGCCTGTTGCTGTGACTCAGTCCACCTCGGCTTGGTGTAGCCATAACTGCTCAGCACAGTGAACCGGACTCTTTCACTTTGTTTCACTTTGTGCAATGACTTTGGATACTCTCAGTAGGCATATGTTACTTTCAAGTGGCAGGATACTTTGTGAATTTAAAAGCCATTAGGCCAGTTTTTTAATCTATTGCTACCTGATAGCAGCATACACACAAAAATGCTCACATGCAACATTAAAGCCTTTAGCCCTCCCACCGAGCTCCATAGGCCTCCCTCTATTCGCTGATTGGTTGCTAGAGTTTCTAGTTGCAGAATGTGAAGCCTTCCATAAGTTTCCTGATGTAGTTCTGCAGCAAAATACAATGCTGATGAAAGGCTACGGTGGTGGCTAGCCTGACTAACAAGTGGCAGTGTAATAATGGCTTGACTTTTAATCTGCCTCACCCTTCTTCTGATCTGTCTTTTCACTGCACATGGATATCCTCCAGTACTATTGTGTCTGTGTATATGTGTGTGTGTCTATATATGTGTGTATGTGTATATGTGTGTGTGTGTATATGTGTATATGTGTGTGTATATGTGTCTCTGTGAGTGTGTGTGTGTGAGTGTCTGTGTGTCTGTGTCTCTGTGTGAATGTGTCTGTGTGTGTCTCTGTGTGTTTTCCTGACTGGTGTTGTCTCTGTCGGTAGGGTCCGTTCCCGTCGGGGCTGGACTCCATGCGGGGCACGCGGCACCACGGCCTGGTGGAGAGAGTCCAGCGCGAGCGCAACCGCATCAACTCGCCCCACCGCAGACCCCTGGACAAGCACGGCCGGCAGATATCCTTCACTGTGCAGTACACACACTCACACACACCAGTATATGGAGTAGAGGATTTTATTGATGCTTACATTTCACAAAAATTGCACAAAAAGGCAGACATACATGTGGGCGAACACAGACACACACACAGACACACACACAGACACACACACAGACACACACACAGACACACACACAGACACACACACACAGACACACACACACAGACACACACACACAGACACACACACACAGACACACACACACAGACACACACACACAGACACACACACAGACACACACACAGACAAACACACACACTGGAAGTGATGCATAAGCAAGATGTGAACCACAGAATATGTGGGTCTGCTTTTCTTTTTCTCTCACTGCGTGGCCAGATTGTGTTTGTGTGTTTGCTCATAGGTTGATAATGTTTTTGAGTGTGTGTTTATGTGTGTCTTTGCTCGTAGGTGGTTAATGTTTCTGAATGTGTGTGTGTGTTTATGTATGTGTGTGTGTTTGCTCGTAGTTGGTTAATGTTTCTGAATGTGTGTGTTTATGTGTGTGTGTTTGCTTGTAGGTGGTGAGTGTTTTTGAATGTGTGTGTGTGTGTGTGTGTGTGTGTGTGTGTGTGTGTGTTTGCTCGCTCGTAGGTGGTTAGTGGTTTTAAGAGTGTGTGTGTGCATGTGTGTGTGTGTGCGTGCATATGCACATGCAGTGACCTTTGCTCACGTGGGCTGCAGCTGCTGAGGCCCAGGGCAGAGAGAGCTTGTGGCGTGTGGAGGCAGCGGACAGTGTGGAGCGCTACTGCATGACCACTACACAACACAAGCAGCGCTCCTAGTCTTTGTCCAGTCAGCACAGCTCTGTGTGTCTGTGTGTGTCTGTGTGTGTCTGTGTGTCTGAACGAGAAGGAGAAAATCAGTATTCATGCATAAACAGACCTGAGCTAACAGAATAAACAGCATAAACAGACCTAACTGAGTGGAACTATATTGGTGTATGTCTAGTCCACCGCTGTGTTTATCTGTGCATGTGTGTTTGTGTGCGTGCGTGTGTGTGTGTCTGTGTGTGTGTGTGTGTGTGTGTGTGTAGGCACGTGCAAGGCCTGTGTGGGCAGAAATGCGAGTTGAGCTTGTGTCATCACTTAGAGTGTGTGCGTGTGTGTGTGTGTGTGTGTGTGTGCACGTGCACGTGCGTGCGTGCGTGCGTGCGTGCGTGCGTGCATGCGTGTGTGTCTATAGACGTAGACAGAGAGGCATGTCATTAGTGTGCAGTGAGAAGTATCTCTCGGCTCCCCTCCTCCTCCTCCTCCCCCACCTCTTCCTCTTCCTCTTCCTCAGCACTGCTGGCACGGGGCAGCTGAGTGCCGCCGAGGAGTGAACCCAGCTTCCGTAATGGCACCGTGTGCTGAGGTTGGGAGCTATAGGGTTGCATGCAGGTCAGTGTGTTTACGGTGAACTCCTTGGCCCCTCGCGCTGTTTTGGTTCAGCGGGGTTGTCCTGTTGTGTGAGAGAGGGCAAGGGAGAGGCGAGGGATCTTAGAACACATTGGTGAAGGGAGGAAGAGATTTATGGTCAGAGAGAGAGAGTGTGTGTGTATGTCTGTGTGTGTGTGAGGAAGAGAGAGAGTTACAGGAGTGTTATGTAAGGGCTCTTCGGGTGACATCAGCCTATCTGGCAGGGTGTAATCCTCAGCTCTGGGCAGCTAGCCTTACAACACTGCCTGCTGTGTGTGTGTGTGTGTGTGAGAGAGAGTGTGTGTGTGTGTGGGAGAGAGAGAGTGTGTGTGTGTGTGTGTTAATGCATGACCTGCAGCCTACCTGATTGTCTTATGAATGCATGTTTGTGCTTGTATATATGTTGGCGCAATTTCTGCAATTAGCTTGACACACTGCTGTGTGTATATGCATGACACAACAGGCATCCTGACACTCCGTAATGGAGATAGTTGAAGGTGTGAGACCTCTAGACACACACACACACACAAACACACACACACACAAAGCACACTTCAGTTGCAGCAGCGAGATTTTTTGTATTTAACAATTTGGTGTTTCTCTAAGCTGCACTTTAGGTGAAGTAAGTCATTTGCACAATTGCACTATAACAAACATTCACAGTTTAATTGTTCAGTCATCACACACACACACACACACACACACACACACACAGCTGCAGTGTGCAGTGCACATGACTCACTGGTGTTATTAGTCCTTGTTAGCAGCTTGTCACAGACCAGTGTGAGTGGTGTTGTGGGATGTATGCCCTGTGTGGCAGTTACTTTCTCTCCTTTACTCACATACACACACACACACACACACACACACACGGATATGCGTAGATGTTTCACACTTATGCATATATTCTCATGCAGTACTAGACTAAATAGGAGGAGCTGGAACAATCTGCAGTTGGGATTCACGTGTGTGAGTGTGTGAGTGCGAGCAGGCGAGCGTGTGTGCGTGCGCACATGTTTACATGTGCACAATGTAAACACACTTTGGCAGCTTTGCAACCTGGCGCTGTAGGACATTGGACCTCTGTGTGAATGAACACACACACACACACACACACACTCGGCGAGTGCCTTTAAGAATATGGGTCCTCTCGGCTTATCGAAGTCAAGTCTGTTTTCTCGTATTTTCCCCCAAAGAGACCAGATGTCTTCAACAGCCCAGTTGTGTGTCTGGCAAATCACTTTAACCAAAGCAGCCAAGATTACAGAGCCCGTGAGTCACACACGGTGTTGCTCTTAGCTAACACACACACAAGAATTACACAACCCCTGTCTCTCGCCACACATCGTGCATGCATGCGGTCAGACAAGGTGTGTTAGACACGCCGTAACACACATCGGCCTACACTTGGTTGGGATTAAACGGCCTGTGACACACATGCACAGCTTGTATAACCTACATAGACATGCCGCTACACACACATTTTCACACAGCTGCAATATGTAGGAGAACACATGGATTCACATATGTATGCGTGCACACACACACACACACACACACACACACACACACACACACACACACACACACACACGGAGAAACGAGTTAATGTGAGCTGGAACAATAACAATCCTTGAAAGAACAGAAACACAAGCAGAGTGTTATGTATTTGTTGGGCTTTGTAAGAGTCTTCTGTGTGCATCTCACGTGATTGTGTGTGTAGCAGTGATGGTGGTGGTGGTGTTGTTGTTGTTGTAGGGTAATGGATGAAATATAATTTGGTGATGGTGATTACTCTCAGGAAGCCTATAAATATAAGCCCATCAGAAGTAATGGGTTTACTGCGCAGGTCACGGCCGTGTGTGTGTGTGTGTGTGTGTGTGTGTGTCTTTGTGTGTGTGTGTGTGTGTGTGTGTGGTGGGGGCTCATTAACTTGGAGGAAATGGCCCACACAATTTAAGCCCTCTGGTACTTACACAGAGACATGATTGTCATCATCTCCTCTGCTCTCCTCTCTCTTTCTTTCTCCTCATTCTCTTTTCTGGTGTGGTTAAAATACCCTCGATACACACATGGATAGATACACACACACACACACACACACACACACTCAAGCACAATCACTCCCTCAACCCACCTTTCCTTGTGCTGTCTGGTCTCCCTCAGGCACCATGGACACGCTGGGCTTACACAAACATGCACTCACACACACCACTGCCTCATACCCTCTCGTGTGTGTGTGTGTGTGTGTGTGTGTGTGTGTGTGTGTGTGTGTGTGTGTGTGTGTGTGTGTCTTGCCCCCAGGCCAGCGGTTTGTAGTTTATATCTGTGGCTTAGCAGCGCCAGTCTGAGCCCTCCTGTGTAAACCTGTTCAGCTGGATCTCCGCATTAGTTCCCGCTCAACTGCCGACAGCCAATTAGAGGCCTGCAGCTCTGGGAAAGCGTTTGATTGTTGTTCTCTTGTGCTCTCTCTCTCTCTCTCTTTCTCTCTCTCTCTCTCTCTCTCGCTCTTGCTCTCTCTCTGTTTTACTGTCTTTCACTCTCTCTCTTACTGTCTTTCCCTCTCTCTCTCTCTCTTGCTGGCTCTTTTCTCTCTGTTGCTTTCTGTCTCTTTTTTTTTGTCTTTCAGTGTGCTGTTATTATTATGTCACTTTATATGTGTCACTCCTGAGACTGATGCAATTATTGCATAGCTGTTTCATCATGTGCGAGAAACAAGAACGCACCTATTAAATTTTAGAAAACAAAGTTGTCTTTCAGTAAGACACAAGGAGACATGCTTTCTGTCTCTGGTGGGGTGGGGGGGGGGGGGGCGGTATTTAGGGGTCAGTAACTGGGCTATTGTTTTGGTGCTGTTTTGATCGCTCCACAGACCTGCTTATTTTGGCAACAGAAGGAAAGCAGGTCGGTGAGAGGGAAAGAGAGGGTGAGCTGGAGTCTCTTCCTCTGCCCTGCCCCCCCGTCTTGCTCTGTGAGGGAGGGGGAGTGGGGGGTGGTCTGTGTTCGGTTGGGGGGTTGTGGTGCAGATCATAAGGCAGGTCAGGTTATGGAAGCTGTGAACTCCCAGCATCCTCGGAGGGGCTGACCCGACCTAGAAGAGTGATCCCACAGGTTAGCCACAACGAGCTCCCAAGCTGCCGAGGATCAGGTCATATCTGCTCAATCAGTGAGATGCTAAACCCTTAATGTACACACACACACCACACACACACACACACACACACACACACACACACCTCAGAGCTGCTGCATTCTTCCGGGAACTTGTCTCAAATTTAAATAGAACTCAGAAAATGTCAGGACACTTGTGAGAACAAAAGCTGTGCTGGCTCATTTGTGGTTGTGCATGTGTAGAATGTTATGGTATGTGAAAATGTATGGCTATGATGTTTGTTTACATACAGTCCTTAAAGGGGTTTCCTTAACTCTGCCTCACATGGAAAGCTCTCCATATAGCTCTGTCTACCTGTCGCCTCCACCAGACAACAACTGGCGAAGGTAAGTCTCCTCTCTAAAGTGATCTTTTTGTGTGTGTGTGTGTGAGTGTGTGTATGTGTGTGTGTGTTTCTTTTTTTTTTCAGCACATTTACAATTTAACACTCCCTCCTCCCTCCCCTTACGTCGACCTGTTACACAAGCCAAATGGCACAAGAGCGTTTCCATGTACGTAACCTGCAGTCATTTCCCCCAGCGCAGCTGATAAGCGCAGTGAGGTCAGCCACAGAGACGGACGGAACCACTCTGCTCGGCTCGGCTCCTCTCCGCTCTGCTCTTACCCAAAGGGCCTTCACAGGAACCATATACGTGCTACACCTCCTAATTATACTGCACATACGTTTCTATATCCTATTCAACCATACATGCTGTGCATCCTACTGCCAGTAAACAAGCCAGCCATGGTACTTTTCATGAAACATATTTTTTTGTGTTCTTTTGGCTTTTTTTGCCTAAAGATGCCAGTGGATGTTTTTGGTTAAACAGCCGTAGCAAGGATATTCGCGCAGTCAATTACTGCCACCCTCCTCTCTCTGTCTCTGTCTTTGCTCTGTCAATGTTTCTCTGTCTCTCTGTTGGCCTACCCTGCCAATGTCCACTGCAAAACCACAATTGCTCAAGCAGCTGATCCTCTTCAACAAACAACAAACATAAAATCAGCTGAAGACCAGTGCTGGTTGCATCTGCAGTAAAAACAGGACTGGTTTGCAGGAGCCAAGCAAAACAAACAGAGTCCCTCTGAATGAGTGGAGGCCCTGGAGGGGCTGCTCAACATGTTCTGCCTGTGCACACACACACACACACACACACACACACACAAACACACAAGATCCTTGGGAAACTTTTAGAGATTGTACAACCCCCCCCCCCCCCCACACACACACACACACACACACACACAAAGGAACACACAACTTATTCACAAGGGAACACACTTACTCATTCACTCACTCAAGCTTAGTTTATACCCGCTGTGTCTGTCATGGCGCACAACATTGTGACATCACCGATGCGCCCAACCCTTTCATACTGGTGCTCGACACAGGCTCCAGTCTTCTCCTAATCAGAGGTGTCATAATGCCACAGGAGTCAAACAGTTCTAAAAACCTTGCTTTTCAGAGGAGTGAAACATGAGTGAATTGCAGGTTTACATCTTGATCTGGGAATTAAACTGGATAAATCCAAAACGTTTCAGGTCAGTGTGTGTATTTATGATGGTAGGGCGATAAGATAAGGCAAAATTAGTAAGCCTAATAAACAAATCGCAGGCTTGCACCCATGTTGGTTTGTGGATAAAACTGAATAAATCCTAAATGTTTCTGGTTAGTGTTTGTATTGTGAGGATCAAGCAGTATTAGTCTACTTATGTTGAGTGTTTTTATCAGGAGGGCATGTTAGGCTGGTAGTTACTAGGCTAAAGTTAG
>CM059280.1:17962782-17992782 GCA_030347295.1 Setipinna tenuifilis | reverse complement strand
GAGAGGGGGAAGTGGAGAAGGAGAGAGTTGGCACTACCATGATTTTTTTTTGAGAATGATGTGAGCGGACATGGAAACTTGCCTGGTCTCTGCCAACTCTCTCAGCAGTGCAAGTCCCCTCTGCATACCATGGCATGTATGACTAAGTGCTCCCTTCAGCAGCAGCAGCGAGCCTTTATCCCTGCCACAGCGCCAGTCTGTTGTTGCTTCCCTCACTCTCACTCTCACTCTCCTCGGGGCATAAATGCTTGTTTTTTTTATTCTGCTATTCTTTTTTTCTGCCCCTTTTTTCCTCTGTAATAATAGTGCTTTTTTTTTTCAAGGAAAAACTACACAGATGCCAGCATGCCTTCTCCGTCAGGTCAACGAGGGTCAAATGTTTCCTTTAATCCGTCAGAGCCATTAAAGCTGGTGCTCACAAGTCATCCGATGCACAGAGCGATGGCACAGACACTCAAGGCAGTGTGTGTGTGTGTGTGTGTGTGTGTGTGTGTGTGTGTGTGTGTGTGTGTTCAGACCACAGTGCTGGGGGATGGAACGGCATGTGCGATTTTTGCAGTGGGCGATCGGGCATGAAAAATTCCCATTTCAGCATTATTGAGGAGTCCGCCGTAACATGTCGCAGTTTATGGCCCAAAAAACGCCCCCAGAGGGGTCTGTCTGAGAGCAGGACATTCCCAATTTTATGGCCCTGGACAGAACACAATGAGAAAATCTGATCATAGCGCTGCCTCCAGCCAAGAAGAATGAAGAACAAGAATCGAGCTTGACCACAATACACAACTTGGGCAATAATATAGCCACAGTGTGTGTGCTTCGTGCAGTGTGTGGGTTTCAGCACCGCTGTGGATGACTGCGAAGTACACAGTACACAGATGTTGGGTTTATTCAGAAATGTGTGTACACATTTCCTCAGTGTGTTTGTAAATACTACACATTATTTTTCGTGAAGTTACTTAGTTTAAAAACTTTGTTTTGAGATTACTAGATTGCATTGAAAGCATTTCAGTCCTTTCAGATTTTAAAAGTGGCTCTGGCTAAACTCCTGCTTACCAGGCTTTGGCCAAACACACATTTCGAGTACTGTTGTCTCTGCCTTCAGTACTCAGTGTTATAATTACTGAGGTATCATGTCTAAATAAAGTGGGTAGCCTTGCAGATTTGGCTGCAGTCAAAAAAGCCAGGATGCAACAATGTGAGCAAGAAAATATCCCCATTGGAATTCACACACAGCTGCAAAATGCTGACAAGGGGGGAAAAAAAAGAAAAACAAAGAATCCTCTAAAGTTCATTCATGAGTGCTGGGTCTCATTTCCTGAAGGACACCAATACTTCCGTGAGAATCCTCTTCAGAACTCCCTCAGCTCCACTCTCCTCCACACTGCTCTGTCTGCTGTTGGGAGGGAACATATCACAGACACTAGGGTCTAACCCAAGCAACAGATCCAGAGCACCACAGCCTGTCCTCCACAGGACCTTTCCCATGCTAACAGGCGAGAGTTGGCCCTGAGCGCTCTTCCTGAGGACAGGGAGGAGGGGGGGGGGGGGGTTACTTAACTTGGCAGTGGATGCCATGTCTGTACCATCATTGGTATGAAGCTGAGGTTATTTTGCAGGAGCCGGAGATAACATTGCAGTGTGCATGGCTTTGAATAAGAGGATTAGTCCTCTGGAGATAAAACTAAGGTCTGTAGGCTGCAAGGGATAGGGACTATAACTGGAACTTGTTTAAGCCAAGGGCCTGATGAAACATGCATTTGTGCTTCTCAGAAGTGGAGTGTTTCCAGGATCTAAATAGGAACCTGAAGACTGCTGTGGATGCATCTTAATTTTAAGTGTATGGGAGCTTGATCACTGTTCAGGCTGTATCTGAAATCTTGGTATGCTGTAGCAAGATGACTGCACAGGCTGTATCTCAAGTCCTAGTATGCTAGAACAAGATGACTGTGTAGCCTGTATCTGAAGTCTTAGTACGCTACAGCAAGATGACTGAGCAGGCTGTATCTGAAGTCTTAGTATACTAGATCTAGATGTCTGCACAGGCTGTATCTAAAGTCTTAGTATACTAGATCTAGATGTCTGCACAGGCTGTATCTAAAGTCTTGGTATACTACAACAAGACGACTGCACAGGCTGTGTCTGAAGTTAAAGTGTGCAGTCTTAGTTTTTAGTCTGTGGGAGTACAAGGCCGGCGCTGAGGTTTTTAGTGTGTACAGCCCAGAGGAGGTCATGTCGGGGATGGGAAGTGCTGTTGTTGAAAAAGGCAGCCCAACAAAGATGGCTGTGGTGTTTGTGTTGGCCAGCTCCAGTGAGTTTTGTTTTGGTGTGCCCCAGTGCTCCTCTTGTGAAGGCGCCCGTAGCTCTGTGGTGTGTGAGTGTGTGTGTGTGTGTGAATAGTCTAAGCAGGAGCTGTCTAGGCCCCTAATGTGTGTGTGTGTTTCTCTGCTTCTGCCCAGAACCTCTGTCCATCACCCAGTGAGAGGGTGAACTGGAGTTTACACAAAGAAAACAGGATGAATGTGAAACACCTATAAACACAATCGCATACACATGTCTTCTGGCGTACACATAACTGGCCTTCAACATAATATGCCCCTGAGAACTTGGCTGTCTGCTGTTACCCAACAGAATTGTCTTTCTCTCACACACGCTCACTTATACATACACACTCACTCTCTCTCTCTCTTTCTCTTTCTCTCTCTCTCTCTCTCTCTCTCTCTCACACACACACACACACACACAATCACTCTGTATGAGCAGCACTTACTCTTGCATGTCCTTGGTGAAGAGATCTGTTTTCTTGATGTATTGGGTCCAGTTCTCACACACACACACACACAGACACACACAGACACAGCTTTCTCTTTAGCCATGAGACTCAGACAATTGCCACTTCCAAAGCATGTGTCGGTATTTACACACAGACACACAGGTATATACACCCAGTAGCTCCTCTCTTCTCTTCTCTTCGCACTCCTCTTCTCAGCTTCCTCTCTTCCCCCCTGCTGTCTCAGCCCCATACTAACCCTGCCGGGGGTCTGATCAATGCGTCTGGAGTCTGGTGAGTCCCATAGTAAAACTCTAATGTCTTCCCTCCCTCCTCTTCCTCCTCCTCCTCCTCCTCCTCCTCCTCTTCCTGAAGGGAGCAGCAGCCGTGGACTGAAGAGAAACGACCCGGATTTAGATTAATATCCCAACTCAACAGGTGACCTTTTGGCATCGGACCTTCTTCTCCTTCTCTTTTGTCTCCACACAGATCAACCGCTCTGATGCTCCTAACCCTTTCGTTTCATTTTTTAAAACAAAAAAACAATCCTTTCTTTAATCTCTTGGAGTCCTATCTTTTTTTCCTTCAACCTAAACAAATAAAATGAAAATGTCCTTCCTTTTTTTTTAAAAAAGGTCAAGCAACTGACCTAGTAATGAAGCCACTGACATGGCTGTCTGTCTTTGCTGCGATGCATCACAACCTCTCCTTCTTCTTCCTCAGATCTTCCTTTAGTAGGTGTCTGGACTGCTGTGGTAAGGCAGTCCGCAATCAGTCGACTAATCGAAGACAATTTTTCTCCTTCATTTTCCACTAACCTCTTTCTAACTCCCAAGGCACGCTTCCACTTATTATTCATATCTTGCTGATATGGCAGTGTGGAGTTTTCTAGTGCAAGGTACAACAATCTCTTATAAACGGCAGTTATCAATCTGCCATATAAACCCAGATTTTTATCAATCAACTGTATAATTTGCATCTTGTAGCCATCTTTGGGTTGCATATGAAGCCAGAATTAGGCCCTGGATTAGTCAGGGGTGGGCTGGGGTGGACTGGGGGTGACTTGGAGGAGTTGAGCAGCGAAGCTTGACCTTCTGGGACGGAGACGCAGCTAGTGAAGCAGGAAGAGTAGAAGAGGTCTTCAGAGGGAGCTGAAGCAGGGGAAGAGGGGAGAGAGAAGGTCAGAGGGAGGAATAGAGGAGGGTACTCTCTCAGACAACAGGGTTTGGATGTGAGAATGGCCTTTTTATGCTGTGATTCAGACCACTCATGCTCTCTCTCTCTCTCTCGCTTTTTGTTCTTCTCTCACTCCCCCCACCTCTATCTTTGCAACTCTCTCTCCCCCTTTCCTCTCACTCTAATTCTCCCTCCCTACCCCTCTCACACTTTCTCTCCCCCTTCCCTCTCTGTCTAACTCTATTCTTTCACTCTCTCTCCCTCCCTCCTCCTTTTTCTTTCTCACCCCCCCCCTCTCCCTTTTCCGTTTTCCCCTCTCCCCCTCCCTCTCTTTTTTTTTCTCTTGTCAGGACTAACTCGGACTCAGCCCTCCACACCAGCGCTATGAGTCCCAACCCACAGGACCCATTTGGCATGAACCAGCAGATGGCCCGTGGGCCCCCACAGCGCAACGGTGAGACCACACACACGCGCACACACACACACACACACTCCGAGACTCAAGCTGGCTCATCTTCAATAACCAATAGCCCATACACACGCACACACACAAACACACACACACACACACACACACACACACATCTTTTCCACTTGTAAGTTGATGTGTGCATATGCAAATACACACAGAAAGGTAGTGAGATTCAGTGTAGGTGCTGGCATTTGGCCACCACAAGCCAGTCAATAAAACTGGAAAAATTGAATAATATGTAGTAAATTGCTAAAATGGTAACTCAATGTATGTAATGGATGTTTTCATGAGTGCGTTTTACTGTTGATGGTATGTCACATTTATGGCTTCACATAAATGAAGCATGACTTCCTTTAACCTGGCAGCTCTGAAGGTCATGTTTGCCAAGGCATATGTTTCCTGTTTCTGCTTGGTAAATCTTGGTAAATGTGAAGAATTCTGTTTTCCCTTTATACATTTTCGTTTGAGATGGAAGCCAGAAAGTCTGTCTGCTTCTTCAGATGTAGGAAACCAAGTGAAAATGATGTTGACTGGAAGGCATAAGTTAGGATGGAGTACTTCAGGACTAAATTGATCAAATCACTTTCAAACTTGATTCATCCATACTATAAACACACACTGTCAGGGATGGGGAAAAAAGTGGAATATATTGAAGGCATGTTCTACCTGTTGTCATTTATTCCGACTCCAGAATCCTTAAATTGTAGCCACAGAAAGAAATGGTTGTCATATGAGTTCTCGTAGAGTATTTGTGGGAATGAGTGTGGTTTGTGTGTGTTTGTACGCATGTCAGTTTTTGTTGGCAGGGCCTTTTCCTGTTTCTGATGTTAGCTTTCAGCTGAGTTTGTGTGTGTGTGTGTGTAAGCTCTCAGGTGTGTGTGTGTGTGTGTGTGTGCGCGCTACAGACATGCATACGTTCTTAGAATGCACATTAAGAAGCAGGTACAGTCAAGCTACTGCTGTGAGCTGTGCCTTGGTGTGGTCCCAATGGCTTGAGTGTGTCTGTGTGTGATGACGATGCTGAGATCCAGACGCAGGTTATTCTCACACACACATGCGTATACGCACACGCAGACGCATTCAGTGTGACTTGGCTGTCTGCTTGAATGGCGCTGAAAGCCAACATGGGTGATGGCGCTCTTCGAATGACATCACTCTGAGGTCATTGGCTGTTTTCAAAGGCGTGAAGAGGAGAGAGAAAAAAAAGGATCATTCCTGGCATGCCAGCGTTGCCACACCTCAGTGTAGGTGTGCTATTGTGAACAGCGGCGTAGGGGACGGTACATCTGTGCAGGCTCAGGGTTAATACAGGAGCTGCTCGTGCAGCACAACTGGTAGAGCAGGGTGACTGTGTGATAGAGAGAACATTCGCTCTGTTCTCATTCATTCATTCAGCCACTTGGAACAGTTGAGACGCTCTATGTGCATCTCTTGGTGTGTGTGTGTGTGTGTGTGTGTGTGTGTGTGTGTGTGTGTGTGTTTTTGTGTACACGTGTGTGTACACTTCTCTCTCTCTTTCTCTTTCTCTCTTTGTCTTTGTCTCTCTCTCACTCCCTCCTTTCTCTCTCTCTCTCTCTCTCTCTCTCTCTCTCTCTCTCTCTCTGTCTCGCCCTCTCTCTCTGTCCGTGTGCATGTCTTCCTGTATCTGTCTGTACGTGTGTGTTTGTTTAGGTTTATCAGGCCCTCCCCTCGTTCCCACTCAGCCATGTTGTGTCTACCACTTCCTTTATCTTTGAAAGATAGGCTAATCTCTCTTTCCCTCGCCACCTCCTTGTCTGTCTGTCTGTGTGTGTGTGTGGCTGGTGAGAGTGCGTGCATGTGTAGGTGTGTATGTATGTGTGTGTGTGTGTGTGTGTGTGTGTGTGACTGGTGAAAGTGTGTGTGTGTGTGTGTGTGTGTGTGTGTGTGTGTGTGTGTGTGTGCACTGAGCTGAAGTAAAGAGAGCAGAGAGTATGTTGTGTGTTGGTCTAGAGCAGGCCCTCAGTGAATGAGTGCACAGCATGAGTGAGAGGGAAGGCCAGGGAGAGCATGCACACACACACACACACACACACACACACACACACACACACACACACACACACACTTCACTACCATGATGGATCGCACCGCCCTTTGTTTAGCCAACAGGCTTAAACAGGATATTGGGTGAAGATCCGGGGCGAGTGTGAGTTTGGAGTACAAACACACACACACATACACACACTCTCGCTCTTTTTCTCTCTCCTTTAAAAAACAAAGCTCATGCTGTAAGAGCCAGCAGGGCCCAAGTGCTCTCTCAGGCCCTTGTTATATGTCAGACTTGATTGACAGGCGCTGGTGGTTTATAGATTAGTTAGATAGATTCAGCAGGGATAGATTGATCTTACTCTCTCTTCTGCCACCAGTGAGCGTAAAGACCCAGAGGAGAGCTGTCAGGTGAGGTTTGATGGTAACAATCTGAAGAATTACAGAAAGGGGGAGAAAGGTAGAGGAAGGCGGACACAGAGAGAGGTAGGAGAGGGTGTTAATTTGTGGCGTGCTTATGTCGTTATGTGCCTGGTTGTCATAGCGACTCTGCCGTTGGATTGGCCCCTGTCGGGATGGAAATGAGGTAGCTGCCTTTAGTGACGACCTCCTCCTCAGGGCCTCTGGTGCAGTGACGTCATGAAAATCTCTCTCTCTGTCTCTCTCTCTCTTTCTTTTCTCTCTGCTTTTCTCAAATTTAAAGAAGCATTATTAACAAGATCGTAATGTGATACAGTATTGCCACACTATTCTATAAGTACAGGTAATGAATTTAAAAACAAAAACATTTCAGAATGACATACACGCATCACGTTTATGTTCTCTCTTTCTCCTTCTCTTTCTCTCTTTCTCCTTCTCTTTCTCTCTCGCTCAATCTCTGGCCATTTTGCGGGCAGCTTTGTACCATTTATGATGTGTGTGTGTGTGTTGGGCATGGGACAGTATTAACATTTTATGTCGAAATAATTGCCTTTAAAATTTTATTATAATAATCAAAATATGCCTACAACTTGACCTTCCCCCGAAACACACTTGTTAGGGGAAAAAATGATTTATGGAAATGGTGTAAATTCTTAAGTTACTCGTCAGTTATGTCGAGTCAGCTGAGCATACATACGCAAACCATGATTGTACTTTACCAGCTGAGGGCCATAGCTTTCTGAACTCATTCATATGAGGATACTGGCAATTATCCCAGTTAATGACTATCCCATAATAGCAATTAGCTGCAATCAATTAATCTCTTATGTTTTCATCACGATGGACAATAAAATCGCACATCTTCTCACCCCTAGTGTGTGTGTGACTAGACAGAGAGAACATCATAGTAAGAGTCTGGTCTTGTCTGGCCAGATTGTTATAAAGCTATGCTGAAAAGTATTTAGAACAAATTCGAAAAAGCAAAAAACAGTTGTGCATTTGTATATATACATCATACCGAGGAAATATAAAATGACAAATTATTTACCCACTATCAAAGAGCCCAGTTATGCAGAGGACACTAATTACAGACTGGGTGACCACAGACTGGCCAATGAAAAAGCTCACCACAGACAAACATGGGCACGAAGTAGCAGCTAGATGGACTCCATCTGCACACAAGAACTAGAAATAGAGGAACATTTCCTGTTGCTAATACATTTCCTGTTCCTATTACTGTGATGAGTTGAAATTGGTTCTTTCAAATTACTATTTTATGACTCTACTAAACCGCTTAAAGATTTTATATTGGGTGAATAGCTGGGGCTACCACCAACAGCTGTCGTAACCCAACAGTGTGTCGTAAGCCTTATGTGTGTCATTACTTTTATTAGGCCTACATGTCACATATTTACAAAATATTAGAATATTACATAAGTATAAATGTCCTAACCTACACTGCTGTGTGTGTGTGTGTGTGTGTGTGTGTGTGAGAAAGAAGGAGAGGGCTAATGAGTGTGTGTGTGTATGTGAGGCAGAGATGGAGTATGGGCCCCTGGGGCTTGCCTGAAAAGACAGAGCAGTTCCATCAGAGAATCAGAGACGTGGAGCTTGAAAGGAGCTTGAAAGGAGCAAAGATATGGGAGAGCGGAAGCCGGGAGGGCAGGAAAGAGGAAGAGAAGAATGGAGGGAGAGAAGAAGGCTAGAGAGAGAGAGAGCATAAGGGGTTGTTTCTTCCTTGCTCTCTGTGGTTAGGGGAAAACAATGGCTCTCTTTTCCCGCTTCCAGAGCTCGCGGTCACAGAGCTTATTTCTGCTCTCGCTCTCTCCCTCTCCAGCATCCTGCTAATGCTCCCCTTAAAGAGACAGGGCACACACACACACACCACTGTGTTTGTGGCTGACACACTCACACACTCACACACGACACACACACACACACCACTTTGTCTGTGGCTGTCACACACACACACACACACACTGATCCCCCAAGTCACTCACTCTGCAACTCGCTCATTTACTCACTCGCTGACTCACTCACTCAATCTAATTCACACTCACACACAGTCTCTCTAACTGTCTTACTTACTAAATCTTTCTCTTAACTCACTCAGTCGAACTCACTCTCTTACTTACTCACACAACACTGCTCCGTGTAGGCACGCGCACGCGCACACAACCACACTCGTACTTACACAAAGTCTTCTGTGTGCTTTTTGACTCTCACATTTGCACACATAGCCACGCATACATTCATACTCACGTTTTGTTCATTCACATATCCATACACACACTTTTGCGCATACACATATAGCATCTTGCACTGTTTCTGGCATGCACACACACACACACACACAGTCCTTTCCTTTCACTGACACAAAATACAGCCCTCTGCCTTGCTCTTTTTCAAACACACACACACACACACACACACACACACACACACACAGTCCTTTGCCTGCCCTCACTCACTCGCTCACACACAACTTACCACCCCCCCACACTCACACACACACACGCAGGACAAGATGGGGCACAGGAAATGAAGGCGGTCTGGAGTGTGTGTGTGATGTATGAATGGACCGTGTGAGCTGAGGCGCCACATGCTCTGTGTGGCGCGAAGAGGAAAGCACACCTCCTGTCTCTACCTGTAGTGTGGGTGTGTGTGTGTGTGTGTGTGTGTGTGTGTGTGTGTGTGTGTGTGTGTGAGAGAGCATGAACATGAACATTGTGTGTGTGTGTGTGTGTGTGTGTGTGTGTGTGTGTGAGAGAGAGAGAGAGAGAGAGAGCATGAACATGAACATTGTGCGTGTGTGTGTCTGAGTGGGCGTGAGCATGTACTTCGTGTGTTTGTGTGGGTTTTACCGTATCTGTGGGAGAGTTGGAGAGATGCTAGAAAACGCTCGGTCAGAAGGGCTTTTTTGCATATGTGTCGCGTTGCAGAAGAGCAGGAAATCAGAGCTGATCCCAGCACAGCGTATTTCCCCTTGTTTACCTACGCAGCAGAGTCTGCTGTGGACCAGTGCACTGACTGAACCAACAGCACGCCAATGTGTTACGTGTGTGTGTGTGTGTGTGTGTGTGTGTGTGTGTGTGTGTGTGTTACAAAGGGAAAGGCAGAATCTGCTGATTGTTGCATGTGTGGGTGTTAAGTGTTGTGTCCCTGTACAATTCAGCCTACTTTTATGCAGCCACTATTACACTGCCGTTGCACACCTACATGTAAATGTTGTCATAGCAGGGGGGGGGGGGTTGGTGAACCAATTAATGGATAAAAGGGTGGATGACTAACCAGTCTTTTTTTTTTCTCTCTCTCTCTCTCTCTCTCTCTCTCTCTCTCTCTACCTCTCTACCTCTCTACCTCCCTCCCCTCTTTTTCCCCTCTCTGTCTATGCAGCCAGTGTCAATGAAGCAGAAATTGACGGCGGATCAGGAGATGGTAAGTACTGAGAGTTGCCATGTAATATACAGTTTACCCGATAATTAAATCTCTCTCTCACACACACACACACACACACACACACACACACACACACACACACACACACACACACACACACACACACCCTGTACTTCATTGATAAACAAACAAATATGCACAGTAGGTCATACATACACATGCAAGAGTACGCGACATATACACAGCGATGCACAACCATGTGTTAGTACATATATTACATCGTACATATATCAGTTGACACGGGAAAACACACAGCATCCACGTGTTAAACATGTTGCACAATAAAAACTAGAATCCTGTAACAAAGAAGGTTCTGCAGTACATAGAGTAAAAAACACATACAGCTCTCTCATGTGGGAGTCTTTCCTGCTGACTGCAAACCAACACACACCACACACATGGCTCACATATGTGTGTGTGTTCCCATTGCGCACACAGCCCACACCTCACATTGTGCACACCAACATGTCCCTCCCCACTGTTTTTTCCTACAAGCACACACACACACAAACGCACACACACATATGTGAGCCACACACACGCACTTATACCACTCTAGTTTTTGAAAAGTATGCATTTTCCAACCCACCATTTTTTTTTTCCCCCGAGAGCTTTGTGTGTTCCAAGCCCTGTGAATCCCTGAAGCTGGAGCAGTGCCTGTGCTAGAGCAGGTTGGGAGGTTGAGAGTTCGGCCCCCACTCACTCAGCCGTGTCTTTCCACAGGCTCAGAGATGCCTGTGTGGGTCAGGGGGGTTGGGCATGGGGTGGTGGGGGGAGGCGGGTGGTGTTGCATTGGGGGTGGTGTTGAGTTGGCGGTGTGGCTGAGGGTGAGGGTGAGGGTGGGGGCGGGGGGACACGGCAGCCATATTCTAAACCACCTGGTTGCGGGGCCGTGCCAGGTTTAGCTCACGTTGGGCCAGCGCTGCCAGGATGCCAACCTCACGCACAGGTGCCAGTGCCGAGGGAACTGTGTCGTGCCCACTGCTGCGGGCAGATTTGCCATGCCTTACACACACACATACACACACACTCACACAGGCATACATACACACGCACAAATGTGTGTGTTGTCTGTGGCGGTACATGTCACTCTTGAATAAGTCAGTGTGCGTGCGTGTGTGTGTGTGGTATGTTTTGTGTGGCAGCTTGATGCTATCCTTGATCTGTGTCTGTGTGTCTTTGTGTGTGTGTGTGTGTGTGTGTGTGTGTGTGTGTGTGTGTGTGTGTGTGTGTGTGTGTGTGTGTGTGTGTGTGTGTGTGTGTGTGTGTGTGTGTGTTTTCCATTCATACTCATTTTTTCGGTTGAAGTCGTTGATGTTCACCGTTCACCGCGTCTCTGAGTGTTTATAGGCTTGAGAGTGAGGGCTACGGCTGCCTGCTGTCTGGTAGTGATTAGCGCCCTCTGCTGGCCAGAGAGTGCAATGGCGTGTGTGCCTGTGGACTGGAACTACAGAGTGCCACACACACACACACACACACACACACATAGGGACTGACTGTAAGGGTCCAGGGGAGGGGGTGGGGGTGAGTGGGATTAATGGCGGAACACCACAAGGCCATGGCCACTGACCATTAGGGAATACCGCAGGCAGGAAGAGGGGTGTTAATGAACACCTTTCCTTCTTTCTTTCTTTCTTTCTTTCTTTGCCCCCTATCACTCGCTCACTCATGCGCTGAGTCACTCCCTCACAATCAGTCTTTCTGTGTTTGAGACACACACACACACACACACACACACACACACACACACACACAGACACACACACTCTCACTTTCTCTCTCTCCGTCTGTCTTTCTCTGCCTCTCTCTGTCTTCACCCTGTATGTCACTTAGTGTCTTTTTCCAGCTTTTTGTGTTAACCAGCCCTCTCTCTGTGTCTCTCCTCTCCTCTCCTCTCCTCCGCAGTGTTCTCCTTCCCGGTGCTGCCCAAGGACGAGGGCCTGATGGGCGTGAACAAGCCCCTGCCCAAGCAGCTGTGGGAGGCCAAGAAGGTGAGAAGGGAGCCAAGCGCCACAGAGGAGGATTAGGTGCTCTGTAGTCAGGCTGAAAGGGAGAGAGAGAGATTGTGGTGGGGGGCTTAACACAGTCCTTCACTACAGAGTTATAAGGAGAAACAAGTGACATCTTGCCTCTGTGGCATTGCTGCGACTGCTAGCACGCATAAAGTCCTTTTCACGTACATTGTAACTGTTTACATTTTATAGTACTATACTTCTGTTGTTTATGTACTTTAACTTGCTTATTTGTATTGCATGTGTTGCACCTTGATGCCAAGACAAATTTCTTGTTTGTTTGCACAGACTTGCTAACAAAGTACCTCTTTGATTCTGATAAGTGACATCACACGCGTCTTTAATGTCTCAGAATTGTGTACTTTGAGTATACTGTAGTTCTCAAGTCTCCTCAAAATATTTCTAGTGAAACAGAACATGAAGAATTAGTGTGGCATTAAGAGGCGTGTGATAAATGTTTTATGGTTTGGATTAGAGGAACTGTTAATGTGAGAATGGGCTTGTTTGAAATGACTGGCTGGCTTAAAGCATTGCATTCTGGACTTGAAATAGTGACGGTTTTAGACAATCTTGTCAGAACATCACATCATACCACATGGGTTGGTATGGTGTGGTACAGTGTCACTCTAGACAAGATTGTCCAAAAATGCCACTATTGTAAGTCTACAGTGCATTGTTTTAAGCCAGCCAGTCATTTCAAACAAGCCCAATGTTTGAGAGTGTTGCTGCGTGTTTCAGACACACCTGGTAATGTCAAACTGCTGACCGCTCTCATGCTCTTGACCACAGGTCCAGTCCTTGTCCTCGCGCCCCAAGTCATGTGAAGTGCCTGGAATCAAGTGAGTGCAGTACACCCCCCTCTACTCTCTCCCTGCACTACACACACACATACACACACACACACACACACACACACACCCCGATGGTCCAAGTGCCCCTCCTCAAACACAAGGTTTCAAGTTCAACTGTTTGCTTTTTTTTAATGCTGCAAAGTTGAAAGCCTGGGCGTTTAGTATCAGGCCTGGGGACTTTTGTGTTAAAAGGCTTAGTTTTCACTTTTGTAACTGGAGCTGAGGGCCCTTAAGTACCCTTAGGTTTGGCTTACTCCTGTCTGTCCCTTCCCTCTTCACTCTCATATGGAGCACACACACAAGTTGGTTGTTTTGGATGGAGGGTTTTCTGTTTTCACCATAAACTGGTGTAAATTGACTCAGTTGCTTGTTATTTAATAGGCATTGTGTGCATCCATTGTGTGCTAGACTCCTACTTTGGATAAAAGTATTTATGAAATGTAATGAAACAACTTAAAGGCAGGCAGGTTTAACAGTGCTATCTTAAGATTGACCCAGCCATTAAAATGCGCAGTAAGAGGCTTCTAGATGTCTTGTAACTTAACACTGTTTTAATGGAACACATCTGTGTCATTGTGTGTGTTTGTGTGTGTATGTACGTGGGTGGGTGTGTGTATTTGCGCGTGTTTATGTGTGGGCGGGTGTTTTTTTTGTGTGTGTGTGTGTGTGTCTGTGTGTGTGTCTGTCTCTGTCTGTCTGTCTCTTCATTTGCCTGCCGCAGCATATTTCCATCTCCGGAGCCGGCGGTGGGCCTGTCGCACTACCAGGGCTCCCTGAACACGGGCGGCTCTCTGCCGGACCTGAGCAACCTGCACTTCCCCTCGCCGCTGCCCACGCCGCTGGACCCCGATGACGGCAGCGTGCACCACCCCAACCTGAGCGGCGGCAGCAGCACGGGCAACCTGCCCGCAGCCATGATGCACCTGGGCATCGGCAACTCCCAGGGTGAGTGCTAGTGCAGCACACTACACATGCCTGTGTGTGTGTGTGTGTGTGTGTGTGTGTGTGTGTGTACGTGTGTGTGTGTGTGTACATTTATACACAGAGACAGCAGCACTTTCAGTGCGTGCATGTGTGCGTGCATGTGTGCAAGCTTGTGTGTGTGCATGTGCGTGTACATTTGCGTGTACATTTGCGTGCATGTGTGCCCAAATTCAGTTTGCATGCACATATACATACACACACACACACACACACACACACACACACACACACACACACACACACGCACGCACAAGCTCCTACAGAGAGAATGATGTTCTATCACACCTAACTACTGAATAGAGAATGTGCAAGAACTATTCTTGCACAAGGTTGATCTTTTGTCCTTTTTGTGTGTGTGTGTGTGTCTGTGCGCGCACAAGCTGTCTCAGTGTGGGAATGAGAGCAGCTGCTTTTCTTGGATGAATTTAGTAGAAAAGAGAGAGTTTTTTTCCCTCTTTTCTCTCCACACCCTGTGTCCATTCTGCCTTTTAGCCCATTCATGTGTTCATCATCTCCTCTCTTTCTCAAGTTAATGGGGACTCCTTGTTTCATCTGCTCCTTCTCCCTCCAGAGAGAGTGTGTGTGTGTGTGTGTGTGTGTGTGTGTGTGTGTGTGTGTGTGTGTGTGTGTGTGTGTGTGTGTGTGTGTGTGTGTGTGTGTGTACTTGCCTGTGTGTGTGTGTGTGTGTGTGTGTGTGTGTGTGCGCGCTTGCCCATGAATGTGTGTGCATGCTTGCCTATGTGTGTGTGTGTGTGTGTCAGCCCCAGCCCCCAGTATCTCTGTGGGTTTCCACTCTCAGTCTGGCAGTGCACCAGTATCCAGGGCCAGATCTGACCCCAGTGTAGCCTCTTTGCAAGCTGCTGCTCTGTTCCCTTAGCTGTCCAACAAGGACCCCTGTGTGTGTGTGTGTGTGTGTGTTTGTGTGTGTGTGTATGTGTATGTGTGTGTGTGTGTGTCTTCGGTCATGTGTTCATTCATGTGTGTGTGGGTGTGTTTGTGTGTATGCATACATGAGAATAGTTAGAGAGCAAGCAGCAGTAAGAGTGTGGACAGTTAAAAAAAAAAGCGAGGCAGAGAATGCGGTTCATCATAATTTCCAGAGCGCGTCACGGTTCCCATGAGTGATATCAGTCAGATCATGTTTTATAGTGTAGGCCCGGCCAAAAGCACTGTTTGTGTTTTTACAACCCTTCACTCTCTCTTCCCTTATTCTCTCTTTCTCTCTCTCCTCTCTCTTTCTCCCTCCTCTCTTTTTCTCCTCTCTCTCACTCTCTCTCTCACTCCCTCCTCTCTTCCTCTGTCTCTCCCATTCTGCCCATCTCTCCCTCTCTGTCCATCTCTCTCTCTCTCTCTCTCTCTCTTGCTTGCTCCCTCCCCTCTTCCTCTCTCTCTCCCTCTCTGTCCATCTCTCTATGGCCCTCACTCTCTCTCTCCCTCTGTCTCTCCGTCTATTTCTCTGTCCCTGTCTATCTCTGTCTCTGTCTGTCTCTGTCTCTGTCTTTCTCTCTCTGCCCCCCCCCCTCTCTCTCTCCCTCTCCCTCTCTGTCACTCTCTCTCTCTTCCAGGTCTCTCGTCCTCCCTCAGCAACCCCTCCATCCAGGCGTCGCTTGGCAACTCGCAGCTGCACTCGTCCCTCAGCAATCCCTCCATCCACTCGTCCCTGCGGCTGTCCACGCTGTCCAGCCCCCCCGCGGGCGCCATGAGCAGCTCGCCGCGCCGCCGCCCCGCCCCCATCAGCCCCCTCACCCTCTCGCCGGGGGCCGAGCAGAGACGCAGCCTGGGCAAGCAGCTCTCGCCCACCATGTCGCCCTCTCTCTCGCCCATCACACAGGTAACACACACACACACGCACACACAAACACAGACCTAAACACACACCTACATACACACAGATGTATACATACACACCTATACACACACACACAGTCCTCTACACACAGACCTACACACACAACTTTACACAGGCACACACCTACACACACACCTATACACACACAGACCTACACACACACACCTATACACATACATACACACACCTACATACACTTTCTTTGTTAATGATAGACATGTGCCGGGGACCATTATCTCCAGGGCGTCCCACTGGACACCAGCCTCCCCATGGAGCCGCCCCCACCCTACCCCCTCTACAAGCAGGCCCAGCAGTCCATGCAGCAGCAGCAGCAGCAGCACCAGCAGCAGCACCAGCAGCACCCATCCATGCAGCAGAGCTCCCAGCATGCAGTGGGGCAGGGCCGGGTTCAGCAGCAGCAGCAGCAGCAGCAGCAGCAGCCGTTGTCCCCGCTCCAGAACCTGGCAAACCTCGACTTCAGCTCGGCCCTGGTGAGTGGCTAGCAGAGGTGGACAAAACCGGTTTGAGAGAGTAAAAGACAAACAAAAGGCCATGATTCCCCTCCGCCTGTGCTCTTAACATAGGTGATTTCACCAATTAGGTCATCTTAGGTCATTACTACCTGGCTGAGCAGTTGTACTCATTTGGACCAGCTGGCTCAGTGCATTGGCTGGAACAAATATGTGGTAGGACTTTTACTCTCTCAAATGTCTGCCTCTGGTCGCTATGAGGCTGCTGTTTTAGACCACCCTACTTCTGTCATTGATGAAGCAGAAATAGAACACCACCATAAAAGTGTTTCACCACTTTTAGGAGAAGGGGGGGGGGGGTGTATTTGGGCCCTATTCTGGTGAAACCATAACCATAAAAAGACTTCTACAGAAAGAGCTCTGTGCATCTGTGTAAAGCCCCAGCACTCGAATGTGAGAACAGGCCCTTTTAGCCCAACACAGACACACACACACACACACAGACACACACACACAGACACACACACCACACACACACACACACTGACTCACTCCTGACCACATTGTCGAGTGGTCACTAGAAGCCACGGTGAGCCAGGACCGCCAAAGCGGGCGAAATGGAGAGGAGCCGCTCCTCGCTGTGAGAAAGAGCTTCGTGGGATTGAGAGGGGAAGTGGTTGCTGTGACGCTGTGCCGTTAGATACGGCCCATTGCCCGTGTTGATCAGTTTGAGGGATTGCTGGGAAAAGGCATGATTTTTCCACAGGCCTCCTGCCAGCCTCTGAAAGTAATACTGGGGCCATAAAAGTGATTAGGTACTGTCTCCTTACCCCTCTCTCTCTCTCTTTTTCCCTTTCTCCCTCTTTCTTTCTCTGCCTTTCTTACATTCTGTCTCTCCCTCCCTCCCTCCCATCTCTTATTTTCAGCAGAACAACATGGGTGCGTTCTTCAGCGACCCCTTCATGGACACACAGTTCTCCGGACGCCAGCCAAAGGGCATGAACTACCAGGTAGGTCACACCACCATCATTCCTCTATGCCCCCACTATGTGAGAGTGTATCATCAATCAGAGGTGGAAAACAAAGGGGCTGCTCACTGGAGTGACACTGACGGGAAAGAAAAAGAACAAAACAATGGCCCTGTTGAAAAGTTCCTGCAATTTGCATATATTAGCAATCAGCCCCCTTTTGTCACTTTTGTGTTTGACTGTATTACTTACATGCTCCTTCATAGGAGAGGTTCATACTCACGAGTGGTATGTAGGTCATAGATTTATAAACACTGTCCTCTCACACCAGAAGTCACATGCAAGAAAAAACAGAGCATTGTTATCTATTTGTTAGTTCATTGATTGATTAATTGATTAAATATTAGTTATTAATTCTTACTGCCCCCCCCCTCTCCCCCTTCGCTTCAGCAGGACCAGTTTGGTTTTCTGGAGAACGCCATGAGCTCCATGGGTGGGGGCTCGTGCTTCGACACCTCGGCCAACCTCTACTGCAACCAGGCGGCGCTCATGGGCCTCACCGGTAGCCACGGCAACCTGCAGGACCCCCTGCAGATGCGCTCCAACATGCTCTACACTAACTGCGGGGGAGGCGTGCCCAACATCATCCTCACAGGTAGCACGCATGCACACACACACACACACACACACACACACACACACACACACACACACACACACACACACACACACAGACACAGACACACAGACACACACACGCACCTTTTGTCTCTTCCTCTCTCTCTCTCTCTCTCTCTCTCTCTCTTGCTCTCTCTCTCTCTCTCTCTCTCTCTCTCTTGCTCTCTCTCTCTCCTCATGCCATTCATCATTTCCTGCCTTTTTACTTTATCTGTCACTCTCCTCTTCCCTCCAATGTCCCTTCATCTGTTTCAGGTCTCTTTCTCTTACTCTTTCTCTGCCTCTCTCTCTCTCTTTCTTCTCTCTTTTTTTCTCTGCCTCTCTCTCTCTCTCACTGACATAGTGTCATAGTTATCGGAAAACGACAACTTCAATCATCACGTTACTCCCTCCTGATGAATATTTTTCTATATCTCCTTTTTTGTCGCTGTCTCTTAATCTTTCTTAATCTTTCTCTTTTTCTCTCTGTTTCTGTCTGTTTCTCTCCGTGTCTGTGTCTCTGTCTCTCTCAGACGACTCAAACCCCAACCTGTCGAAGGACATCAGCAGTGCGTTGTCGGCGGTGCCCGAGTGCTTCGACTCTGAGACGGGCTTTCCCCTGGAGGACGAGCTGCGCATCGAGCCCCTCAGCCTGGACGGACTGAGCATGCTCAGCGACCCCGACATGGTCCTGCCCGACCCCTCCGTGGAGGACAGTTTCCGTAGCGACAGACTCTGAAGGAGCGCTCTGACCATGGGCGGGGGATGAGGGGGGGACGGGGGGGTCAAGTCACAGTTACATACGTACACTCACAGGCACGGTCATGCCACATGCACGGGGACGCATGCTCGCACGTATTTACTCAACAGTCAGAAATGTTACACGCTTTCACACACTACTTGTGGACTTGATGGCATCACAGTTAAAAACACACACACACAAACACACAATCATGTTTTTTTTTTTAAAACATTAAAAGGGCTTCATCTTCAGTCGAATGCCCTTGTTCAAAGGAGCACTTATAAGTGAAATTACATCCCTGCATGTTTATTTTCATCTTTTTTTACCTTATTTGTTAAGCCTAATGTGTATCAGTGTACACACATAGTCAGGCATGAATGAAAGACTGAAACAATCAGGTTTTTCTCAGTCTCTTTCTCTCTCTCTCTCACACACACACACACACACGCATAGCACTGGCAGTAACTCACATACACACTCTTAAGAGGTGTAATAAGGGACTTTTCTTGTACATGTGTGTTTGCGTTTTGTTTTTGTTTTGTTCATATAAGCGTCTTATGTTGTCCTTCACATGGATAAGGTCTTTTAATTCCCTGCAAATGTCACCACACAAAAAAAAAAAGGAATGTTGTCTCTGTGATGTCTGTGTCCTGCGTCCACTGACCCTTTGGACATGTTGCTCTCTGCGTGTGGGTCTCTCTCCATCTCTCCCTCTCTACCTCTCTCTCTCTCCCTTTGTCTCACTCTCTCTCCCTCTCTTTCTCTCTCTCTCGCCTCTCTCTCTTTCTCTCTCTGTCTCCATCTCTCCCTCTCTCTCTCCCTCTCTCTTTGGCCCTGCTCGGGAGGCATAGTGATATCGGAGGCCATCTTTCCCTGTCTGTCTTGTGTCCCTGCCCCACGCCACAAACATGGACAGTGAAGAGGCGAGTGGAGATGAGACGAGGTGCCCTTGCCAAGTTGGCACCGTACAGGCAGATGGGCAAGCCCTTCGAGGGAGCCAGTCATGCCACCATCATGCCCACCAGCACACCAACGCAGCACCACCCCATCCCAAACCCTGCCCCTGCCCCTGCCCTCGACCCTGTCCAGTACCCCCTCGGACACCTGGCAGCATGGCCCTGGCAGCAAGGGTGACATCACCTGGTTCCAGTCCGTGGTCGGGCCCCTGGGCCCCTGGGGCATGTGTGCAGAGTGGCTCCGGGCCCCGTGCTCAGCACACGATGCCCTCTTGTGTCAGTCGCAGTGACTATACCAGTAAGGCAAGTGCAGTTCAGCCGTCGTCTAATGGTGACCAGCAATTACGCAGAGAGAGAGAGAGAGAAAACGCATCTCTGCTTCTCTACCCAGTAACTCTGTTGAGGCACAATCACATGCTCTCCAGTATGCACAGAGCATTATTTTTTTGATGTCTTTGCATAATATATATATATATTTTTTGTAAAATATAGAAATTAATATGAGAGATTGCAAAAAAGTTTGCCACTTAACATATGCCTCACCATCACCGTCGGACAAGAATGTATTTTATTTTAAAAAGCATACGTAGATTTCATAAAAAGGGCAAACTGTTTACAGCACAAAAAAAAAAACAATCAAATTTGGAGACTTAAAAAAAAGAGAAGATTTTAAGCAGTTCTGAAGATTCTTATCGGATGGAAAAACACATCTAATGTTTTGGTATAAAGTCTGTAGTAATGAAAAAAGAAAAGAATAGCTTTGTATCCTCTATGGTGTATTTTTTACTGTTGAGCTGAGACTGGGGGTGGGATGCTGAGGTGACCGGCCTGGTCAAGGCTGAAGCGTCGTCTCGCGTCGTCCGTGGCAACTATGCAGTGCACTGCCCCTCCCCAGTGCCTGCCCCACACACAGAATAAAAAAAGGAACTATTTTACCTTTCAGCAATTATGGTATATCTCTCTGACTCATTGTATATGTAATTATATATAGATATATATATATATATATATATTAAAAAATATATAAATGTAATCACTTTTTTTTCTTATCGTGTACTGAATTGTTAATGCAGCTTGTTCCATGTCAATGTTTTTTTAATGTCTTTTCAGACTTTATCTTTTTTTGTTTTGGTCTGATTTGTTGTTTTTCTTTTTTTTTTCTTTTTTTTTTTCTATTTACGGTGGCATCAATAATTGCGATGCAGGCAGTGTCTTTTGTGTGTTTTAGTTATGCTTTCCATTGTGTGTATGTATGAGACCGAGAAGAGAGCAAGGTGTGTGTATGAAATGGAGAAAGGGTTTGTGTCTATGAGGGAGTGTGTGTGTGTGTGTGTGTGGGATTGTGTATGGGATTGTGTATATGTGTGCGATAATCCAGTTTGTATCCCACCCTCTCCTCCCTCTTGTTTAGTTTGGTGGGATTGGCCTTCTCATGCAAAAACAAACCGCTACACACCTAATTAATACTGAACAAATCAAAGATCATTTCTTTAAAAAAAAAAAAAAAAAAAAAAAAAAAAAAAAAAAAGGTCATACACAACATACAAGGTCATAGCTGTGTCTGCCAGTACACCTGAATGTCTCTCACTAGACTGTGTAAATACCTTCACCAAAAAAAAGCCCTCAGTGGATTAAGATGACTCTAAGCCCCGAAGGCGGAAGCTAGGAGACCCCATTTGAACTGGACTCCTTTTCCATCTTTGTTAGTCGAGCCGTTGGAAGTGATGGCCTGATTCTTTTTTTTTTCTGTTTTTGTAGTCTTAATAAGCCTAAGAGCTTTCAAGTGTTTGGAGCTGAAAGCCTCTCTCTCTCTCTCTCTGTGGTATGTATCCATGGAAAGAGTCAGAGTAGAAACCAAACCACTGCCCCCCCCCCCCCCCCAACACCCCCTTCCACCCCAACACCCCTTTCCATGCCACCCCTCTCCTGGAGACCCTTTTGCTGCCAGCACAGGGTTCAACTTTGTGTGTGTGTGTGTGTGTGCGCATGTGTGCGCGTTTGTGTGTATGTGCACGTTTGTGGGCGTGTGAGCGTGAGCAAGCGAGCTTTACTCTTTCCATTCTTTCCTTCTCCTCTGTGTGACAAGCCTCTCTCTCTCTCTCCCTGTGATGCCTTACACCCCACCACTACCACCCCACCGACCCTCCCACCCTCCATGTTTAATCTGTCTGGTGTCCCTGAGCCCTGCTTTTCTCCCTCATGTACAGTTTTGGGTTTGTGTGTGTGTGAGTGTGTTCTGTTGTTCAGTTTGTTTGTTTGCTATGATGGTCCTGGTCCTTAACAGAGATGTTAGTAACAAATAATGTTTTTTTTCGTAGAAGGAATTTGTTTCTTTTTAAATTTGTTTTTTTTCCTTTTTTCTTTTTTTCTTGTTTGGTGTCTTACATTTTTTTAGTCCCCTTTTAAAAATGTACAGTTCTGTTATTTAAAAAAAAGGTTTCTTGTCCACTAGTGTAACTACTCATATTGTTTTGTTTTTGTTTTTTTTAATATGCCATTTTAAATCATTGTCTTTTTTCAGTAACAGCTTTTTTTGGTTTGTGATGTATGTTATAGTGCTTACATTTTTTTGATTTAATATAAACAATAAAACTTGATACCATGTCATACCCATGTGTTGATACTTGTGGCAGAATTCAGGATTGTCTTTACTCTACTACCCTGTTTTAAGCACATGGTTAAGTTACAGATGTGGTTATCTCAAAGTGATACACTGAATCTATATAAAAGAAGTAATTTTGCTCACTTTGCTTCAAGAATACATCCATGCCACTCTTCTATGTGGAGCTTTGCTACTTACTGAGTTAACTAACCCAGGTTTGTGACTAAGTCATGTTATGTACTTGGAAAAAGCCCTGGACTGTTTATGCATTTCTATGGGCAGGCTACCACAAGCCAGCAGCCAATCAACACTCTTTCTCTAGGTGCAATTGAGTGCTTCATTGGGTAGTTTCATGGCCTGTCTGTTGGCACACAGAATACTTTAAAAGCCGATGTGGCATAAGACAGGGAAAACTAAAACTAGTCTCCATAGTTTCACCTTCACTATTTCACCTTGTACTTACCTCATGGTTCCATGGTCTAGTTTGTAGCCGTCTCTAGTATGCCTATTGCAGTTTAGGCCTGCAGAGGGCAGTGCTGCAACACAACAGGTGTCACCCATCACAGTCATGAGAACGTTGCAGGAGCGGCCAGGCCTAATCACACTATAACGATATTTACTGTATGTGAGGTTAATAGCAAAAAAAGACATTTTGATATCTTCAAATGTCTCAGATAGACAAGCCCAGCTATACAGACCATAGTGGCTCTTAGACGTCCCTTAAGTGTGGGTGGGGGGAAATAACCCCGTCTGAGCATAAAATAATGTGTGTGAAAGTGTCTGACATGTGAAACTAATACACATAATGGGGGGAGTTGCTCAAACGGTAAACGCAGTGCTGAGCACACCTGACATTATCTGGCGTGGAGAGTAGCCCTGGCATGCCTGCGCTGCGCTATGCTGTGCTGTGCTGTGTTGCATGCCATGCCAATCCCTGCGTGAGAGAGCGGAGAACCCTGTTATTACATGTAGAATGGCAGCGACATGATAAGAGCACATCATCCCCATTCAACAGCTCTCTGGAATGCACCTAACCCATTATCAGAGCCAATCACAGCTCAAGCCATTCTACCTGTTTTTATGGGGCGTATTCCTCCATTATCTTTAACAGTTTTATGTGTTTAATGATAACTTTTCTTGCTGTGTGTTTACTGTACATTTGGGAGGTTTGAAATGACTGGTCATTGCTGTTTGTGGAATTCAAAGCAAATGAACTTAAAATGGCTTTAGTTGCATTTGATGAGCAGTAGACCACCAATAAAATGTCTGTGTTCAGTCTGTGAAAGAGGTGGGGTAGGGGTGCTGTTTATGTGTATGTGTGTGAGAGAGAGAGTACTGATTGATGTGTCTGTGTGAGCAATGGCTGTGTGTGTGTGTGTGTGTGTGGCTGCAAGAGAGTAAGATTGTCTGAGCCTGTCTGCACTGAACCTCTCTCTCTCTCTCCTTCTCTCCCTCTCCTCACTCCCTTCCTCCGGTCTAGTCCACTCCCCGTCCTGATATTAAGTGTCCTGCCTCCTCTTCTGGAGAGGGATGAAGGAAGCCTGGCGTCCAAACCCAAAACAAAGCCCTTGTTTGGGAATGTCAGCGTCCCCTCCCCGCCTGCCTGCCTGTCCTTCCTGGCTCTGGACAGCCCGAGTGGAGGGAGTGGATCGCTTACCTGATGCTGGGCTCAGACAGGGCTATATCTGGGACTGCTGTTGCAGGCTGTCCTTCTGTCTGTCAGTCCATCTGTCTATCTGTGTGGCAGTTTTACGATTTGCTGGTTCATTTGATACCTGCAGCTTCACAGTGCTGAATGAAGAGAAGATATAGATCATGTCCTCCTAAAACAGCTTGTTGATGATTGAGTGCACTTTCATACTCTCTCTTTCTCTTTCATCCAATCTCTTTCTCTCTCTCCCTTTATTTCACCCAGTCTTTCTGTTTATTTTTCTTTTATAGAGTATAATCCTGTTTTTCACACTTCATTTTGTCTCATACTTTCTCTCAGAATCCCAAGGCAAGGGAGGTTCCCTAGAAGAATCCTTAAGAACAACCTGGATCCACCTTGAACCCTTTCGAGATACAGTACTTTCAGGTTTGCTAGAAATATCAGTGAGATTACATGGATCATACTATAGTTAACTGAAATGTAAAAAAGTCTACCTTGAATTTATTACACTTGTATTTTTACCATGTGTACACCTCATTGGGACCCATGTTTTATCTAATATCTTTGTTAAATGAAAGAAAAAAAAAATTATATTAAAAAGGTAACATAACTAACTGAATCCAATGGATGTGTTTTAAAAATGATATACAAACACACTGTATATGACAGTTAAGTAACAGTGGACCTGTGTTTAGTCAAGTCATGATGGGTTATGGAATGTAATGATCTACCATTATATTTTAGAGCTGGTAAAGATTGTTTTTGACAGAAGGGAAGGACCTAAAGCCGTATTTGTGTTTGTCTAAAGAGGATGATGCAAGGCCTCCAGGCAGAAGCACCAAGGATTCTTCTATACGCACGGGCAAAGGTCTCTTTTTAACTCTCACTATCTCACTTACTCAATTGCTCGCTCTCTCTCTCTTTCTCTCTCTCTCTCTCTCTCTCTCTCTCTCTCTCTCTCTCTCTCTCTCTCTCTCACACATACAGACACAAACACACACACACACACACACTCTGTTTCACTCTCTTTGATCACTGTGTGTGTGTGTGTGTGTGTGTGTGTGTGTGTGTGTGTGTGTGTGTGTGTGTGTGTTTGTGTGAGTGTGTGTGAGTGTGTGTGTAGGGCCGTTGGAGCAGAGATCACTGGGGTGCTGGTCAGCTCGGCTCTTGTATGAACCTGAGATTAGTGTGAGCAGTCCAGCCTCATCAGTAATCCTGCTTTCAGGGCTGCAGTTTGTAATGGCCATTATTATCGCCTGACTATCACAGCACTGCAGCTCTACTCTTTTCTTTAAAACAAAGGAGACTACTGAAGTGGTGAAATAAAGCATATAGAAAAACAGAGCAATAGAAATATACATTCATGCAATAGCGATTGTGTGTGTGTGTGTGTGTGTGTGTGTGTGTGTGTGTGTGTGCGCGCGCAGTGTGTATCTAAATGACTGGAGTTTTTTGTTTGTGTGTTCTGTTTTTCTGTTTGTGTTCTGTGTTTGTGTGTTCTGTTTTTTCCTGTGATTCATATGTGTTTGTGTGTGTGTGTACATGCGTGTGCGTCTGTGTCAGAACATTTATGATGTGTGACTATTGATGTCATGAACGCTACCTCTCTCTCCCTCTCTTTTTGTGTGTGTGTGTGTGTGTGTGTGTGTGTGTGTGTGTGTGAGACAGAGAAAGAGAGGTGGGGGGGAAGTCGAGGACAAGTGAACATTTTTTGTGTGCACCAGTATGGGTTCAGTCTTGAGACGGCTACAGCACTATGACAACATCCTCATCTCAAGGCAGTGTGGGAAAAGCCCAAATAAAGCCCACATAAAAAGTCCTGGGAGCGGTGCCAGCCGAGAGTTCATCTGGGAGACCTCCGTCAGTCAGTCAGCCAGGCAGGCAGCTCCTACTCAGGGCTTACAGAGACGGCAGGCATGGCGAGGTCTGGAGAAGGGGAGTAAAAGTTCACAAATAGACAGTCACGTTAAGATATGCTGGTCACGGGAAACGCTGGAAGGATGACGTTAGGTCCAAGAGGGGCATGCGTTTTTTTGCGACCCCTAATTGTCTCGTTAGGGAAATTAATGAGCTCAATTATGTCGTTTAGAGCTGCTGAGCTGCTGCCAGCCTTCTGCCCCGTGGCAAGCCAACCTTGGACCCGCGCTTGTTTGTTTACACCATTTATCACTATGGTGACAGCACACAGCACACACTCTCCTGAGTGGGGTGGTGGAGGAGAGCTTTGGCTTTCGTACCTGCCTCACACACCCACCAAACATGCTGTCCTCCTATAGGAGCTGTACCTGTGTGGGTGGGGGACCTCCCTGTGGACTGACAGCATCAGACACAAAGATGGTAGATGTGCCAAGATCCTTCATGACAAAGCCACTTCCTGGAACCATGATTACACAAGGGGGGTGGGGGTGTGGGGGGGCACTAATCCCCCTTTATCTAGTGCAGAGGCATGCTCTGTAACATTGAGATCTATCTAGAATTTCACAACATATTTAGAAGTCTTACTTTTCTGAGCAATGGATTAACATTGTGGGTATCTTTATTTCAAAACCCCCCTGTCCATTTATGAAAAATGGTGCGATAGTACCACTCTCCACTCCAGAGAAAATCAACATCAATTCAGTTGTATACAGAGTTTATTTTTAGTGCGTGGTAGCTACTACAGCCAAGCACGTCAACGCCACTTTGCTCCCATAGACATGAACTACCATAAAGTATCTTGGCATATCTACAATCTTTGTCAGAAATGTACGTTAGAACAGAGTGCAGACAAAATGGTAGCTCATGTTTACCAAATCCAGCTCCAGCTCCTGTGGCACCTAGTTACACCTATCTAAACCACCCTCACATACCAGGAATTTCTAGGTGATTATAATCTGATAATTTGTTGTCATTCTCCAGTGACATTCTACAATGTATGATGTATGTATGACCCAATGTCTCTGGGTCAGCTGGTCCAGCAGTGCAGTTTATTTGGCATCAGTTTGATGGCATTTAATGCATCACTGTGCTCTCCTGGTGCTAAGCCTCCCAGTGTGAGCACCCTGTGGTTGCATGGCTTATGGTGGTCAGTCGACGGGACTTTGAAGTCACCCAGCGTTAGTGAGTAATGAAGCTGGGGCAGGGCTGTGATGCTCTCAGATGCCCTCTCACAGGCCCTCTTGGCTCAAGGGCAGCGTTGAGCTAATGCAGTTACTGTCCAGAACCAGGATTTCATTTCTCAGAGTATGAGAGAGAGGGAGAAAGGGAAAGGGAAAGTGAAGGGGTATGTGTGTGTGTGTGTGTGTGTGTGTGTGTGTGTGTGTGTGTGTGTATGTGTATGTGCATGTGCATGTGTGTGTGTGAGATAGAGAGAGAAAAAAGCGAGAAAAGAGAGAGTGTGTGTGTGAGTGGTTAGTAAGTAAGTGAACAAGACAGTAAGTAGTAGTAGTAGTAGTAGAAGTATGTGTGTGTGAGAGAGTAGTGAATGAGTAAGTAAACGAGAGAGTGAATATCTTTGTGTGTGTGTGCATGTGTGTGTATGCATGCTGCTATCCTGTTTCTCATGGATTAGTGAAGATATTTTCCACTGGTGTTTCCAGCTGCTGTGACTTCACAGGTTGCCACTGCACCACTGCTCATCTCTCACCCACTATGCCCCATTGTGTGTGTGTGTGTGTGTGTGTGTGTGTGTGTGTGTGTGTATGTATGTGTATTTATTTGTGTGTTTCCATATGTGTGGTTGTGTGTGTGTCACTCCTAATTTACGTAGTCCACCTTCCTTAGTTCTGGTGTGACTCAGTCTTACCTGGCCTTGCACTGTGTGTTGTTCCTGAGTCCTGATTAGTTTATTCCTGTTGCCACAAGCATCAGGCAGGCTAGCAAGCACCATATGTGTGGTTTGTGTATTACTCAGTGGCTGTCCTTCATATGTAGGTGTTTTGTGTAAAATAGAGAGAGAGAGAAAGAGGACACACACACACACACACACACACACACACACACACACACACACACACACAAAGAACACAGACACTCTCTCATTCATCACTCACACAGACACAGACATGCGCAGTACACACATAGAGAGAAAGACACACACACACACACACACACACACACACACACACACACACACACACACACACACACACACACACACACACAGTTTGTATTACACTACACTGTATGAGAGAGAGAGAGAGAGAGAGAGAGAGAGAGAGAGAGAAAGAAACACACACAAACACACACAGCAAAAATATAACTAGCTGTAACCAATGCTTTACTATACTCCATATTTGTAGTAGCCTGTAGGGCAAACGCTACACACACACACACACACACACACACCCATCTTACCTGCCCCCAAGTGCTCTGCTCTGTGGTGATCAATGTGGTGACTGTGTAATTAGGCCTGTTCTGACTGCGGGGGCAGCAGTGGGGCAGTGCACTGGTCAGTTCACCATGATGGATGGAGCTGAGTTGACCTCTGTCTGTCTGGCTCTCTCTTGGCTTATCTGATTTCTTACAGGCAGGCAGCCTCAAAGCTCCTTGCAGGGGGGGTGGGGGTGCTAGATTGGGGGTGATGGGGGCCACACTAGCCCCTTGGCCCCTTCCTCATTGTGCATTTGACCTCTGATGTGTGTGTGTGTGTGTGTGTGTGTGTGTGTGTGTGTGTGTGTGTGTGTGTGTGTGTGTGTTTAAGAGGTTGATTTGTGAGATTGTGGCGTAATTATCCAGCACAAACACAGGATATGGCCCTAAATGTGTCGCCATTACTGTGATTCATGGGCAGTGCTTCCCCCTGCTCTCTCCCCTGCTCTTGTGGCACTGAGATCTCGGTTCTGATTAACATTACTGTTATGGCTGGCTCGTCACAAGCATAACATAAAAGCGTCACAGACAAACGGTTCAAATTCATCAAAAAGAGTATGTTTTTAAATTATACTTAATTAAATGTAATTATATTTAAATTATATTTATAAATTAGGAACCAATGACTAGGGGTAAATGTCAGAATGCATGTGGGTCAGATGTTAGTAAGTATACACACACACGGACGTGTGTATGTGTGTGTGTGCGTGCGTGCGTGCGTGCGTGCGTGCGTGTGCGTGTATGCAAAAAGAGTGTCAGTAAGAAGGTAAGAGAGGAGCAAAAGCTGAGGAAAGGTGGACTAGGGTGTGTTTTTATACCCACACTGGTGCCCGCCCCCCGCCCCCCCCCCCCCCCCCCCCGCCCTTACGACCCTCCCACTGATTCAGTCTAGTGTCAAGAACCTGAGCCTTATCTGGCCATGATGACATGAGGACAAAGGGCCCTATTTTGCCGCGGCGCATTGTGCATTCGCGACATGCGCATGCTGTCATTGCTATTCTGAGCCAGCGCAACGTTCATTTTTTCAGGCAAAAAATCACGTTGTCGAGGTAGCAGATGACATTGCGCCGTGACGGGCGGCTCACCGAAAAGAAGAGGTGTGGTCTGGCGCAAAGCGCACCAGATGCTATTATGAGGACGTATAAACCATTTGCGCTTTTGATTAATAAAAAGGTGCTTTTTCGTCACTGGCGCATTGTTGAAAAGCTATTTTAGAGGCGCACAACGCTTTGAACCCCGATGTACCTGCTGCTGCGCCAGAGAGGCGAGCTGAACTGGCAGAAAAGTTGCAACATATAGCTATGTATTTGTATGTTTTAGTAAGCAAACATGCACAAATAATGAGAATATAGCAATGTTGTGCAGTTTATAGCAATGTTCTGTAGTTTATTTACCATTTCTTTTGTCGTTTTAAATAAACAGCGATTGCAATGTTCTGCAGTTTATTTACGATTTCTTTTGTCGTTTTAAATAAACAGCGTGGCAAGTTGTAAGAAATAATACGGACAAATCATCAAGAAGAAAACTAGTGGACTAATGGTTTGATGGACCTATACCTTCCGTTTATTTTTGATGTTTCCTTTGAGTTTAAGGCTTTGTTTCCCGTC
>CM059280.1:17940282-17957782 GCA_030347295.1 Setipinna tenuifilis | reverse complement strand
TTGTTTAACTTCCTGTCCCATCAGCTACAGTATGGGCCTCACTTTGACACACACACAGACCCCTGGGTCAGTGAAAGTGTGAGACTTGCTTTCGCACACACACACACACACACACACACACACACACACACTCACACACTCACACACTCATACTCACACTCACACACACACACACACACACACACACATACACACACACACACACACACACACAGACAAACACACACACACACACACACACACACACACACACACACACACACACACACACACACACACACACACCTTAGGGCAGCAAGAGTGTGAGTTTGTTTAACTTCCTGTCCCATCAGTAAATCTGCTCCCTGATGCTCCTCTGTGGTTTTGACACACATGGGGAATGCTAGCAGGCTAACAGCTTGTTTATTTGCACTTCTTTAGCAAAGGAAACAGGACACGCTAATGTTTCCCTTCCCAACAGATGTGCCAAAACACCACCAAGGAGAAGGTCACCACACACTGCTGAGAGCACCAGTGTGTCAGTTTCACGTTGTCATGGTTTAAATTGATCAATCAATTATCAGTCATATTCATTAAAGGTGTTAGTATAACGTCAAATAATGTTATAACACAATAATAAAATAATGTTAAACATTATATAATGTCATAGTGTGTTATAAAGTGTTCAGTGGTAAACGGTGAGCTGTCTGTTTGTTATATTCTAGACTGGATTGATGGATGGTGTGATGGAGTGTTGACTGTGGTACTCTCACCCTAACATGGAGAACTACTGCAACATCTGTAACTGATATTTAATCTCCCAGTGTCTGTTGATTTTGTACGTGTGTGTGTGTGTGTGTGTGTGTGTGTGTGTGTGTGTGTGTAAATCTGTCAGTGAAAGTCAAAACTGCAGTTGCCACCAACTGTCAGCAACTGTGCCAGAAGATAAACAAATAGTCTTCTTACTTGCCCCTGACTCCTGAAGATTTACACGTCTGAGAAATGAATACTGAGCAAAAGTTGCTTTCTGGCATTAATTAAGAGACAATTTATTGCAGAGGTTGAGTTTATGAAGTGCAAAGCAAAGTTCATCAAAGTTCTTTATCTTTACTTGTCACACAATAGGACAATATATTACTTTTAGATATACAGTACATGCATACATATATATAGTATATAGATTTTAAAATAAATCACTCACTGCCTCCTATGGATCAGTCATAACTCACGTGTGGTTCTACTGATGTAGCAGTATGTCTTCTTGACGTGAGTTGGGCTGCGTATACATGTGGTGTGTGTGTGTGTGTGTGTGTGTGTGTGTGTGTGTGTGTGTGTGTGTGTGTGTGTGTGTGTGTGTGTGTGTGTGTGTGTGTGTGTGTGTGTGTGTGTGTGTGTGTGTGTGTGTGTGTGCTTCTGTGCTCATGCACATATGCTTGGACATATGATTGGAGACTGGTACCTTATGGGTGTGTGTGCTTGTGTGAGAGAGGTGGATTTAGGGGGAACACCTGCCCCAGTGTTTTCCCCCATAATTCATCACACTTGATAGATGGGACCATGTGAGAAAAGAGGAGAGAACGTGATGTGTGGAAGGGAGATAGAGAGAGGGCAGAAGACAGATGGAGGAGTGGAGAGAAAGAGGAAAAGAAAAGAGACCTCGCACTCCATGGGGCCCCAACACTGTCCACCCTTTAGCTCTTTGACACTTGCTTATGTCTCCAACAAGATTGATGTCCACTTTGGATAACAAATCTATCCATATGTTTGTAGTATTTCTGTGCACGCGCGTGTGTGTATGTGTATTGTAGTGTGTTTTAGTGTGAGTGTGTATTCTCTAGTCAACAGCTGTGGTCCAGTGTCCCTCTGCTGTGTGTGTTTGTGGGTGTGTGTGTGTGTGTGTGTGTGTGTGTGTATGTATGTCTGTATATATATGTGTGTACTCTCTATGGGGACCTATTGCATACATTGTGTCTCCAAAGTGTTTTGTCTCATTCTCTGAGCGCTGGGTGGGAGCGTTCTCTTTAGCCACAGATGACAGCAGTGCCTGAGTGATGTATACTGTCATCGCTGAGTCCTGTCACACACACCAGGCGAGAGTAACACAGCTTGGCACTTCGCAAACAACCCTAAAAAGAGCCTTCTGAGTTAGCTTTCAGCTCGAGATTAGCTCCTGCTTCTACTACATACATCTTGTGCAAGCATGTTTTATCTTTAGCATACTGCATGTTTGTAAAGAGTATGCCATAACATGTGTTTTGTATTGCTGAGACCCATTGACGCGGAGTGCGTCGACCCCTACACCCCATTCCCCTCCCCATCCCTCTCCCTCTCCCTTTTTTGTGTGTGTGTGTTACATTACTCCGGAAGGGTAGGCCTACATCACAGTGGAATGATACGCATGCCATTGGAAAGAACACAACCCCAGCTTTCCGGTGATATATACACTAACTTCTAAACTTAAGTATTGATGACAAAAAAATGTGAATTCATCTTAACATCTCTCTTGTTATAGTTACAGTCCAGGAACAGATGTCTATGTAAGCAAATTAAATTAGCCTACTGGTGAAGCCGGGATCACACAGATGTGGTACATGTACCATTTGAAAGAACAGAAACACAGCTTTCAAATGCTACCAAATAGTCTGATTAAGCATAATTGATCTGATTTTAAAAGTATATGCAAAGCACTAGACCTTATGAGTTTCTCCTGAACCAGTTTTATACGCTTGCTCTAATTAAATTTTCTTGCACATGGCATAATGACAGATAGGCAACATCATGCTATGACAGAACACAACTCAGTGTAAAGTGTTCCTCATTTTTGTTTGATCTTGTGTTGAAGTTGGTTGGTTTTGGTTTGTCTGGCAATGTAATGTGGTTTTCCTGGTTCTTGACCTGCTCCTGTCTGCCAGCGTGGTAGGGCAGAGATGGAGTGGGTGATAAAGAAATTAAGAAGAGGGTGCGAAAATATAAATTAGATGCACTGAAGAGAGAATTGGAAACTCTAGGGGTCAAAGTTGATGGCAAAAAGACCAAAATAAAACTGAGAAATCCCCTTGTAGGTAACCTCCAAAAAAATACATTTAACAATGGAGAAAGACAAGACACTTCCCTCTGACATGTGGGAAGCAGAACGTGATCCTGCTTCTTGCGATATTCGAGACTTTGTGAGTCTAAGGGTGCCGGGACAAACATCTAGATATTGCAAGTGTGGTATTCTGTCTACAGACGGCAGGGGCAGATGAGAGAGTTTTCATTTGCCTGGTAATGACTCATTTAAGCATCTACCAACTTATGAAGATGATTAATTAACTTGAAAGAGTTGCATAGTGTTGCTTTAACATTTCAAACTCACACAAACTGCACTGATGGGACATTTCAACATTTCTATTAGCATTTGAGAATCTGCAAGCTTTCTATTGTGTCCATACTATTGTGTCTGGTCGGTGAAGAACAGAATGTATTTTTTTACCAGGTCTCTAGTCTGTTGCCTGGATGTAGTGGTGCCCTCCCTCAGGGTGGTCTGCTGAACATTCATGGCTTTTCTGGGATCAGGTGCCATTGTCCTAGACGGTGGCTTCGGGAAATGGGGAGATCCAACATAAAACCCAGGATCTTCTGACCCCTGGTGAGATCTTTGTTAGGTTTATCAACTTCCAGACGAAGGTGTGGTCTGTCAGAGAGGTTAGACCTCTCTGGCATCGTGTACAGTAAACAACTAATACATTAGGCAAATCAACAGATTTATAAACAACTAAAATAATTGTTAGTCACAGTTCTAATTCTACGTACATTCAAACAATAAAATTGATTATATATGTAATATATATATATATATATATTACATATATATTATTACGTATATATGTAATTGTATATTATGTATATATATATGTGTGTGTGTGTGTGTGTGTGTGTGTGTGTGTGTGTGTGTGTGTGTGTGTGTGTGTGTGTGTGTGTGTGTGTGTGTGTAAGCAGGGAACTCACAAGAGGGAATGTTTGCCCAAAAAAAAAGTGTTTCAGGCCAGCCACTTCAATGGGCGCTGATAGGGATATTTGTTTGCACAGTCAGATTTTTATCCGGCAGTGTGGACAGCTTTTCCAGTGAAACACCAAACAGATAGCAATGGCAGCACACACGGAACATGGACACGACACAGACAGTTAACTAGCTGGTATGAAGGCACGCTTTGAAACACAGTGTACCTTGGCGCATGTGTGTGTGCGTATGTGTGTGTGTGTGCGTGTGTGTGTATGCTTAAGTGCATGTCCAGTAAAAACAACGCTATATCTGCTGTACATGTAGACAGTGCCAAGTAAACCTTATCCATTGTCATATCTCCCAGACAACATTGACACCCAGCCAAACATTGGAATCACTATCTGAATTCTCTGAAGTGTGTGCGTGTGCATGTGTGTGTGTGTGAGTGAGTGAGTGTGCATGACGGTGAGTGTATGTGTATGTGTGAGTGTGTGAGTGTGTATGTGCATATGCATGTGAAGTGTGTGTGTAAATCTGAGTGTGGGCTCGGGTGTGAATGTGAGTGTGTGTGTATGTGTGTGTGTGTGTGTGTGTGTGTGTGTGTGTGTGTGTGTGTGTGTGCGTGTGTGTATCAGTGCAGGCATGTCTGAATGGAAAGTAGGCCGAGTGCCCGTGCTTGCCTTCTTGTTGTCAGGGCGGCGTCTGTGTGTGTGTGTGTGTGTGTGTGTGTGTGTGTGTGTGTGTGTGTGTGTGTGTGTCTGTCCCGGCCCCAGTGGAGGGAGGTGAGGACAGCTGTCAGTAATGGCATTAGAGGGATTAGTCATGCAGACATGCAGTCCTGGCCCACAGCACAGCACAGCCCACCCCTCCGTCTCCGTTCACCTCTCCTCCCCTCTTCTTACAGCTTCTCTCCTCTTCTCTTCTGTCCTCTCCTTTCTACTTATTTCTTCTCTTCTGTCCTCTTTTGTCCTCTCCACTCCTCCATTGCCTTCTCCTCTCTTCTCTTTTCCCCCTCTCTTCTTCACTCTCTGCCTCTCTCTTCGCCACCCCTCTTCGCTCTCCTCTTCTCTCTACTCTCTGCTACTCTCCTCTCCTTTCCTCTTCTTTCTCCTCCTCTCCACTCTCTGCTTCTCTCCTCTCCTCTCTCCTCTTCTCTCCCAACAGGACTATGCTCCTCTTCCTCTACCCTGTCTCCATTCCCTTTCTGTTCCACCAAATGTTTTTCTTCTCTTTTCCTCTATTCTCTGCTATTATCACCTGCTCTACTCTCTTCTCTTCTCTTCTCTTCTCTTCTCTTCTCTTCTCTTCTCTTCTCTTCTCTTCTCTTCTCTTCTCTTCTCATCTCATCTCTTCTCTTCTCTCCTCTCCTCTCCTCTCTTCTCTTCTTCATTCCTCTCCCCCAATCACCCATATTTACTTTTTCTAACTTCTAACTCTCATCTTCTCTGCTGTACCAAACTCCTTTACTAGATTCCTTCCTCTTCCGTTTGTCCTTCCACCTCATCAATCTCCATGATCTCCTTTGTTCTTGTTTTTACTCTTTCAACTCTCAACTCTCTTTTTTCTTTCGAGTCTTCACAGACCCATCCTCTCCCCCTCTCTTCCTTGTCTCTCTTTCTCTGCCTCCTTGCCTTTTACCTCTTCATTGATCTATTCCTCAGTTTCCCATTCTCTTCTCTTCTCTTCTCTTCTCTTCTCTTCTCTTCTCTTCTCTTCTCTTCTCTTCTCTTCTCTTCTCTCTTCATTTGTCCACTGCTCTGCATACCCTCTCAGTCTATAGTTGATACCATCCACATGTGCACAGACAGTGCGTGCTAGCAAAAGCACTTATCCATATTTATTTGTTGTTCAGGCACTTTGTCAGGTGCGAATTACCATAAATGGAAGTCAGGCGTTTTATTGGCCTGTCTGCATTGGGAATAATGCTTTGCTGTAGCAGGAATTCTCTGGCCATCTGCACATTCAGTATAAGGTGTAGTGTTGATACCCACGACAGACAGAAATATTTATGTTTTGTAGTCACGCTTCTTTAGGGAGAATACAATGGGGGACAGATTCCAGTCTTTGGACAGGTAACTGGAAAAAGGATCTGGAATCAGAGCTGGATAATGTCCATCCTGTGACACACATATGCTTCCGCCATCTTAAAAAAAAAATCTGTGATTTACCTCGAGGAAGACAACAGGGGGGAAAGACTGAGAGAGAGAGAGAGAGAGACAGACAGACAGACCGACAGACCGACAGACAGACAGACAGACAGAGACAGAGAAAAAGAGACTTTTTTTTAAGAGAGGAGGGGGGATCGACCAACTGAGAGAGAAAAGGGAGAGAGAGGGAGACAGCGACAGAGCGAGGGTGGCGGAGAAGGAGACATGTAGAGGGAGAGAGAGAGAGAGAGAACAAGAGAAAGAGAGAGAGGAAGGGAAAGACAGTGTGCAGGTACCTCTGAGGGCTCAGGAGGACGTTGGCCTGTGATGAATGGGTTGTGGAGGTGGGGGCGGTGCAACCTGTAGGAGCTGTAACTCATCGGAGGTGGTTTCTCTCCCGTGGCACCAGTAATCCTGTGATATATGAAGTTTCGCCGTCAGCAGCCATCTCTGCCTCCCTTGATCAACAAAACCACATCATCAGGCTCCACCTACACACACACACACACACACACACACACACACACACACGCACACGCACACGCACACACACACACACACACACACACACACACACACACACACACACACAAACACACACACACACACACACACACCTGTAATCATTCTACACTCATGCACACACTTGTATATTACGTACACACCCAAGCAACCTGTACACACACAAATGGGTTGGCTATGGGCCAGACCCTAGGGTTTGTTTGTCCGTGTATGTATGTATGCGTGTGTGTGTGTGCCTGTGTGTGTGTATGCGTGCACATGTCAGTCTGTATGTTTGTGTTTGTGTGTGTGTGTGTGTAAAAGAGAGTCTCTGTGTGTGCGTCCATGTATGTGTGTGTGTGTGTGTGTGTGTGTGTGTGTGTGTGTGTGTGTGTGTGTGTGTGTGTGTGTGTGTGTACAGTATGTGTGTAAATCTATGAACTGCACTCATGTCTCTGGATATCGCTAACACTCTGCAGGCCTTGGAAACTCTGGGTGATGTGAAGGAGCTTGGCCCTTTTTGTGGACAGAAGATGCTGCAGTGTTCTCTCCAAGTGACAACAGTTACGGTAAACAGTACCTCTCACACTCACACTGCATTCTGGGACACACATGTGCCACACATACACAGAATCGCCCAACACATACACAACATGGAACACACTCACATACACATCACACTGCGGCATGCTACACCACTTTTGGACAGACACTGAAACACTGTGTGAAGGTCAGAGATCGGAGATCCAGGCTTCATGGAGAAAAAGCCCTGCCAGGTGTCGTCTCTCTACCTACCTGCGCATTTAACACAGGTGATTTCACTAGCCAGCTTAACTTCTTGGCTGGAGAGTTGAGCTAATTTTCTTCAGGCGGTTTGTGAATGGCAGGAATAAATGCTCAGATGTGTAACACTTCAGAACCCAGAATTTTAAGTTGCCATCCGGAGTAGGTGACAATGTCTGCACCATTTAAATTTTTTGATGTATACAACAACCTAGCAGACAGAAATGTTGTCTCTTTTATGTCATATTCAAGTGAAACTTGTTGTCTGAACCCAGGCTTGCCTAGAGAGATAGGCAAGCCTGGGTTCAGACGACCCCCCCAAGAAATTGCAGTAATAGACGCAAGTGATGACCATGGCCTGTAACACAAGATGAGTGGCATATTGAGTCAGATACAGCCAGATGTTTTTGTATATTATACAGTGCAGAGCAACACAACTGGGAGATATAGAGGCAATATGTTCAGGGAATGATAGCTGGTCATTAATCATGACACCCAGATTTCTTGCAGCCTTGATCCAACTCAGATTGATTTTTATGGCAGATTGAGTTTTGGGCTGGGATCAGCATGGAGTTCTGTCTTACCAGCATGTATGCAGGAGGGAGCTGCTCGGCAAGACTATGAATCTTCATGTCTCCCCCTGACATACTTGTGCTGCTTAAAGCCTGAGGTCAATATGGCCAGGTGCCTCACACATGTACGTAGGCACCCTTGCCTTGCATTTGAACAGAGAGTGAAAAAAGGAATTCACTGAATGAAACACGCAAGCAGTGTTGAGGGAGGAGTTCCATAGTCAATAACAAACTCACCTCACAGGGATGGAGAATAGAGGGGCACTTTGTGTCTGTCGAGCCAAAATCTTTTTCCTCCCATACCCTCCTAGGTAATGGTTATTTCTTCATCGTATCTGCCAGTAACTGTAGTGTGTGTGTGTGTGTGTGTGTCAGAGTGTGTAAAGTAATGTTAAGACATGTACTACATCCCCACTCCTATCTTAATAAACACGGCAGTGGGGTTCCCCCTTTCCTGTGTGTGTTTCTTTTGATTGCGGGCGCTTGTTATGAGCGTGTTATCCCGAGGTCGAGCGCGGACGGGAACAGGATTCTGTGGCGAACACAGAAAATGTGTCTGCGAGCCGTAACACGCCAGCGGAGGCCTGGGGGCCAGTTTAGCTTTCAGCACATGCTGACGCGCGAATCGCTGAAAACACTTAGTAGTTGTGGAGAGAGAGAGAGAGAGGGAGGAGAGGGAGGCAGACAGACAGGACAGGGTGAGCCGATCTGCTTCTGGAGCTCCCTTTCGCCCCCCACTCTACGCGCCCCCTTGTCAGCCCCAGCTTTCACCACCGTCAAACAGGGCTTCTCTTCACACAAAGACACACAAAGTATGAACTGAAATGAAGGAAGAGATACAGAGCTTACATAGATACACACAGACTTCATGCCACAACAAATAAGACATCTTGGCTGTAGACCTGCTGGATATTTTTTGTAAAAACCCTTTAAAACGGATTTGCATTTAAGGCGTTAATCGTTTTCATGTAAGAGATTGCACAGATTAAACAAAATTATTGTCTAATTTGACACTGACATTTTTAGAGACATTTCCATTTTTTTTTAATGTTGAGTATGCTCAGTTAAGTAGCACAATTGAGGAATCCCCCTCCCCTGTTTCTAACTACAGTTCCCACTCTTGTAAATACTGGCTTGTAAATAAAGGCTTTTATTTGAAATACCTCATCAAAGTTTCTAAAAACAATCCTCAAGCTATGAAAGAAATTCCTTGTGCTGTCCTGTAATGGCCACAGCAATCTTTGGAGGTCTTTGATGTTAATCAAACACTTATGTTATGGGTAACCACAAGCGAAAAAAAAAAAAATGCACTGATGTAAATGATGACATCAAATCACACATTTTCTAAATTTCCTCCAATTTCAGACCTCCGTCTTGATGATAAAATATTTGTATTTTTCCTGAAAAGTTAATGCTAATGTTTGCCATTCTGGTAAAGACACCCGTAGAAGATAATTGAATATGTGTGTATGAGTCTCCTTGCTGTTGTGCCTGCTCTTGCTCTAGTGTTGTCCCTTTAGGATAGTCTCCACCAAGGGCACAGATGCTGCTTGGCTGCCTTCTGTATTGGTGGTTGGTTCATATGATATTAAGAGAGACACGGCTTGCTTGTCTAAACCTGGTTGGTATGTGAACGTGTGGTGTGGTTATTCATGGATTCTTAAAAAGGTTTAAAACTTGAGACACTAATTTGAGAAACTCTTTAAGTTTTTTTGCTGATAAAAGATATCTGGATGGGTGGTATGGCGTACAAAAGAGAATGTTACAAAAAAGAAAAAGAAAACTGAAATCCACAAATGATAGGGATTTTCTGTGGAGATCATGTCATTAGAGAGACATTACTTTAGCCCTCTGGCATACCTGTACAGGTAGATTACAGAACAAGAGTGTGAAGACGAGGCATCACGCTTCAACTCCCCCTCACATGTTGTCATCTCTTATGAGGCAATAGACACACAAACACACACTCACACTCACACACACACACACTCACACACACACACACACACTCACACACACACACCAAGTAAGATGGTGGCTTGATTACACACCTTGCAATAACAGGGCACTTACTGTGGAAGTGATTTTACTCCTGTCTGTATTTCTCCCTTAAAGTTCCTTTTCTTGGTTACATCTCTCTCTCTCTCTCTCTCTCGCTCTCGCGCTCTCTCGCTCTCTCTGTCAGTGCACAGTAATTCTTGTGTTGACACAACACTTACAGATGTTCAAAGCCACGTCCTTGTGTAAGTGCACATTACTGTATGAGATCTATACCATTTACATTCTTCTGTCTCCACAACACACATCCACAACAACTGGCCCGCCAGTGTGGCACTTTGATGATATGCTTTTGTGTGGCCAGGCTAACAGCCTCAGCTGACAACCTCTGTTAACCTTTTACATATTATACCACATTATGTGTCACATAGTTAATTGGTATTATAATTTAAGAATTGAGTTTACAAAACAATGTCTGTAAATAGTCATTAATAACCGGTGATGATGAAATAATTACAGTACCTTCAGGGCAGCTTTGTATTTACATTTATAATACCCTTTTTTCCAAAGCCTTTTATAGTTGTATTGTGTGTGTGTGTGTGTGTGTGTGTGTGTGTGTGTGTGTGTGTGTGTGTGTGTTTTAGCCAGACTATCCATGATCTTTTTAGACTACCCATGTTGCCTTCTCTCTCTCTCTCTCTCTCTCTCTCTCTCTCTCTCTCTCTCTCTCTCTCTCTCTCTCTTTCTCATGTCCAAACAACCTGTCAAAAAAGCCCTGCATATGTTGGGACATAAACAACCCTGTCAAAAAGCAATGCATATGTTGGAACAAATAACTCCTGAGGCACATAGCACCCTTCCACTCTCCCTCTGTCACACACATGCAGCACATCTTCAACGTGACTATGCTCATGTAGGTTTCCCTGCTGTCCTCTAGCTTATTTGCACATTTTAACCGACCTTTTACGAAGTTGGTGTAACGGGGAATTACAGTACAGATAGAACGCTGTAACAAATCACATTTAACTGCTGCCTTTTAAACATTTTTTCTTCAAATGAAAGTTGAGCTTTGTCATGTTCGTGACGCATCTGTCCTGGTGTGTCTCTACGCATCTGGCAAGTTAAGCCTACACTGTTTCTCGTATTCTTCGCCGTTAATCCCCGAGCGATTTCTGACACGCATTCCATGTTCATATCACAGTCGTTAGCTCTCTGGTCCCCGGTTTACAGGGGCACCACGGTCCATTACTATCACACCGGATTGGCCGATAGCGCGTGAAGAGGGGCGTGTTTACGGGATTGCCACTGGAATGCAGGCGCACGGGGGGCGAACTTCAGGTGTACAGACTCAAACACGCGCTCCTTACGGAAAACATCTGTAGTTTACCGAAGCTAGGGATTTGATTTTAAAAGATATGAAAAATGAGCCTGACATTCAAGTAGAATGAGGTTAAGGGACAGTGAGTATTTCGAAGGCTATTGGAATTGCGCACTTGTCGCATTACTTTTTTTTCATTGACGTTCTAAATTCTCTAAACAGCTATATAAAATTAATATGTTTTCATGATTTTGGTAATTTTCCTGACAAGGCTGTAAAACATTTTAAGCGCACGTGTCAAATCTGGCACTAGGTCGTAGACTGTCTAATTTGGTGAGTCTCAGTTTTTACCATCAGCACTGAACTGTACGTTAATGTATTAGTGAATAAAATCCTTATAATTTCTCTGCCACCTCAGTTCAGGTCAAATCACGGCGGAACAAACGCAGAAGCGGTCCTGTACAGAACTGAAACTGAGTGAGTCTGGCAAAGATCTATCTTCTCTCTTTGTAAGTAATTGAAAGTAAATGTCTTTGCTGGGACCTCATCCTGAATTTCGAAAATAGTTGTCTGACTTCGGTTTACTGTTTAATATGCTTGCAGGTGACCCGCTGCCTTCACACCTGAACTCTGGTATCAAGTGGACGTGCCGTGATTCATGTTTCACAGATGATCTGGGTGTGAATGTCGTAGATGACAACTGACATGCTGGAGAAGTGGTCGTCATTTGCTTCACAGACAACTTTGCCAATGGCCTCTGCGGGGATTTAAAAAGACTTCTGGCATTCAAGATGTTTGTTTTCAAGAGTTTCAAAGAGTCTCAGACAATCCCCTGGAAACTCATTTAAATTCCCTCCGGAACTACGTGTCACATCAAAGTTCAAGAAGCATGGAAGTATTTGACCCAAAATGTGCCAACTTTCAAACAGATTATGTTGTCGTCGGAGATGTGACCGTCTTTGAGATCCAGCGCGTCAGATGATGCGAACTATCTGGAAAGTACTTTTGGAATAGGCGATTTTCTCACGTCATATGAAGAAAATGTTAGTGCATTTCTACAGGTAAGAGTCCAGATTTTGTAATGCCTGTGCTTTATCTAAGACGTCAAATTGGAGTTAATCAATGAAAAAAAACAATTTGCAGTCTTTGTTATGATTACCAAATGCACGTTAAAATTTGTCCTCATCATAGAAAACATTTGTAATTCAGTTCGTAAATGTGTCTGCGTTTAATTGCTGAGTGTTCTGTTGTGTTTGTTTATGCAAGCTGAGGATCAGCAATGGACGGCAAGTGTCCAGGAGAAACAGATGTTTCACAGAAGTTGTGAAACCCTGTAGTTTTATCGCTTCTATTCACAAATGAGCCCTATTAGAGTGCATGTTTAATACTGAGTACATGTCAAATCTTTAAAGACTTCAAATCCGCTATATTCACCCATGACTCACTTACTGGTAAGCTGTTTTGCAAGCTGTTTTCTCTGAGCTTGTGACAGCTTGATGTAGTAGTATTGTGCTGGCCTCCCACACATCTCCCTCCTAGATAGTGTCAGATGGCTTGCTATTTATATGTATCCTCATATCTATCCGGTGATTTCACTTAGTCCAGCTGGTACCTTATGAACAAAACTGGTACCTTATGATCCGAAATTGTCCCCTTAGGTGATAAAGATTAATTGAATCTTTTGGAACTGCAGCGTTTTGTTAGTGAGTGTGGCGTCAAAAGACTGTCCCGTGGTTTCTGTGTCACAGATTTCTCTTGGAAAAGTTGAATGCTGCGCTTTGTGTTGACATAATACGAATACATCCACCAAGTATCCTGATACAGATTTACTTTTGTTGAAATATTAAATTCCTTGGGTATGCTTTTATTTAACTTTCATTTGCTTAAGGGATCTTGGATGGATCCCTCTGTTGAATGGATGCCATTGCATAAAGCTCTCAGTATTATTTGGATTAAACTATAGATCTCTGATGAGGTCACTCTAAAGATTGGCTCAAAGCTAAAGTCTCTATCAAAGCACTCACAATCATCTGTGGAATTCCATCCTCTCGGCCAGGCCAGACCGGCTGGCTTGTTAACACATGAAAGGTAATCAATACTTTAATAACGGTCAGGCAACCATCTCTCTAATGTGCCCTGCTGCTTTGGGGTCCGGCCCCTCAGTTTAGGAGTGCTGGGGAGGGAGGGCTGGGATGCCCCCAGGCTCAGCCTGGAGAGAAGAAGGCGTCCCAAGCGTAATCTCTAAAGTGAGAGGATTCCAGCGCTGAACCGCTGTCTCTAGTTTTTTGCGGTCCAAGACCCTGGAGCAGTGTCCCGTAAAAATCTGGTTGAAATTTTCTCCTGGATTATTTTCAGTGGCCTAAGAAACTCCAGTGCCTTAAATGGCTCAGACACAATTCTGTGCGCTGAAGTCACATTTCTCCAGACAGCCTGCAGGCTGTTAAGATCAGTGTACAATTAATGTACAATGTCCTGTTAGTCGTAATTGCAGGCCTAAAAAACACAAAACAGCAATCAATTATCAGAGGCACGCAAATGCGTAGCTGGAACTGTACCATTGGGACTACCGCAGGCATGAGCGACGTATTCTCTAATGTCTCCATTACTATAAACATCTGTCCACATCTGCCCACCCAGCATGTAGCTGTAATTGTGTTTGTATGTACAGTGTGCACTTTGAACGTTGTTTACATGACAGTCTGTAATTATTATATTTCATACAAAAGTGGCAACACTTCCCCTGACAATGACTCTCCTCCAGTGTCCTGGTGGAGTCTATCCACCCTCACACCACTTGTTCTGTGGTTTTTTTCCTGTCTGGAGAATCATCATCATCCAGTCAGGCTGGAATGTGTTTCTCTCAGTTGGGATGGGCTTGTTTTAATTAACAGCCCCCTTTTTTTCCCAAACACCAAGATCACATCCTCCTTTGCTATACTTTCCCAGACCTGTCCTCTTTTAATCCCCTTTCTCCATTGCAGCAACGTCATTTCCAAGTGCAGAATACTCCAGTTTCTCTTTTAAGATGTTTGTTTGTCTCTTTCTATCCAAACATCTGCAGAGAGAAGAATTGGAATGTGTGTGTATCTGTGTGTGTACGTGTATGTGTGTGTGTGTGTGTATGTGTGTGTGCACGTGTGTGTGTGTGTCTGTATGTGTGTCACAAAGTTTGCTTTATCCACGCTCCATCACACGTCTCAGAGACTGACACTGATTGGTTTCACCCCTGACCCCGTGAGCCCCATCGCCCAAGCGCACCGTCAGGACTGACGCCCAGTGAGGAAAAGGCTTGGAGGTGAAGGGTCAAACACTCACCGGCTGACCTTCTGTGCCCCGCTAAAACACGAGTGGGCCAACCTCTTGCTGCTTGTTATTTACTTTTTAGAAATTGACCTGATGTCTGAGACGGCCCTGAGACATTCGCAGAGACAGCGCTCTGAAAACGGTGACGTGTGTGTTTTAGCCACCACCGGGGGCACTGTGGAGGTCGTGGGAGGGAGGGGACGTGCGGAGTGAAGCAGGTGGAAAACATGTCACCCCAGAGCAGTTTTTCTTTACTGGCCTCTCCTGGTGTCAGGTTTTTGGTTGTTGCTGGTTCACTGGGGTTTGGTGAGCAAAGTGAGCGCATCGTTGTTGTCGTGTAACTTCACCTGCGCCTTGCTGCCCATGCTAATGACCTGACACAGTGGGCGCTCTGTTGCATTGTGGTTGTGTACTGGATGCGCTGGTGGGACCGGGCAGGCGGGTGGACGGTGAGCGGGAGGCGAGGAGAGGAGAGGAGAGGAGAGGTGAGGCTGAGGCGGAGTGACCTGACAGGAATGCCCACACAAGCCACTCCAGGCTCCCTGGCAGCCCATCTGACACGGGAAAGGGAGGTGTAACAGACCTTGACTTTGGCCAGATGTCAGCTTCTTCACTTCTTGTACATACACACACATTCACACACACACACACACACAACCTCACACTTACTCACATCGCACACACACACACACACACAACCTCACACTCACTGATATCACACACACACTCAAATACACACACATTCACACACTCAAACACAGACACACACGTCCTGCTTCACATTCATATGACTTGTTCCACAGAAGTCAAGGACCACAGCCACAAACCTCTAAAACCTATTAAAACCTATTAAGCATCTTCAGGTGTGATGTTCACCACAAGACTACACCCCAGCCCTTGTGGCACACGTGGAAAGCATTTACGGGGCCGGTAACGCAGAGTTCATATAGACGTTTTTTACATCCATCTTACGCAAGTACTCTGGCATTACTTTAGAATTAATAAGCCCCTATGACCACACTGGCGACAGCAAAGCAGAGTACCCCCTTTAAAACGAGCACGCCATCGGGTTCATCTGTGGGAAACTAACCATCAAACAGCAGGCCCCACTCATATGCCTGCCTTCTTACACACACACCTACACACACACACACACACATGCATGCTTACACACATACACATGCACGCACACACATACACGCACACATACACACACACATATGCCTACACACACACACACACGCACGCACACATACACATACACATACACATACACACACACATATGCCTACACACACACACACAAAAACACACACACATGCATGCTTAAACACACACACACGCACATATGCATGCTTACACACACACACACATATATATATACACCACATGGTCTCGGTGTGTGTTGTGGGGAAATGCATGCATGTACGAACACACACACATACATACACATTCATACGCACACACACACATGCACGCCACATGGTCTCGGTGTGTGTGTTATGGGGAGACTCTGTTGGAGTGATCGTCTGCATGAGTGTGCTGGGTGCTTTCTGTATGATGACGACCATGTGACACAGAGAGATTTTAGGGCCCAGACGCCGCGTCTCTTTCAGGAAGTTCCCCTCGCTCCCCTCGCTTTTCTCACTCGAGCACTGGAGACTTGAGTCAGTCAGCTAGAACAGCGTTATCAGGAAGGAAGGAAGGAAGGAAGGCTTGTGTCTTTCTCTTCTAATCATTGGCAAACTCCAACAACTTTTACATCTGAAGCCCCCTATCAGTCATCTCCTGGGACTTAGAGATATAGAGGCAGTGATGTCATTTTATTTTTTTGTGTGGTTTGTGTGTGCGTGTGTGTGTGAGTGAGTGTGTGGCTATCCACCACTGATAGAAATATCTACATGTTCGTGCCTGTTGACGTATGTTTTACAAGCGATCAGTCAATCTATCTGACTCTGCTGGGAGTGTGTGTGTGTGTAAGTGTGTGTGTGTGTGTGTGTGTGTGTGTGTGTGTGTGTGTGTGTGTGTTTGTGTGTGTAAGAGAGACAGAAAGAGAGAGAGAGAGAGAGAGACAGGGAGAGGGACAGAGAGAATGTGTGTGTGCATGTGTGTGTGTGACTTTCGGTCTGTTTTTCTCTCCATGTCACCTGAGGTGACACAGTGGGACTGTACCTTGTGCACAGCTCTTTCTGCTCTGTGGGCCGGTCATGCTCGATAAGGAGGGCTTAGGTAGACTCCCTGACCCAGGCAGGCACCGGGCTTCATAAGGGGGGAACCGGCGGGCAGAGCCCAGTAAAGTCCCACGCTGGCTTGGCCAAGACTGGAGGGTTGGCATGGGATCAAGGTCCCTAAGACCAGGCTGGACTTTTTAAAGGAAGAACAGCTTGATCCGTGTTTGCCTGTGTGTGTGTGTGTGTGTGTGTGTGTGTGTGTGTGTGTGTGTGTATGTGTGTGTGTTTGAGTGAATGTGAAAGAGGGACAGGCATAGAGACAGACGCACACACACATTCACACACAGAGACACACAGAAAACACGGATCAAGCTGTTCTTCCTTTAAACAGTAGAAAGAAAGAGAGGGAGAGAAAAGCGTGAATAAGCGAGAGAGAGTGAACAAGAGCGAGAGAGAGCACTGGCCTTGGTTTGTGGCTTTTGTGAATGTGAAGTTTCTTTATGAAGAGTGAAGGAACACTTCTATAGGCAATGTGTGCGTTTCCCTGAGATGGACAAGACAAAAAAGTGTGTCTCTGTGTGTGCTTGCGTACATTGTACAGTGTGTGTGTGTGTTACTGAGTGTGTGTATGACTCACTCTTTTACTGTGTGTGTGTGTGTGTGTGTGCCTGTGTGTATGAGCATGCATGCGCTTGTATGCATGTGTCGTGTGTGTGTGTGTGTGTGTGTGTGAAAGAGAGACTCAC